>VXBZ01000795.1:1206045-1283819 GCA_013399135.1 Heliornis fulica
CTTCTTTTCTTTTCTTTCCAGTTCTTTTAGGAAAAATTACATTTTCCATCCATAAGCATGAATGTTTTTCAAATAATTTTGACGGCTGTAACAAAAAGAAAACCCCAAAACCCAACAGCAGCAGCAACAACAAAAATAACAATAAAACCCCTACCTAGTGGCCTTGTGGAAAATGCTGGGCTGTGGGAGAGAAATCCTATAGCTCACATTGTCTTTCCCCTGTGCTTTCATATGTGACTTCAGGCAAATGACTTGATCTCTCCAATTCTCTAGCTGTAAGGGCTCGCAAATATCTTTTACTATATGGATACACAGGAACTAATATTCTTATCACTTCTGCTCTATTCTGTTACAGTTTAGATGAAACTATCATTATACAGATTAAATAGTATTTAATACAAAATCAATTTTTATACAGTTACATTTATTCCAAGGAAACAAATGGAAGGAGAAAATATCTATGAATTTTCAGCTTATCTGGACAAACACTTTTATTAGCTGTTTCCTTGGTAACTTTTTTGCAAGAAACCTTTAAAGATAATTTTGCATTTGGGAGTAGAGAATCTTGAAATAAGACAAAGGCTATTGAGAAGTCTTAATACAAAGGCACAATGTATCCCAAGAAAGCATTCATGATGTAGCTTTTATGTCTGAATCTCTGAGGATTCTTTCTTCTACAAAGAAAGGCACAGCATGAGAGCAAAGATGGTCAGATAAATTAACACACAAAGATAGCAACATCAAAACAGCTAGGTCCTATTTTGGTTTTGGGGTTTTGTTGTTTTTAACTGAGATACTGCGCTGAACTCAACAGCACTCCTCAAGCTGTGAGAAGCTGGGGCAAGAGGTAACATTTTGACTTCACAGAAACATTTCCTAAGTAGATTAGATGTGTCATGAGAAATGATAAAAGGCAGTTTGTGGAAGGACATGATGCAATTAACAACCATGTATAGAAAGCAGAAGCAGTCAATAAATATTTCTGCTCCATAATTAGAAACAGGCAAGAATAACGTACAATATAGAGATGATGAAGTACCTTTCAGTCCACATATTATCTACTGAGGATAAACAATGAGGATTTTGTGTGGCCTAGATAACTTAGACATCACAGTTCAAACTGTTGATTAAAATTTTACAAATCAATTTTTACAAAAAACCCTGAAAGTCAGAAGAGTGACAACAATCTGTAAAACCTGTAAGTATTCAAAAGGTATATTTGTGTAACAATATTTTTTACAGGCCAAAGGGAAAAGAATGGAATTTGATTAATGAAGATCAAAGATTTTAAATTTAAGTAATGCCAGTCTACTTTATGGTTGTAAAAAAGAAAAAAGTTTTTGAAGAGATTAGAATTTTGGATGCCAAAAGTACCTGAATTATTTAAGTCATTATTAATTACTACATTACTTAAACTTTTGTAACCTTTTGCAAATTTAGAACCTTGTGACATTCTAATTAAAAATATAGCATTGTACATTACCAAGAAGAAGTTGATGAATGGTTTAACTGACAAATGTTAAGGAGTTGTTATTCATAGAAAATATTCATTATAGCTTTTCCTAGTGGGAAAATTCAGCCATGGAAAATGTGCCTGAAACTAATCAAGATTTTTATTCATGGTCTAATAGTAAATATACCATCACTGTCAATAAAATCTGTGGTTGGTGAAAAGACTGATAGAGCAGTGAAAAAAGATGGGACTGCCTGATAAACTGTTTTATCCAATTAATATGCTTTTTGAGTTCAGATAATTGCAGGGCTTTATCAATGTAAGTATATGGAATACAGCTCATTCCCACAATATAAAAGTAGGATGCCAGAAGATAATGTATTTACAAGTTTAAGGATCATAGTACAGAGAGAATTGTTGGAGGCTCCAGTGTTTCTTTGCATCAGAAATCACTCGTAAAAAACTTATCTGTGTTAGCATTTAAGATAAAAATGTATATCCTACCACAGTGCTGATGAGATGCATATTACCTATAGTTCTAAGGTCTTCAACTTAAAAGGAACATTGTGAAATTGTAAAACAAATCTATGATAGGCATTAAAGATTTGGGGCATATTGACTG
The DNA here is from genome assembly GCA_013399135.1 of Heliornis fulica. Taxonomy (NCBI): domain Eukaryota; kingdom Metazoa; phylum Chordata; class Aves; order Gruiformes; family Heliornithidae; genus Heliornis; species Heliornis fulica. The sequence continues at coordinate 1,208,121 of VXBZ01000795.1, forward strand.
AAGTAAATCATACAGGGTTTTTTAGCACTTTTCAGTATGGCAGAGAAAGGCCCACTGAGAAGTCATTCAGATGGGAAAGAGTGTTTTGATATGGTGATTTATTAGTAATTAATGTGAATCAAAGAATGGTTTTTGTTGGAAGTTACCTTTAAAAGTCATGTCCACCTCCCCTGCAGGGACATCTTCAACTAGCCCCAGTTGCCCAAAGCCCCATTCAGCCTGGCCTTGAACACTGCCAGGGATCCAGAGAAAGCCACAGCTTCTCTGCACATCCTGTTCCAGGGCCTCACCACCCTCACTGTAAAATGTTTCTTTGTACTATCTAATAGTAATACAATTAAGTAATAAAATATTTAAATCTACCTTCTTTCAGGTTAAACCCATTCCCTCTCGTTCTATCACTCCTTGCACTTGTAACCAGCCCTTCTTCAGCTTTTCTGTAGCCCCTTCAGGTACTGGAATGCTGCTCTAAAGTCTTCCCAGAGCCTTCTCTTCTCCAGGCTGAACACGTCAACTCTCTCAACCTCCTTTATAGGAGAGGTGCTCCAGTCCTCTCTTTGTGGATCTTTGTGATCATTCTCTGAACTTGTTCCAACAGTTCCATGTCCTTGTACCTGGGAGCCCAGAGCTGAACACAGTATTGCCAGTGGGGTTTCACCAGTGTGAATAGAGGGAGAGGATCAGCTCCCTCAACCAGCTGGCCATGATTCTTTTGATGCAGCATACGATACTATTGGCTTTCTGTACTGTGAAACATTCTTGTTTATGAGCACACCCAAATCCTTCTCCTCATGTCTGCTCTCAATCCATCCACCCACCAGCTGGTGCTGATACCAAGCATGGCCCCAACCCCTGTGCAGGACCTTGCTTTTGACCCTGTCAAGAACCTCAAGAATTTTGCATGGGCCCAATTCTTGAGCTTGAGAAATCTAAAAATTGTACCGGATTCTTCTCTCTCCCGATGCCTTTGTACCAGAGGTGTTCTGAGATGATGTGTTTTGGCTACAGACAAACTACTTACTCCACAAAGGAATAATCTGATGAATCATCAATAGCTCAGGTATGAAAACATTCAGATGAGAGGATGATATAATGGTGCCTCCTATGGAAAGCGATGGTTATGGGGAGGGGAAGCCTGGCATGCCTGGCAACAATCCAACATATTTGGATCACATCTTGGCTGTGTCAGCTTTCATCTCAATTTTAATAACTTTAGTCTTGGGTCAAGATTTACGCGTGAGTAGCAGGATAATAGTTCCCAGTGGCCTATCGTTGGCATTAACAAGTGGCTTCCATATCAATATATATACAATCATAGATATAATAGAGGTTACACTTAGAGAAAGTGTATTACAGGTTCCTTCCTCTCATACTATCAGGATGAGAGCTTTATAGCTATACCAACCGATGATTTTCTTGTAGAGGTATTGGGTTAAATCCTAGCTACATCAGCCAGCAGAGCAGTTATCACAACAGCAGCTCCTATCTTGGTAACCAGACAACTTTCTTTACAGCGCTCCTGAGTATATATTTTATGTACCTCTGCTAAAAATATCAACTTAATTCCTTCTTTAGTAACCTCTTCCAGAGATCATGCATCAAATTACACATCATATCTCATAAATAATTATCTTACAAGGAAATTCAGCTTGGTGTAAAAATAAAATGTCAATCCAATTTTTCTTCTGCAGAAATGTCCTTATGCCTTCACCATATGGCCATAAGCGAAACAGAAAATATGTGATCTAATGGTGCTATGTTAGCAAACTATTCTAATTGATTTATTTTTCTTAGCAATTACACTGATATAACATATCTATGTTTAAACTGACACCAGCTCTACCTAATATCTCCTATTTTAAACATTGGCACATTTATCATGTTGTCACAGCTAATGAATTAGACTTTGTACTTCTAATATTGCCTGAATAGTGATTAAGATTTTAAAATAAATATATTAATTCTAAAATAAATATATGCATTTATTTTGGAGACTGGTTATTATTTCAGAAAGATGGAGTTGATAAAAACCAAAACACTGCTTTTTTTTCTTTTTTCTTTTTTTTCTGAATTTCTGAATGTATACAAATAAGTTTGGTATTCACACTGTTCTTGTTTCAAACTGTGTGGATATTTTTTGCTGACATCCCATACTACAAGGAACAGAAAAGCAGAATATAGTGGCAAAAAAAAAAAAAAAGAAAAGAAAAGGAGAAAAAGCAGAGAGAGCAGTGAAATCACTAGGCAGAATTTTTTGCTTTCAAATAACTGAGACTAAATTTATGAGATAGGTGGCCTCTAGCATTTGTACTCTAGCTTGCTTTTTCAAGTGTTCCTTAGAAAAACAGAGAGGAAAATCTGTACAATTTCTTGTGATTATCCATTGTTTGAAAAGTCACTGAGATTGATCTGTAAAAAAACCCTAAATTAAATATTAACAAGTTCCATCAGAGGAAACAGTAGTTCAGAATAAAGTAGATAGATAGTGCAATTTTATGCTATCCCATGAGTTAAGCTTAGAATAATCAGGAAGTTGGATATTATTCTGTGCTTCCATGTACTTCCACTCCAGTGCCCCCAACAAAAGGACAAGGAGCTGTTAGGGAGAGTCCAGAGTAGGCCACAAAGATGATGAGAGAGCTGAAGCACCTCTCCTCCCTAGAGGACAAGCTCTCTCCCGCTGAGAGAGATGAGCTTGTTCAGCCTGGAGAAGAGAAGGCTGTGGGGGATCTTTAGAGAGGCTTTCCAGTACTTGAAGGGGGTCTACAAGAAACCTGGAGAGGGACTCTTTATCAAGGAGTGTAGCAGTAGGAAAACGGGCAATGTCTTTAAAGTAAAAGAGGGTAGATTTAGATTAGACACAAGGAAAAAGTTATTACTGTGTGATTGGTGAGCCAGTGAAAGAGGTTTTCCAGCAAAGTTGTAGATGGTTCATCAAGGCCAGGTTCTATTTGATGTCCTGGTGTAGTGAAGGGTGTCCCTGCCCATGGCAGGTGGGTTGGAACTGGATGATCTTCACAGTCACATCCAACCCAAACCATTCTAGACCCAGGCCTGGAGATTGGTGGCCCTGACTGTGTCAGGGGATTGGAACTCAATGATCCCTGTGGTCCCTTCCAACCTAGACCAGTCTGTGATTCTGTGATTCTATTTTTCTATGGTTGTATATTTGTGGAGGACACAGTGAGGCATGTTCCTACCTCATCACATTATTGAAGTACTACTATCTGTTGTGATAGCTTCTTTATAGTAATGGGCTACAGATCACAGTTACCCACTAGGCTGGAAGGATAATTAGTCAATAATATGAATACTTGATTAGTCAATAATATAAATACTTGAGCAGTGCCCCAGCTTCATAATAAAACAGCCCTCAGCAAATGTGCTGCAAACGTGGATTGTGACAAAAATTAACTCTTTGTTGAGTATAGCCATGATCCCATGCCTGGTGGACAGCGGGATGACCATGAGCCAGCAATGTGCCCCTGTGGCCAAGAAGGCCATTGGCATCCTGGGGTGTATTAGAAGGGGGGTGGCTAGTAGGTCAAGAGAGGTCTTCCTCCCCCTCTACTCTGTCTTGGTGAGAATGCACTTGGATTATTGTGTCCAGTTCTGGGCCCCTCAGTTCCAGAAGGACATAGTGCTTGTTGAGAGAGTCCAGTGCAGGCACTCCAAGATGATTAAGGGAGTTCAACATCTTCCTTATGAAGACAAGCTGAGGGAGATGAATCCCTTTAGCTTGCAGAAGAGGAGACTGAGGGGTGACTTCATTAATGTTTATAAATATGTAAAGGGAGAGTGTCAGGAGGATGGCTCTTCTCAGTGATAGACAGTGATAGGACAAGGGACAATGGTTCCAACTGGAACATAGAAAATTCCATCTTAATATAAGGAGGAACTTTTTCACTGTGAGGGTGACAGAGCACTGGAACAGGCTGCCCAGAGAGGCTGTGGAGTCTCCTTCTCTGGATACATTCAAGACCAATCTGGACATGTTCCTAAGTGATCTAACCTAGATGATCCTGCTTGGGCAGCGGGTTGGACTGGATGGTCTTTCGAGGTCTTACAACTCCTGACATTCTGTGTGATTCAAGGTAGGAATTGTTTCCATGGACTTTGATCAAGCACTTAAACCCTTGTCAATTTTTGCTACAGGTAGATTATTTATGGTTGGCTTTGCTTACTCAAGCTAGAAAATTCTTGATGGACTCCTGTTGGTAGGGTTTAGTCATATATTCCCATACATTTAATTGATTACGTTCTACACGGCGAAAACTGGTGGAGAATCAGCTGTTGGAAAACATTGTCTGATTGTAATGGTTGGAAAATGTACAGCCCCTTTAAGAAATGGTCTCCTTCCCATAAATTCCCTTTCTAATATCCAACAGCTGTGTAACATGATAGTAGACTCCCACTTATCAGTGGAGTTGTATAATTCATTACTCAAAGCATCCTGTTTCAGACACCTGGGAAAACTGTTGTCACTGTAGACAAAGCAACAGGAGGAAAATGTTATTTTGAAGAACACATTGAATTTAGCCATGCAAATGAATATAGCAAGAATAAAACAAGAGCAGAGTTTAGTGGTTAGCCACTAGCAGTTGTGAATTTTCAGTATTTAACGTCCTAGAAGTATTCAAGTTAGGAATGGCCTCTGGAGGACAATGTCCTGCTCAAAGCAGGGCAAATTGCAAAGTTAAGTTGTTTCACAAATCATTTAGATTGAAAAATACCTTTAATATCATCTAGTCTAAACATGAACCTAGCACTGTCAAGTCCACCAAAGTTAAATCTTATCCACCCGAGTCGACTCTCTGCCCCACCAACAACCCCTGAAGAACATCACTCACATCAACTTGGTTAGCTAGACTTAGAACTGTTGTCCACCATCATTTGAGCCCCTCAATCCACCTTACTTTCATTACATTTGTGGTCCAACTGTCCAACACGCATATCCTCAATTTGGTTACTAGTTTATTGGGTACTGGGTTTACAGTCCTGCTTAATTTGAGATGAACAGTATCTATTTATCTGCACTCATTCACAGAGTCAGACATTTCATTAGAGAAGACATTCAGGTTGATTAAAGTTTACCAATTTTAACAAATCCATGGTAGCAATCACAACCACCTTTTTGGCTTTCATGTACCTTTCATAAATAATTTTTATTTCAATGTAGTGTTACACTGAAAGGGCCAACAGGCCCTTTTGCCCTTGTTGATTCTTTTCTTTCTATCTCTGAAGTTTTATTCTAGACCAAAATTTGACAAAATCACAAAAAGAATGACATATTCCACATTATTTCTTCAGACCTTGTAAATAATTTTCCTGTTTTCTCTTAACATATAAGTGTTTTAACACATTCATGTAGGCAAGAATATAGCTACATAGTATAAAGAATGACCTATTAGCCACTTCAACTCTTTAATTTGGAGTTTGAATTGATTAAACCATAAAGAAATACTTGATAATGTGAATCTTCAATAAATTTAAATGCATTTTAAATATGTTTAAAACCTCTGTAAATTTCTGTGTCTTGACCACGAGGCATTTAAGTCACGCCTTGTTTCATTTTTACCAAGATTTGCCAAGAGATCATGAGCAATTCAGGTTTTTAATCCACATTTTTCAGAGTGGGATATAAAAAAATTATCACCTTGATCCAACATGGCTGAAAGCAGTCTGATGTTCAGGCGTTCAGCAGTTCACTTCCAAAAATTATTTCTTTAATTTGTCTGCTTCTCAGCCAGTTAATTCAGTAGGAAGTAGACTGAAACTAACAGTGGGTTTCATATAGGCTACAGAACAGTCAGTAGACAGCAGTTGCATCTTTGCACCGTGAGCAAACCCAGGCCAAGCATTTTATGTGCAACTTCGCAGTGAAAGGTTCTGTATTTCATTAGTAATCTCCTGCACCATTCTGTGTTCCCTGTGCCTTTAGCAAAATGCAAGAAATTATGAGCATGACATGCAGTGTAGGACAGAGGAAGACTATAAGCAATATTTAGAAAGTGAGACTTGTCAGTTCTCACTTGCTAAGTATTTGTATAAAAACTTTTGAAGAAGAGAGGAATAGAAGCATTCATTATTTTTTTCCAATGCATTGGTGTGCTTCACATTCTAATTGAAACTTGTGGAGCAGAAAGCTGATCTTGCACTAACGTTTGTGGATACAATTATGGAAATCCTTTGAGCATGATTAAATTATAGTGTCTGGATATAGAAGTCATTTTGATACTTATGTCTGCAGTAGGGACAGTGGCAATGCATGAGGTGGCTCCTTCCTGATTAATCTATTTAGGAAGGACAGAATGTGCAGAAGTTTGTCAATTAGGAAGTTTTTCCAGTAGTAAATACTAGCTTTAAAAGACTCACTTCTGTACAATCTGTCGGACAAATTTGAACACGTGTGATATGGGGCCACCCTTGAAAGATTGTTCAGAAATAATGATCAGTATAAAAAGGCTCATGAAACAAAAGAAATGGCATGTCTTCCTTGAAGAGGTTTTAGTCAATCGTTCATTGATAGTTCTAGGTATTTTAGTGCTTTTTTATATATAAGTTTTGAATCTTACTACAATTACTTGTTTGAGATACTATAATTTATTCAAAACAGCAAATACGTAGGTTGCTTTTGTTCTTGTTGTTCATGTCAAAGAGGTTGTTTATTATTTTTTTTTTTGGTAGACAAAGTGTGCTTTAAAATTTATTTTCTGTTGTTAACACCTGGGCAAGTGTCCAAAAGTACAGAAATTGCTTAATGAAAAAACCTTGAGAGTAGAGGAAGAATGTTTTTTGCAAAGAAAAAAAAAAGAGAAAGTTATAATTAATATATTTTTTAAATTAAAAGTATTCCTGTGAAAAAAAAATCTGATCTATTCAGAAATTTAAAATTGAAATGTTTAAAGGATTCCACTTTTATGAAAAATCACATAAATCCAACACAGTGTAGATTTTTCCACTATAGTCAAGCTCCTAAAATTCACCAAAAATCTTCAGATTTCATTGTAGGTCCCATTGGATAAATACATTCTAGCTGCTTCCTCACCAGGAGAGAAATTATTTTTGAAGGCTGTTATCAATTTGACCCAGAATTTTACCCAGAAAGTGCTGCAATCACCCTAATAACTTTCAGTTTATTGTGAACTCATTTGCTACTTGTTTGCAAAAAGAGTCATCCATGGTTTAAAGAATCTAAATGAGGACGTGTGTACTCTTTACCCATTAGTAAACAGTTCAAATGGTTAAGTATGCTCCTGCTAAAACATTTCTCCTCACTTCCAGAGTGAAGTTTTGGCTCTCAGCCACTGGCTCTTGTTATTGTAGATCAAACAGCTGTCTGATAGAGGGCACTGCTCCCTGCATAGGTGGCGTGTCCCCCATGTTGTCCATATTAATCTGATTCATTGCTGGTACTGTATTAGCTTTCATTTTCCCTATAAATTTTCAAAATATGTGCTAGTTTTAATATGCTGGCTGTTTTTGTAGCTGAGATGCCATCAAGTAGCTGGAGAGGACTTGAAAGAGATCTTCATCTGGATGAATTATTACTGATGAAAAAAAGTATCTATCTACATCTTTGAAGGAAGTCTTATACTTTGGACTAATTTTCTGGCAACTTTCACCACAAAGGACTCATGTTTGCTTTAATAAATGACTGAAATAGAGAGAAATGTATTCTTCCATGCCTGGGTCCTAAGCCAGAAACTGAAACTCCTGAGGCAGGGACATTGGTTCAAGTTTTTATGGCCTAATTTCCAGCAATGTCCCCCTGATTCCTACTACTTACAGCCAAAAGGAAACCCAAGGCAGAGGGATTTGCATGGAATTTAGGAAATTTCCCAGTGCTGGGATGTGTTAGCTGCCTCAGAGTACTCCATGCAATATAGCAGATAGCCCTAAGTACTGACTGTAAAACTGCTTAGTATAAGAGACCATCTGAAATTTCTCCTCTCCTTTGCAGCTTAGACATATAGCTCAGAGCTGATGGGAAATGAAAAGATGGATTCAATATCCAGCATCCACAAGAAGCCTTCATCCTCTGAAGAAGTGTACAGAAACTCATTCCAATAAGAAGCACTGCAAAAGAGACATTGTTTCCTCATTTCTCTAAAGGCCCATGCATTTGCCTAGCAACTGAGAAAAGAAGAGGCTATTCTCATCAAATTCACGTGTGCCACCTCCAGTAGACTCTGTAAGCACTAGGATGTAAAGAGAGGGATGATGCCTTTTTTGTCAAAGGCATGCAGCATCATTCAATAATATCACCTGCAGATCTCTCAGGTTCAACTTCATTCCTTTTCCCAAAAAATCCACAAAATTTTTATGTACCAGGAAATTGCACAGTCACATTTACTCCCCTTTTCTTTGATTTTTTTTTAATGTGACTACCTGAAACACGACAAATATTTCTATTTTCAAAACATAAGGTTTTTTTTGTTTATTCATAAAGAATAACAACTGAACTAACAGCTAAAAACTAACAACTAATAAATCAAAATAAAAAATATTGCCACCATACTTATATTCAAATTGATCAAATGTATGCTATAACATTCTTGTGGTATCCCTTTTTGCTTTTGGAAAGGCTTGCTTTAGAGAATAAATAAAAGAAGATTGAAAAGAGTGATTATGCCTCCAAGCTGTTTGGGAAGAGGAGAAAGATTTGGCTGGTTGGTTACCCTTAAATTTTTCAAGGAGCTTTTGGTGAGATGAAAAGGCAAATAATAGCTCAATTTGAATGCACTGCTGCTTGGTTGAACTTAGGTTATGTATTGCAAAATACAGAGGCCTCGCAGGGGCTGCAGTGTGGCTTCATTCCTTATATTGGTTATAGAAAAATTGCTATTTACACTTGAAAGATGATACTGAAGAATCAAATAGTTTCTCATTAGCTTCATGCAGCTCAACTTCCCAGATCCATTCCTCTCCCTTACCACTATCACTGACCATACTGTCCTGATAACTGTGAGAGGATTAAGATCAGGAATGTGGCTCAGGTAACACACCTGTACCTCTTCCAGAGCTGGTGAATGATGAAACTCTTCAGAGCAGATGAAAGTCTGGGTGTGCACTTGCATAGTCACTGTGAGAAGATGAATGGAGGGAAAAAAAATCAACCCCAACCACAAGACTTTAATATCCTCCAACACTTGATGATTTAATGACTTTATACACATCTCTGTTGACAGAATTTGAAGGTGCTCATCAAGGTAGTGACAAACAGAGAACTTTACAGGCTAAATAGCTGAAAGATTTAAGACTGACCTCCTTTGACTAGCAGGATGCTAGGGCAAATAAAAATGAAACATGGTTCTCTAAGTAATCATGAGCACATGTGAGAATAACCAGAGAATTTAGTTCCTCTTTAGGGTTCAAAATAAGCAGCACAATTATCAGGATAATACAGCATTCAGAATCTGGCCTCTGACAGCTTAATGTGAACTGACAGTCTTTCTGAGAATCTTTGAGAGTTTGGCTCTGGCTGCAGTTGCTTCATACTTCCAAATTTGGCATTTAGCAGGACTAAATATTGCATCCAATTTGCTGAATGAATATCCATAGGATCATCCTTCTTTCCAGACTGAGACATTTACTGATAAAGGATATGAAGACATCATGGTTCAGTCTGCATCCACTAGCCCATTGTCACAAAGAAGGGAAGAGAAGTAGCCGAGCAGAACAAAAAGAACGATACCAAACCTGCTTGTTGAAATAAACACATGGAAAAGGCAAATTATTAGTGAACACTCCTTTTCCAGTGAAGTGATTGGGGGAAATAGAAGGAATATGAGTGAGTAAATATGCATAGCATTCCTGAAGAAGAAACGAGGAGAGATTCTATTATACTATTGCTTATGCACAGCTTGGAAACTTTGCTAAAAAACTGCAGGGAATAGAAATACTGTGTGCATGCAGAATGTCCTTAGACTGTTTATGACACTACATGCATGAAATAACCTGAGGTTCCTATAAAATACTTACTATTTACCAGATCAAGCTGTTTGACTTGGCTGTGATTTCTGTAATATTTCCTTCCATTAGAAGTGCTGTGTTGTTGGTACAGGCTGGGGTGATACAGCAGCATATTCTAATATTTTCCAGATTGCTAAAATGCTTGCAGGTCACAGCTATGGTTCCCAGGTACCTGGAAATTTTGTCCATCTCAGAACTTTTCCTGTATCAGCTTGGATTAGACAAGGGTCCATAGTCACTAGTTTTCAAACATCTATCTAGACGGTAGAAAACTATTTACATTCAGTGCAAACAAGTTGTGCAGCAGCCAGGAAGTGCTTTATAAGCTCCCTACCTAGAAGACTTGATACATCAAATTTTAAAAGTTATGATTAGGTACTTGCATCTCCCCTTTTTCCAGCTAGTAATTCTGAGAAAGATAAACCCCAAATAATATTCCAGTCAAATACCAAAACACATTAATGTTAAGACATAATCCAAAGGCAATGAGTCATGCTCTGACTTGGCTCACCCTGTGTGGAGCCAGGAGTTGAACTCAGTGATCCTGATGGGTCCTTTCCAACTTAGGAGAATCTATGATTCTATGTCTATGATCCAACAAAGAAATTAACATATTTTTTGTGCTATCCTGAAGCTACATCCCAAACTGACACTCAAAACAAGAAGCATTCTAAATTGATCACCCTTTCTGAGAAGGCTGAGCTTGTTTGCTTGTACAGGGAGCCTGATGTATGGACTCTCTTATATGACCCTAAAAATATTCTTTGTGAAATAACTTTTTAATAAATGGTGTAGCAGCATGTGTCTATGCTTTTCCTTAAGTATTTCTTTCTAGATCCCAATTCTTTCTAGATCCCAGTTCAAATATAGGAAAGAAAAGAATGCCTGTGGGTGATGTGATAGCTCTATTTAAAACCAAAACATCAAGAAATTAGACACTAGTGTGTTTTGCTTAGACAATCCTAATTCTAAACTGGAGGTTATCATTTATTTATGTAGAGCAAGGAATATATACCAAAATTTCCACTTAATTTGCTACTCCATTTCCGTAGATGTGTATCTCACGTCACAGCTTTACAACACATTCATTTACCCAGGCTCTGACATGCATAGAGAAGTCCAGGGAGATTTCTGGTAATTGCAGGGCAGAATATAACACTGAGTAAACTCACAGACTTTCACTAAGCAGAAAATAAGTTTTTTTTGGGGGGTTTGTTTTAAAGGATTTTCAGTCAACCACTTCAATCAAGGAAAATTGTTTACAAGGACCAAGTAAGAAGGGCAAAACAATGACAAAATTGAACTCTTTGACAGAAGACAAGTTTTTGATTAGGGGATAAACAATTTGAGAATAATTTCCTCTCCTGAAGCTACACCTACAATCAAAGGAGGATACTAAGTCAGGTAAAGCCCTGCATATAGAACACAGAGGAGCTCTAGGAAGGAATTCCTCAGGGTGTATCAGTCAAAGCTTCAAGGACATAAAGTCTGCAACAAGCAGGGACATCCAGGGAAGCTCAGTCCTAAGGATAAATGATTCCAGCACAGGAGCTGCAAGGAAGTATTCAAGATTCAGATCTACTGAAGTGTGTGCCGCTGCCTCTTCTGTTAAACCATACCCCGTTGTGCTGCTTTGGCAAGGCATATTTTCTTTTGCAGACTGACTTCTCTGCCACTATTGCTACCTATAGGCCAGACTTTGGTACATGCAGAGCCCACTGAACCTTCTGCAGGTCTCAGTGTTCCTGAAACAGCCTGGAGTCTCTGTTGCAGAAATAATTGGACTGGAGGGTCTCAGCTTAGACTGACTAAACCATGAGATTTTACTTTTAAAAATATCAAGGCATTCAAAAGCTTAACTGTTCATTGAGCAGAGCTCATGCCAAGTGCAGGGTCCTACACCTGGGTTGGGACAACCCCCATTATCCATACAGGCTAGGAGCTGATGTGCTTGAAAGCAGCCCTGAGTAAAAGGATTTGGGAGTAATTGTGCATGAGAAGCTGGGCATGAGGAACCAATGTGCATCTGCAGCCCAGAAGGCCAACCACATCCTGTGCTGCAGCACAAGAAGTGTAGTCAGTAGATCAAGAGAGGGGATTCTGTCCCCTGCTCTGCCTAGTGAGACCCCATCTGGAATACTGTGAAGTTACACAAGAAGGACGTGGACTTTTTGGAGTGCATCCTGATGAGTGCCACAAAATAGATCAAACGTCTGGGGCACTTCTCCTATGTGTCGGAAAGAAGACGCTGGGAGACCGAAGGTAGTGACTACCTTTTATTGTCTCAACTACTTGCAGGAACTTCATGTGATTTTATACTTTTTAGTTATATTACAGCAATTTGAGTGTCAGCACATGATTGGATAACAACTTGTTTTTGCAAGTATTGATTGGTTAGTACTTAGCAGAAAAACATGTTTTAAGTTTACTGATCAGGGGTTCTAGATAGGAGCTAAGAGTATGAGAACCAAACAAGACTGTTTTGAGAGAATTCAGCTAGCTTCTGAAAAACAACATGGGAACGAGAATGTTTTGGGAACCGAACTGAAAACAGGGCCTTCGCATAACTCATGATGCTCTCTTTCTCATGGTATTCTTTCTTCTTTGTTCCCTGTTTACCACTTAGGCCTCATCTTGTTCTTCTGTACTTTTCCATCTGCAATTGGCATCAACCGTAACATGTCCGGCTGTTCACATCCTCGGTCACATGACCATTCTTTAACAACGTCCTCCACACCTATGAGGATATGATGAGAGTTGGATTTCTTCAGCTTGGAGGATAGAAGGCTCTGGGAGGACTTTTTAGTGGCCTTATAGTCCCTAAAAGGTGCCTTTAAGAAAGCTGGGGAAGAACTGTGCATGAGGGCATGTAGCAATAGGATGAGGGGTGATGGTTTTAAACTAAAAAAGGGGACATTTAGGTTGGATATTAGAAAAACATTCCTCAATATGAGGATGGTAGATCACTGTCATAGGATGCCCAGACAGGTGGTAGAGGCCCCATCCCTGGAGACATTCAAGGTCGGGCTTGATGGGGCTCTGATCAACCTGACCTAGTGGAGGTGTCCCTGCTTACTGCAGGAGGGTTGGACTAGATGAAATTTGAAAGTCCCTTCCAACCTAACATATTCTATGATTCTATGGTTCCATGATTCCTTAACTCCAAAGGAAGCCACTGATTATGATTCTTCTTTCTTTTCATTAGGATATTAGAAATTCTCTTTGAGTAAACAATATATTTGATAAATTTGCACTGACTGATGCTTAGCTCTGGGAAAGGGCAGACTCATTTTGCCAAAATTGCTTCAGGATTAAGATGTTGCTTACCCCTTTGCTAGGGACATGGACTACTGCGGAAACATTAAAATTTAATGATATTGGTGGCTGCAATATTATTTGTGAAATAAAATTGCCTTATTAGGATATTTAGCCTTCTTAGATCTTTAGAGAATCATTAAACAAAGTAATTCCTTATTACCTCAGTGAAAAAGAATTAATGAAAAAGCACAGTTATCAGAAAAGTCTAAAAAGCAAACAATTATGAGTTAATAATGTTTCAGGAATTAAAATGTACAAACCTGTTAACAATCAGAAGAAATAGCTATGCAGGATAAAACTATCATGCAGAGCCTCCCACAATGATTTATTCATTAAAGATGAAGAAAATTATTTTCCATTACTCCAAAGTCTAACCTCACAATGAAAAATAAATTGGCATTTGTAGTGCTTCATCTCTAGCAGGGAACAGGAAATATATCTGTGACTTGCAAACAAAAGATTTATTTTTATTAAAATTAGTAATAAAAGGAATAATTTCATTTACTTTCCTGAATGTCCTTTTCTAAAATTTTCATACAATTATCCGTCTGTGTGATAGAAAAATGATGATCATTTAGGATCATCTAAAATACTCTAATAGAAAACATAATTATTGCAGTGTTTTGAATGGTTGTTCTCTGTTTCATTCAATTTTTCCTTTACTATTTGACTAAAAGGTCCTACTAGATAAGTTTCAATTATAACTTCATTTTTTACCATGCCTAATATATCCAGATAACTCATACAACTGAAGGTAAATATATAAATGAAGTCCAACTACATCTTTAGTCTCCAGTTGCCAATCCATTAGGGCATAAGGTCCTGTGTTGTATGTGTCAACTCAATATGAGCAAAGTTCAGATGGAATATGAAGTTGTGGTTTTTTTTTCTTAATCAGGACAGTCAACAGAGGCATGAGGTGCTGATAGGTGGTGGGTGTAGTCTCCATTCATGGAGTTTTACAGGATCCAATCAGATAAATAATCTCAAGCAGCCTCATCAGACCTCATGAATAACCCTATGACTTCATAAAGAAAAGAATACTAGAGACAACCTGAGGTCGTTTCACACCTGAGTTATCCCATGATCTCATAATCCCTGGATAATGTAGATAATGTAACACCTAGAAGAGCACTATATTGCTGACTTTCTGGCAATTATATTGAGCTCTTAAAATCCTCTCTGTAGTTGGAGCTTATACATCCAGATCACATGTAGATATTTATTTACAGTTGTATTTGATTCCTAATAAGGAGATGTTGGATCCTGTTTCTTCCATGACAGTTATGTATGAGTAAAGAATGGCAGGGTTCATGAGATAACACATAGTTTTTCCACTTACCTCACAGCATGTTTATAAATGTGATCTTATGTGTGAGTGAGAAGCATGCAAAGATACTAGAAAATACTATGCTTGGTTTTCTCTGTCTTTGAAAACATTTAATTGTCTTCTGTGTAACCAGTTTTCAGCTATCTGATTCTCTGAATAGATTAGAACATAGTGATAAAACCCTGAAGATAGCTTTTTGATGCAGGTGTTGGAAGACCCCACAGGAATAGGGCTGTTGCTGCACCTTGAACTAACAAAGAAAGAAGGCTTATGTGAAGATTGTGGGCAGCCTTGACTGTGGTGACCATGAAATAGTGGAATTAAGGATCCTGAGTGGAAGGAGCAAGGCATTAGGTAGGATCATGACCCAGGACTTCAGGGAAGTTAACTTTGGCCTTTTAAAAGAAATGTTTTGGAATATCCCAATGGTTTATGGCACTAGAAGGCAAGGGATCCAAAAGAGCCAGTCAGTATATTAACACAACTTCTTTGAGCTCAAGATTGGTGCATCTTGAGGACTAGGAAATCAAACAAAGGAGGAAAGACACCATCATGGATGAGCAAGGAGCTCCTGGAAAAAACTCAAAAGGAAGAAGGAATTTTAATTAACATGGAAAAAGGGACTGGCCACTTGAGAGGAATATAGGAATGTAGTAAGAGAATGTAGGGATGCAACAAAGAAGGTTAATGCCCACTTGGAGTTAAAACTGGCAAGGGTTGTCAAGGACAACAAGAAGGGCTTTCTTAAATACATCAAAAGCAAAAGGCAAGTGTGGACCCATGAAAGCAAAAGGAAAATGCTGAACAAGGTGGATGCCTTAGTGATGGATAACACAGAGATGGTGGAGTTACTAAATGACTTCTTTAAGTAACTTTAGTCTTTACTGCTAAGTCTGGCCCTCAGGAAAACCAGACCCTGGAGACTCAAAATATTCTTAAATGACTTGGATGAGGGGACAGGGTGTACCTTCAAAAATTTGCTGATGATGTAAAACTGGGAGGAATGGCCAACACACCAGAAAGCTATGATGCCATTCAGTGAGATCTTGACAGACTAGAAATTTGGGTGGAGAGGAATCAAATTAAATTCAAGGGCAAGTGTAGGGTCCTGCACCTAGGGAAGAATAACACCATGCACCTGTGCAGGTTAGGGGTTGACTTGCTGGGAAACAACACTGTGGAGAAGGACCTGAGAGTCCTAGCGGACAGCAAATTCTCTCTGAGTCAGCAACATGCCCTTGTGTTCAAGAAGACAAACGGTGTCCTGGGGTGCACTAAGAAAAGCATGGTCAGCACTGGAACAGGCTGCCCAGAGAGCTAGTGGAGTCTCCTTCTCTGAAAATGTTCAAGACCTGCCTGGATGCTGTCCTGTGAAACCTGCTCTAGGTGATCCTGCTGTAGCAGGGTCTTGGACAAGATGATCTTCAGGGGTCCCTTCCATCCTTCCAACCCCTACCTTTCTGTGAATCTATGGTAGTTACAGTTTTATTTAGAAAATCAGAGAAAATATTTTTTTTTTCTAAAAAATTTAGAATAAACTGCTTGGTTAAAACAGTTTCAAGGGATGCTTTATACTGTGGATTTAAGGCTCTGAAGTTCTGAATTGCATTGAAAAGAAGATGTAAAAATGCCTAATATCATTAGTCCAAGGCAATTTAATTATTAATGAATGGGGAAAAAACTCCTCTCCTTCTAAAGAGATTTCCTTTGGAAAATGCATGATTGTTTTAATATATTTTTAATTTGTAAAATTGGGAAGAGAGGTGATTTTAGAAGTTTCCATTTCGATTCATTTCTCTGCTATGTACAGGAAAGAATAAGAATGTTTTTCAAGCAGTTTCTCTGACTCATAAACCCAAGAGCTCTGAATGACAGTGCTGATGTTGAACTCTCAATGCTAGTGCCCTTCCAGAGCTCGGCTGCAACTTAAGGCAAATTTAGAAATTACACGGTCTGTGCAGCCAGATCTTTCTTTTCCTTTGGTTGATCAGCTCTGTGACTGGCTTACTGAGCTGCAACTAATAAATAGTAAAAATATCTGTGGGTAAAATTCTGCCAACTCCGAGGGAAAAAAAGGCATCACATGATGAGAAACATACAGAATCTATCTTCACGACACTCCTGTAAGGTAACCAGAATTTTTCCCTGTGGTACAGGTAAAACCCAAAGATGCATAGATTCTCTCTTCTATCAACATCTGAGCTAATCATCTAGGCCTTCACTCAGATAACCACATGCAGGTGTGTAGTACCATTTGACATGTCTTTGTGTATCCCTTTTACTTCTAGCTGCCACTAGAGAAAAGCAAAACACTCCTGTAGTTTCTGGGTCAGATGTCAGTCCTATGCAGATGTCTTGAATCCTTAAGTGTATGTACCATGTCACTGGACACACCTGTAGCTGACTGAATGGAACATTTAAACTCCCCTTTCAGCAAAAAAAATAAAGTAGTAAATAAGTAGTAGATAAGTTCAGGGTGTAGTTTATGACCTTGTGCAGACATCTGCTCTGACACATTACAAATGTACTTTTTTCTCTCATCATCATGACGGGAGCTTTTCCCACATTTGAACTTCTCATGTAAGTTTTCCCACCCCCCTCTCCCATGTTCTGATTGCTGTTACAGTGCCATTTTGCCTCCATTTGGAGATGAGATGTGGGAATACACCATATCTTCTGGAGGCATCCATACTGCAAAGAAAACTTGTGTTTTCTGAAGGCTCACAAATTGCTGACTATAGGGACAGTACTGAGATCTTGACATAGAATGAACCTGGTACAAAGCACAAACATTTGCCCATAATTGTGCATGCTGCCAAGGAAATAAACCCGAATCTTCTAAATTCTGTGCCTTTGTCAGATTTTCACATAAAGAATATTTGTTTCCTATTTTGATCTTACTGAGGTCAAAATCTTTCCTTCATTATCAGCTGTTTATAAAGTAACTCAATGATCCTTTGGAATGAAATGCATGAAAGATGTTTATTAATTATTTTCTTAATAGAGAATATTTCAATGGTAGAATATCACATCAGATATTCCTAGCTTTAAGTAGGAAGTGAAAAATGAAGAGAATATGCTCTTTATTATCAAGAAAGTGGAGTATCATAAGTAGATTAATTTTAATCTTTAAATCCTGTGAACTGCAAGACAGTTAATTTTGAATTTAATATGGATGAAATTATGAGAGGTTTTGAAAGAAACAACCAATGATTTTAATTTTGATGTTCATCGGTGAAACTACGAATGACACACAGTAATTTAGTTTCATAAAATACAAATATTATTTTGATCCATGATGGAGTTAGGTTTGTAAACATTTTTTAAAAAGGCAATAAATGAATGTTTAAAAATATCCCTTTGAATTAAAGATACTATTTTGAAAATATCAGAATGAATTATTTAAACATTTTTTTTTGTCTCTTCAGTATAAATGATTCAGGAAAGTGAGAATTAAAAAAAATAGTGTCATTGAATCAGCACTTCTCAAACACTGACACACAAATCTTTTGATGGAAAGGATCACTGCGTTTAACTTTGATCACCTGTAGCTCTCAGAAAAAACAACAGATTGTGTTCTCAGTTTCTTGAGCTTATCACTCAGTTTTATACTTGCTCACTATCTAGAAGATGTTAATTTCAGTAGTCCAGACCATGATCAGGTCTGTATTAGTGAAAAGGCTGAACACTTCTGCAACATAGTCCTGTATGGATCCCTTACATTCCGGAAGTATACATCTCAGTCAGATATGTTTTTTTACGGTTAACTGCGTAATGGTTTTACAGCGGAGCTGTCACTTCTACCTACATAAAAGTTCCTCAGGCACATTAGAAGTGTTTTCCTTTGGGTCCAACTGGCTTTAATAGGTATGTAAGCTGTCATAAAATTATGCACTGGTGATGAAAAATAACACTTGCAAATGCATATCTATCTCCTCTTTCATGCTCTGGACAAGAGTGTGGCTGTGTGATTCACTGATCAAGAATCGTGGTGTTGCTTAACATAGAGCAATGCAAAGAACTGGGGGATATTTCCCATGGAAGTTCTTCAGGAACACGCACTAGCTGCATCTCCAGGATTAGCACTGCCATAGCAAAGTGAAGCCTTAGCAGTGTAGCTGATCAGTTCAGCACAGATGTTCGGATATGATTCACTGCAATTAATTCTTCATCAGAGGCCTACTCTAAGATGTCGGCATCACAAAGTTCATTTGAGAGCTTTTGGGAGTTTGTGCTTTGTATGCAGGCTAAGAATGTTGTGGGAGATGGTTACTTGGAATGAAAATTAATGGAAAAATCAATATTAAAATTCAACTCCATTGTCTTCAACAGGAGAATACCTTGATCTCAATGTTAAAGTTAATTTAGAGGAAATATGATGTGATAGATATGGAAATATGATATGATAGTTGCAAAGCAGAATGACTACAGCTGGTAGTGTAACAGCTACAATAACTGAATACAGAACAGTCAGCCCTTTGCACAGTTTCATATGTTTGGAGAATTATTGCCTACTAGGTTGTTCAGATTGAGGAAATCTCGATCAACTTAAATATCCTCCAAATGCTATTCCAAGATATACATATTGGATATGATGTGATTTTTTTTTTTTTTTGTAGGGAGGAAAATTACCCAAACAAAAACCCAAAACCAAAACAACAAAAAAAACCCCACAATTGGCCTATGTGCTGTTAACTGCTGCTTTTGACAAATGAACAGAAATGTTGCTTTATGCCAAGCTGAGACAAGATAGCAATCTTTGCAAGCCACCACCCAAGGAAGGAGTTAATGGTAAAAATAAGAGCTCTGTAGGTACCCTTATTATGACTGTGATATTTCTAGAGTGTAATTTTTTATAGAGGTGGTTGTGATTGTCATTATAGAAGAGATCAGGTATTGCACACTTATACATATCTTTTCAGATTGCTTCTTTGCACAGTAAATACTATAATCAGTAGTTACCTACCACAATAATAGTAATTACTATGCAGCTTTGATACTGTGGAGATGGTGAAGAATATTTGTCAACATCAGGGCTGTCCTACTCTTTTCACTGTAAACACAGCAGTGTGTTCCTGTCCAAACACTGCAGAGAGACAACCTTTGTCCAGCTGCGTTCCCATGGGAGTTGATGATTTAGGTCAGATATGAAACAAACATATTGTACAAAAAGGAGAGAAGGCTGATGTATTCTAAAGCCTTCACGGGTGAGAGTTGCAATGACATATCAGTCCAAGAGCTAGAGCTGAAGAAGATAAATTCTATTATTTAGTTAGAATTAAAATGCAATATATATAAACCTATGAGAATACATATGTGCATAAGCAACCACATGTATCACCACATCCAAGAAAAAATGCATGCATATATAGACACAGATAAAACTTTTTGCATTACAGATACTTTAAATTTTCTATTTAAGAATATTAAGCCTGAATGGAAAATAGGAGAATAAATTCTTGTTTCTGTGTGTGTCACAGTGACTGTATCTTTTCACCTTAAGAACCCCATCTCAAATTGTGTTGACACAGATAGGATTACTGCAGAATTGGTCAAGAGAGAAAACTATCCCTTTATTCCTACCCCAAGTGTTGCTATACACATAGATGGAATGGCAATGCTAATTCTGTAGGTAAATATAAGTGTTCTGGCTACATTGCAGCTTCAAAAGTTCAGCATCCTGACAGAAGACCCAGTGAAGCTTTGATGCTAATCTTTATTTCTATAGACAGCTGCTAAGCACACTATATCAGCTCTGCAGCTCTAATCTAAAGCTGTTTATTGCCACACCAAAATAATAAGCGGACTAGAAAGAGTTTGAAAGCAAACCTAAACTTCATGGGATATGTCAGTGATTGGTGACATTTTGTAGGTCAGTTAATTATGTGAATATACAGCACATGATATTTTGGAAAGGAAAAGGAAGATGCTTTAAAAATGCCTAAGGATAGTTGAAATAGCAGTATTGAGGCATTGCAGGGTCATACACAGTAAAAGCAATGTGATAAACAGATCATATTATGTTTAGCAGACAGAATGTCAAGGCTATCAATAGAACAGTAGGAAGGGTCTAAGATCTTCAAAGGTCTGCCTTTGAAGACTAAATAATGCTATTGCAGGGGCTGGCTCAGTTAGAAATCTTCCAGAATGACTTATGTGAGACTGGGCTACATATTAAAATATTTTTGGAAAAAGGGTGGTGGCTTGAGAACTGTGTGCAGTTCTGGGCACCTCAATACAAGAAGGACACTAGACTATTAGAGTGTGTCCAGAGAAGGATAACCGAGTGGTGAAAGGCCTTGGGAGCAAGACAGGAGGAGTAGCTGAAGTCACTTTGTTTGCTTAGGTTGGATGTCAGGAGAAGGTTCTTCACTGAGAGGCTGTTCAGTCAATGGAACAGGCTTCCCAAGGAAGTGGTCAAGGAAACAAGCCTGTCAGAGTTCAAAAGGTATCTGGATGACACACTTAGTCATATGGCTTTGTTTTAAGTAGTCCTGCAAGGAGCAGAGCGTTGGACTTGATGATCCTTATGGGTCCCTTCCAACTGTGGTATTTTACCATTCTGATTCTAAATCAGATGTTCTATATTGTTGGAGTGGTGTTCACTACTACTCTGCTGAGGTTTGCTCTTGCTTAAGCACCCAGCACAGTTGAGTTTAGCATCTTCTGGAGAGGAAAACGGTTTTCTTCAACTTCAATAGTAAAAGGCCTTTGGAGCACTGAGACAGATTCAACTTCAGAACTGATTGGTCTGTTTTGATACTTAGCTCCCTAAATATACACTATATAAATGCGTGCATGCATGCTAAGTTCCCCATAGAACATGATTTTGGTCTCAGAGATCATGTTTCATATTTTCTTCCTTACTATTTATGCTCTGCTCTGAAAGTAAATGAATACTAAATTGAATCAACAATTCAGGCTTGCTACAATTCATTGATCTATGACAGATCAGAGTTTGATGCTGAGCTAATGTGGCCCCAGGCATCAACCTTTACCACTAATATGGTTTTAAAATTCTCTACTCAAGTCTATTTATTATGAATGTAATCTGGTTTAGGAAAGCACCTAAGTCTCTGCTAATGATTCATTCAGATGCATGCAGTGTCCTCATTTGAAATGTCCAGGTCAACCCAGCTTTTTCTGATTATTTTAATGGTGCACATTGTTCTATCTTAACTGGTTTACCTCCAGTCTCACTATGTTTCAGATATTTTTGCCTGGCTCTAACTGATGATAGACTAGGTTGATTTATTTCCTTATGCAACACTCATATTCTATAGTTATTTTTTGCCACAGTAACACTTTATTATCTTCCTCTCCCAGCGACTGACTCTCTCAGCCACAAGTGAAATTTAGGGGAGTTTTTCTGAAATTTATTATGATCTGGACAGTCAAAATTTTGTCTGGAATTATAGATATAAGATGACACCCTTTTCCTAACTCAAAAATAATTAGCTCTGGTCCTTGGTGTACCTCCAGTTATTGTCATCCATCAATACCAAGGGAAGAGAATGCACTCAGCCTTCTGATATCAGCAGAAAGTGTTCAAAACCATTTACATTTCTCATCCAGCTTGTCACCTTGAAAAGTGCCTTTCCTCACTTCTACTTTGCTTATTTGATCAGCTGCATCCTTTTTGATTTCTTCTTACCTTCCTCACATATTTTTAGCTATTTATTAAAGTGAAAAAAAAAAATAAATCTGTACATTCAACTGAAGTACAATATTTTGCTTCTTCATCTTAAAGGGCTAACAAAAAATCCTTAAAAAGAAAAAAAAGAGATACATCTGGTCTTATTACTACTTGTCAATCAATTGCACTTCATTATCTCTTGACTGAGGAAATTTTTTTTATTTTTTTTTTCCCTAAAAAGAAAGTAAGTTTTCAACTCAAACCCCAGACCTTGAGAACCTAAAAGAATATTTACTTTTAAAATTACTATAGAATATATTTCAATCTTTTGTAATGGAACTCTTTGCTGAATCATATTGGCCATACTTGGGCTTAAACTTCTTCTTAGTACAACTTGAATTCAGGAAACTGAATTTTTCAGTGAATTTACTGTCCACCAAAAATCTGTGGCCAATTCTATATACAATCAATTCTACATACAAACAAGGAGTTACTATATACTCTCACTCCTATTATTGCTGTATGTTTTGGTTAAAATTTCTCATTTTCTTCTTCTGGTTTCTGTAAATACCCATAGTGCTTCTGATATCCATTAAATACAATCAGCTTTGAAATTTGAGATTTTTAGGATTAACAGGGAAATCAAAATTAAATCCATGTCAGATTTATGTATATATCTCATGGAAATATAATTATTTTGAATTTTCTTACCAAAAAAAGTTATGAAATAAAGGAGATAGTATTTTGAACTTTCTGGCATTTTGAGTAGTAGGAATACTTCCAGCCTGCTTGTTCTCTTGAGAGTTTTATTTCATGACAGATTTTAAGTTTATCTCAACTTTGTCCTTGACCATAAAACCTATCGACCATATGTATGCCCACCTAGGTTTTATTTATGTGAAGTATGGTTCTGATAGGGCAGTTCTTTGTTTCAGAGGAGTTAAAATAGCACCTGAAAAGTCATGTGCATCGCAGTTATGCATTTCTTCTGGTTGTCAAGGAAACCTGCCTAGGATTCCTGGCAACTCACTTCATCCCAGTTGGTAATGGAAACACCACAGGTATTAGCCAGTCAGTCACCTCCCACTGGCTGCTATTTTCAGAACAAGTCAATAGATCAGATTTTCCTCTTAAAGCAGCTCTGGAGCAATGTGAGGGTTTGTCATATACCTTTGTCTCCATGGGGTTTGGCTCTTCAGGCTGCATACATGGGTGAGATATATAGTGGGGGCTGGTAAGAGTTCTTACTGTTAAACAGTGCTTAAGGTAAAGAAAAGCCTTCAAAGCACTGTGTTAAAGCTGTCTCTAACTTTCCTTAAGTCTGGAGAGAGGACAGAAAATTATCCAGGGGAAGAAGGTTGCCTTTGTTTCAGATGGATGATGTTTCTTTTCATGTACAAACACTGTATAAATGTTTATATTGTACAGGCTTAAAAAAAAAAAAAGTCATGATTTGCATATTTTTCATGGGTACCTATATTTAGTCATTAAATGTCCTGAAGGTGTTGACTGAAATCTCCAGTCCTGGGAAGGAGAGAGCATTATAGTTGCAGTTCTGGGCTTTTCTATGAGTGCTATAGGCAGGCATCCAGACTGAGGGTCTGGGAGTTGCCTGTTCCCAGCTTGTTTCCAAACCGAATCGGCCCAGGGACCATCTGAAAGAGTAAAATTCTTTATTTTCATAAAGAGAAAAGTAAGCCATTATGTGTGACTAAGGATGTTTATAAAAAATTGGACAAAGGTCTTTCTCAACCTAAATCATTCTAAGACATGATAGAACAAGTTACAGAAAGGTTACTTGAATGGTTGGGACAGAAAATAGGACAAGAAAGATGAACTGAAGAACTTTTTATGAAGGCATGTAATGATAGGACAAGGGGTAATGGTTTTAAACTAGAAAAGAAAAGATTTAGGTTGGTTATTAGGAAAAAGGTCTTCAATATGAGGGTGGTAGATCACTGGCACAGGTTACCAGACAGGTGATGGAGGCCCCATTCCTGGAAATATTCAAGGTCAGGCTTGATGAGGCTCTGAGCAACCCGAGCAAGTGAAAATGTGCTCACTCCGGGGGGGTTGGACTAGATGACCTTTGAAGGTGCCTTCCAACCCAATACATGCTATGATTCTATGGTTCTATGAGAGGAAAGACTAAAATGAGGAGGATAAAGAAAATTATAAAACTATGCTGCATGCATGAAACAAGTAGGTGAAATGGGGTTTGGAATCCTGTGGCATTGGGAAGAAGTAAAGATAAAAGATGTAACATTAGCAAGAAATGGTTGTGGAAGGATGAGAAATCAAGGACAGAGAATTTATGGCAAGGAATGGCTGGACCAGGACTGCAGTAAGGACAAGGGGCTCGAGGGAGTGGGAACTGGAATAAAAAGATAAAGAGAAACACATTTGGGACAGAAATATTACAGTTGGGTCCAGAGATGTGATATCTGGACAAGGTAACTGCAAATAGAATGGAAAAAATCTGAACAGTAGTGATGCATAAAAAGAAAAAAATTCAAATGATAATGCAGATAAGAAGAGTTGAGAGCAAAACTCATTTTTTCTATAAAGTTTCTGGACATTATTTAAACATCTTGGGTTGTTTTTCCTCTCACTGATGAGCAGTTTGTCTTGCAGATAATTATTTAATGAAAATATCTCCTAATCTATAGAAAAGCATGTTCATGGTAGACTGGAAAAACTTATGGTATGGATTTGAATTTTACACCTACTTGAGCAGTAGCTGGCATGGTTAATTTAATCACAAACCTAAACAATGAGATTCTGAAAAGCCAGTACAGGCTCATGCTGATTTCAAAGGGAATATAACTTAGTGCTGATGTGCATTGACTCTGGACAGATATTTACACAGACTAATCAATGTGGAGCCATGCAGCAAAAGGAAGAATGCAACTGACAGAATAAAGTTGGGACACACGGTGAACTTCTGAAATCAAGTGACAAGAAGCTGTGGTCTCTTTCTCTGGAGACATTCAAGACCAATCTGGACACGTGTTCCTAGGTGATTCTGCTCAGGCAGGGGGTAGGACTAGATGATCTTTCAAGGTCCCTTCCAGCTCTTAACATTCTGTGATTCTGTGATTCTGTGAAGAGCTTGAGAAAAGAAAATGGAAACTCTGATACAAATACTGACACAAAGCTGTTAGCAACTGGGAAATTAGAAATAACTATGTTATTAGTATTGTGAGCCTTTTCCTGTGGTTTAAAGGGTTGAAAATACACAACTTAAACATCAGTTTACAGTTTAAAATACTCTTGTGCTATGCAAGGAAGAGCCTACATTAGGTCAACTGTCCATCTTAGTTCTCTAAATCTTTTCCCATAAACCTTTCTCTAGGAAGAAGGAGCTCAAAGGTCTACTCAGTCTGTAGTGCTGGTCAGCTTTCTTCCTCCTTGGGAACTATGCTAGAGAGGAAAAACGCATCCTAAGAGTTGTGAGACTCATCTCTCAGCTTCTTTGAATGTTACCATCCTGGGAAAACCTGGGAAGGAACCAAATGTCCCCAATCTTGGGTACCAGGAAGATCTTAGAGAGGCTACTGCAAATTTGACTACTCCAAAGTTTGGAGGTAATATGTTCCTGGATGGAAGAGCGAGTCAATTGTGTTCACCAGACAACCATAAAAAAATTAACAACCGTAATGAAATGAATAAATAATACCAAATCAAAACTAATTTTCCTGGCTACAGAATAAGAGGATATGACAAGGGGAAATGTTTTTAAACTCGAAAAGGGGATATTTAAGCTGGATATTAGGAAAACATTCTTCAATATGGAGGTGGTAGATCAGTGGAAAAAAAAGGCCAGAGAGGTAGTGGAGGACCCATCCCTGGAGATATTCAAGGTCAGGCTTGATGGGGCTCTGAGCAACCTGACCTAGTGGAGGTGTCCCTGCTCACTGCAGGGGGGTTGGACTAGATGACCTGTAAAGGCCCCTCTCATTCTAATACATTCTATGATTCTATGTTTTTATTCTAAGGAGAATGCCTTATATTCTGTGGCTTAACTTCAAGAGTAAGCACATTGATAGTTTCCCTTAGAAATTCATAAAACCAGAGGGAATAGAAGTGGAAGAGGCCAATTTAGTGCACAGTAGATATAAATGTGTTTGGCAAATGATACTTAGTATGTGTTTTAATGGTTCAGTGTTGGAGGCTGAGGGATGAATTTAATGGTGGTGTTCTTGAGGGACCTGTATTGAGTCTGTTGCTATTTAGTGTTTTCATTAATTAGCTGATAAGATCTTTGTAATTTTTCACATCGCATTCAAAAAAAAAGATCGTGAAAAGTGGATGGCAGGTATCTGCATAATCCTGTGAAAGTGTGAGTGAGAATTAAAAAAAAATACTGAATTACATGACTGGGATACAAATGCTGGTCTCGGGCAAAGCCAGTCAGCTGTTCTAATGAAGGATAGTGATGAATGGGCCTGGGTTGGGAGATTATACAACAAGGCTAAAAGTTTTGTTATAAGTTACCATAAAACACAATGACAAGTTATGGTGGAAAAAAAACGAATTCCAGCCAAGTCAGTGTGGTGGTTTGACACTCTCTGGAGGCCAGATTCCCACCAAAGTCACTCTATCACTCCCCTCTTAGCTGGAGAGGGAAGAAAATATATAGTGAGAGGCTTTCGAGTTGAGATAAGGACAGGGAAAGATCATTCTGCAATTAGTGTCACGAGCAAAACAGACTCAACACAGAAGAAAGGCAAGAAAACTCTCAAATTTATTACACTACACACAGAGAAACCAGATTTGGATAATGAGAAGTACAAATAGCTCTTAAAACACACCAGCCCCCAGCACCCACCCCCCACCCCCNGACAGTCCTCCACAACCTTCTCCACATGAGTCCTCTCCCATGGGACCTCGGCTCTTCATCGACTGCCCCAGTGTTGGTCACTGCTATAAACTCATAAAATGTCTCTCAGTCTCTCAGTCCCAGGCTGCTGGCCCCAGCCTGGTCCCCCACAGAGTCACAAGCAACCACAGCAAACCTGCTCCAGTGTAGGCCTCAGTCTCTCTCTCTGCCTCTTATCTCTCTCTGCAGGCTGCAGGTTCTGTCAGGGCCTTGCTCCAATATAGGTCACAGATTCTTTCATATTCCTCCACCTGCTCCATGGTGGGCTCCTGCCCAACCCAGGTACTTCTCCATGGGCTACAAGTGGGGTCTCTCTGTCCTCTATGGGCTGTGGGGGGACACCCACTTCACCATGACTTCCACAGGCCACAGGGAATCTTCTCTCAGTGCCTCCTCCTACCCCTGCTTCACTGACCTTGGTGTCTGATTCTTACATCTTCTCACTCCCTTCTCCAGTGGAAAAATGTGGCTTTTTGCATTTTTCTCTCTCTAAAATGTGATTCCCAGAGGCCTGTGACCAGCGCTGATTGGTCCGTCTGGCCTTGTCCGTAACAGGGTTTTGGAGTTTGGCCTTGGGAGCACAGCTGGGATTTACTTTGTTGGACCCTTAACAAACTTCTAGCTGCTTCTTAAAGAATCCACATTGCAAACCCACCACAGTCAGTAGTAGTTTGAGCAAGATGCATACCACAATCCATATGCTCTGTTCTGAAGTGGGGAGAACTCAGCTGAACAGCTGGATCCAGGTAATACAATGAACAGACAACCGAAATGGAAAAAGGAAAATGTGTTTCCAACTCAAGGTGCACAAGCATATTGGACAAGGTGGAAAGGACAAAAGGGAAGAAAAAAGACTGAATTGTGAAAAAGCAACAAAGCATGGGGCAAAACTGAAATTCTTGGTGCTGAAACCTGACAGAATTGTCACACAAATGGCTAGTGGGCTTTTCTGCTTGAAATTTAAAATTAGGTGGGAGATTCAATTAAAGAAGGATACTGTTGTCATAAGAAGAGAGAAAGATGCTTCTTTCTATTAAAGCAAATATTCCTTAATCTGGAATTCTTAAAAATGCAATGCTATATAATCTTGGAAGCTGGTAGACCTGTCTTCTAACTAACAACATTTCAAAGACATGTCAAAGACACTGAGTCAAACTAGTCTGGAAGAATTTGTCAAAATTGCAGGAAACTTTAGTTGGGGAGACACACATTAGATCATTCATACACGTCTGAAAAAAAATAAATTGAAGCCTTTCATTTTCTATCATGAAATAGGCAGTAGTTACACAAAACAAAAACCTGTTCTATTGAATGCAGATGAATTGTGTCCCTGATTGGCACTTGATAGTTACATGTGAGCATGGCATGGTTGTGTGCAGTATGCCAACTTTAATGTTGAATCTTGCTATTTCAAAAGGCTAGTTAAAAAAAACACTTGAAAATACTGAGTGAAGTAATAATTGATAGTGACAAGAAGGAAAATAAAAGTCAGCATAATGAAAGAGAACAAGACAAGTTTAGAACGCTTAGTAAAAGGATGAAAGCAATATTCTATATTCAAGTAAGAGTTCCTTCTGGTCATAAAATAAAGGGAATAATTGAGCAACCGCTGTTGTTAATGGCATTAGGGAAAAGCACTAGAAAATCATGAATAGACAAACTAGTCCTGTGTTAGTGCAACTGAAGATGAAATTTCCTTCAAATCACTCTTAATCTGTAATTTTGAGAATTTCATATGTATAATCTACTGTTATAAACCGAAGAGATGAATTTACACTCTTTTCTATTTACACCTCTATGAACAAGCTATTGGCATTTGCAAACTTGAATAACCTCACTGCTTGCTTGTTTTTCCCTGAAGATCTGTGTGTTCAGACCCTTATTATATAGCCCCCTCAATATTGTTCTCTCCAACCATATCTTCCTACATGTCTCTCTTGAGAGGAGAAAGTTATGGGAATTTTTCCAAACAGTGAGTTTCACAGTAAGAGATGGAGATTTGTTCTTTTAAAAGCTAAACAGAATTTCATGGCTATTAACATGCTGGTTTTCTCAATACAACTTCTCTGACCACTTATTCCAGGCAGAGCTTCAGGCATCAGCTTTTATTAAGCTTATTTAAAACTTTTCATTGTAGGGCCAGTTTGCTCATAGATATGAGACAGCTTTGATTATTTCAATCTAAATTTGTCATGTGCAGCTTGAAACCATTTGTTTCTTTTATTTTACTTTTTTTTAGACATGAAACACTGTAAAATATACAGAAATAAGAAGAAATATGGGAAAAAGAGCAGCAGATGGAGCAGTTTCATGCATATGACCTTCAGTTGTGGGAGCCAAGAGGGTAAAAAAGTGTTGGGTTTTTTTGTGGTTTTTTTTTTTTTTAGTGTAAAGGGATCTTTTTTAATCACTGAAAAGAACAGGAAAATGACTTGCCACTCTCACTCAAGGCAGGGAGGAATGGTACAGAGAGTTTTAAGTCTTGAGCCTTGGTGTCTTTTGGGGAGAACAGTCTTATACTGCTGTCATTCAAGAGATGTTATGGTTTCTGAGACACCTCCAGGAGTCCCTCTCAGCTATACCACTGGAGGCATTTGATAGGTTCTGAAGAGTATCTTCACAAGTGTTTCTCTGACACAGAGCATCAAGACCTCAGGCAAAGCATTAAAACTGAAATTTCCATAGTACACTAATAGCAAGTAAAATGCACAGGACTAAAAGGTTATAAAAAGGGAAGAAGACATATGTTTTATACTGTGTATTATAAATGTTAATATAATCTTGTTCAGAAACTTATTGATATTTGTATCTTTAGCTACATCTGAACACTGATTAATAGAAAAGTTGAAAACTCATTAAAGTCTTGTCAATTTAAACTAGTTGAAAAAGAAAAGGCTAGATGCAGTCAAAATGATCACAAGGATAAAATAGAGCACAGCAGGAGTATATTCACCTAGGTTAATATAAGCTAACTGCTGCAATAATGCCAAATGAGCCAGACTGCATAAAGGCACATAGGAACTTCCATGTTAAGCTACAGAAGTGTAAACTAATCTGATGAGCCCAGCATGGACAGTACCAAGGACATGAGGGTTTTCATATATTATACAATCTATCTGATAAAGGGATAAAGTTTTTAATATTCACAGAAACACCTGATCTTTTTTAAATCCCTCTGTAAGACTTAGCTCCATTATACCTTGTGACAATGACTTGCACAGATTAATTGCTTGACTAATAAACCACTTTCTTCTTCTCACTATGAAACTTCCCTTAAAACTGTATGACACATTCCACATTTCCCTCTTCACTATCCATCATGAAATCTTTTATTTGTCTTTTATTGAAATGTGAATAGCCACAAATTACATTGCTTTGTGTAGATCATTTTTCCATTACTGTAATAACCATAGCTGCCATTTTCACAGAATCACAGAACCACAGAATGTTAGGGGTTGGAAGGGACCTTGAAAGTTCATCTAGTCCAACCCTCCCTGACTGAGCAGGATCACCTAGATTAAATCACACAGGAATGTGTCTAGATTGGTCTTGAATGTCTCCAGAGAAGGAGACTCCACAACCTCTCTGGGCAGCCTGTTCCAGTGATCTGTCACCTTCACAGGGAAATAGTTTTTCCCTACATTCACATGGAACTTCCTCTGCTCCAGTTTGGACCCATTTCCCCTTGTCCTATCACTGGTCATCACTGAGAAGAGCCTGNGCCAGAACTTTCCCCAGAACAGAATATTCCAGGTGAGGTCTCACCAGAGTAGGGTAGAGGGGGAGAAGGACCTCTCTTGACCTACTGGCCACCCCCTATTGGACCTATTGCCCCCCAATACACCCCAGGATGCCATTGGCCTTCTTGGCCACAAGTGCACGTTGCTGGTTCATGGCCATCATGCCGTCTACCAGGATCCCCAGGTCCCTCTCACCTTCACTGCTCTCCTACAGCCCAGTTCCCAGCCTATAATGGTACCTGGGGTTGCTCCTCCCTAGATGCAAGACCCTACACTTGAAATAACCAACAGAACTAAGCGATGGACATTTGTGTTTAATAGAAAAGTAGTGATCAAAACTCTGCTCTCCAAATGAAGGCTGTGATACCATAAACCAGTATGATAGCTTATTATAGCTGGTGAGTCCCATTGCCAGCAGAGTAGCCTGTAGAGTAAGTAAGGCTTCAGAGAAAATAACTTGTGTTTTCCCAGAGAGAAATAAGGGAGCAAGAGCAGAAACCCCCATTAAAAATTAAAACCTGGTTCTATGTCCAACAGTCCAATCTTACCTCTCATGTATCCCGGGACAAAACACTTTGTCCAGTAATTTGTCAGAATATAGTAAACCATCCAGATATATGTGGATATATATTTTAAGCCTAAAAATGGTATTGTGTCTGACTGGAAAAACATTTAAAAAGCTTTTTAGCCTTTATGCTACTTTGACCAAGGAAACAAAGTGCTGAGTAGTCGGAAGAATTTTCTTGAAGGTTTGAAAGGAAAAATACAAAGATGTCAAATATATATGTAGAAAAAACCCTCTTCTAAATCCAGAGTATTAAGCAGCGCCACGAAGAACTTTATTAGATATAAAGGAAAAAAAAGTAAGAAACTTTGCTGAACAAAGCAATGCTCCTAAAGTTTTCTAATTCTCCTTCATAGCTTACCGACATGAAGATAAAGTCATTATTTTAATACCCCCTTTTCCAATTAGCCTTATTGTCCATGAAAAGTCTCATAAAGACATAGCACTTCATTAGTTTCAAGATGCATTGCTATACAGAGTATAAGGGGATGAGACCTGCCCCAAAGTATTATAATATCCACATGAGTGAGATAGTCCTACGATTTCATTATGTTTTATATTAATGTCTTAACTAGTGAACTAGTTAAACATACATTGTCTTTCTAACCTTCAATGTTTTCTGGATTAATAAATTCATTAGTGTCACCCACTTTCCTTGCTGTCTCCTCAGTGATTAAATGATATTGAAAAAAAATTAAGTGCTTTTCCCCTTCAGTGCAAATGGGCGAGACCGCATGACTGACACAAACTCTCAAGTACTGTCTGCATTAGGGAAGTTCAGTGAAGAACCACAGCAATGCATCAGTAAGACTAGGTACTAAATCAGACGTATAATAGCAGGGCACAACTTCATCCCTGTTTTTGAGATGCTATGTGAATGAGCAAGAGTATCTGCATGTTACAGTTGGCCAAAACAAGAGGCCAAAACCAAGGTAGGATTTTTGATATTGAAGAGCTAAATACTTAATTGTAAGTTATGCTTTAAAGTCAATGGCAGTTTGGGTGAGCAGCTAATCTGAATCATCTTAAATGCTTATTTTGATTCAATATAAATTGCTTTGGATGCCTGTGTTATTAAGAGTCTATGTTAGTTGCTCGAGAAAAACATAGAACTCCTTGAAAGAGTCCAGCGCAGGGCCACCAAGATGATGAAGGAGTGTAACACCTTCCTTATGAGGAAAGGCTGAGGGAGCTGGGCCCCTCTAGCTTGGAGGAGACGGAGGTGTGATCTCATTAAAGTTTATAAATATGTAAAGGATGAGTTTCAAGAGGATGGACCCAGGCTCTTCTCAGTGATGGCCAGTGATAGGACAAGGGGAAATGGCTCCAAACTGGCAGCTTGTCCTAGCTTCAACTGAGATACAGCTACTTTTCTTTCCACTACCTGGTAAAGTGCTGTGTTTTGAATTTAATGAGAGTAATGTTGATAACACATTGATAGTTGTTGCTAGGTAGCTGATGTGTCTACACTAAGTCAAGGACTTTTCAGCTTCTCACACCCTGCCAGGTGCACAAGAAGCTGTGAGAGCTCAGTCAGGAGAGCTTACTCAGGCTGTCCAGAAGGATATTCCCTAACATGTAATGTCATGCTTGGGATATATCTGAGAAATCTAGCTGGGGACATGGGATCGCTACTCAGAAACAGACTGGCCATCAAGGTTTTTTTGCATGTGCAGGCAATTGCATTTGTGCATCACTTGTATTATTATTGTTGTTGCTGTTATTATTATTATTATTATTATTATTATTATTATTATTATTATCCTTTGTTGTCCTATTAAACTCTTTTATCTCAAGCCGCGAGGGTGTTTTTTCATTCTCCTTCCTCATATTCCATGAGGGTGGGGTGAGTGAGTGGTTGTATTCTGCTTAGATACTGTCTGGAGTTAAACTATGACACAGCTACGCTAACTTACTGGAAACATATGCAAAGAGCTAGCAGATACAGCAGAAAAGTTGTGCTAAGTATGTCTGTATATTAGACATCTACATTTATGTTTTCTCATCAATGAGCCAAATCTCATCCGAGTTAGATGTTTGACTCAGAAAGTGACAACCAAATGTCATTTAATAGCCCAGTTCTCTTTTGCTTAATGCCTACTTGAAAGTTAGGTATTTAGTCCAAAGTCAGTGAAAGAGGGTACCTCAGAGAGAGGTTTATCTCCTCTTCTGAAATAGGCAGTCAGGACAAGTGAGATGACCCATAGCTGAGTAGGTGATTCTCTCTTCATTACTTATAGCTGGAACTCAGGTCACATAACTTTTAAGTACTCAGCTGCAAAAAGATAAGTAAATGAGAGGAACCTGGGCTCAGACTGAAACAGCAGGAGCCTGGCAGAAGATGTGTAACCCACCCTAGAGAAACTGCTTTGGCAGAGGGGTTGGACTCGATGATCTCTCGAGGTCCCTTCCAACCCCTACAATTCTGTGATTATGGGATTCTGTGATCCACACCAGTCCCACTTAAACCTCACTCACCTTCGCATAAAACTGCTTTTGCTTAGGCAGCCAGGAGCAGGTTAACAGCTGACATAACATAGCTAACAGTGTTATAACGCTGCCTAGTTTTCTCATGCAAGCCTATGTTGTTTTATCTGCTCTGCACTCTAGAAAGGGATCTGAGTTTTGCAGACTATGAATTCATCATGTCATATTGACATTAAAATCAGTCAAGCTGTATAAGAGTATCAGTAAAGCCTTTCAAATGATGGAGAGCCAATGTTCAAAAGTCATGTAAATGTGAATGGTCAGACATGATTTTTTCCCCATTTAGCTTAATAGCTAATGAGGTGCTTCCATTAGAAACCTAGAGATGGTAGTATAATTTTAGCCTTAGTGGAGGTTTCTTCAGATCTCAAAGGGGCTGATTGCAGGGGTACTTAACTTTTCACCTACACTTACACATAGAGGTTTCCAATTTAAATGCCTTGAATTAGATGGGAGAGATCTAGGACCATTCGTTAAGATGTTCCATGATGGTTTAGTAAAAAAAAATCAAAGAAAGTATAGCTATTGCAAATAGAGGCAGCCCTACCAGACTTCTATTTACTATGTAGGGAATATCACTGCTGTGTTGCAGGTACTTCTTTGGATTAAAGCAAGAGGAAATTAACTGTTCCAGCCACTGGCTACAGAAGCTTGGCTCTTTATCTTAAGCTATAGTATTTCATATTTCCTATTTAATATAGAGAGCCATAAACTTAACATTATTAAGATTTCTTCACAAGGGGAAGAGGAAAGTAGAGTTCACTACAATGTCCCATGTTTTTTTTTAATTTCACAGCTGAATTACCAGAGACTTACTTAAAGAAGGAAAGCTACAAGAAAATTCAGAGCTACTAGAAACATGTATATGTACATATAAATATGTTCAACCCTTTGGGTGTTATTAGAGTGGAAGTAACATCTAGTATATGCTAAAGCTCCGTGTAATGAAGAAAGGGGGTCATGCATTTTTAATAGGAAATGACAGAGTGTATTTCATCAATGCAGAACCATGTAGTTTTACCTAAGTTAGCTTTAAAATAACTAACTTAGCTGGTTCTGTGGTGAGCTTAGAACACACTGAGAAAAGTTTGAGCATTTGCCTTTTTTTCCTGAAGTGC
Organism: Heliornis fulica; assembly: GCA_013399135.1. Taxonomy (NCBI): domain Eukaryota; kingdom Metazoa; phylum Chordata; class Aves; order Gruiformes; family Heliornithidae; genus Heliornis; species Heliornis fulica. Next base: position 1,243,172 of record VXBZ01000795.1, read on the forward strand.
AGTGGGAGGTGTTGCAGTCCACAGCGAACTCCCTGTGACTGACATCTGAGCCAGATATAGCTGCTAGATCTACTTGTGACAGAAAGGCAATGCAGACATATCAAGAATTTGCAGTCCAAGCAAATCTTGAGGTGCTTGATGGCTTAAAGCATTTGATCCTTTGATCACTAGACTGCAGCAGTGATTGCTTGCATTATTTTGACAAAGACAGTGTCTTAACAGGTGGGACTGTAAATCATTAGTATGTGAAAGCATACAGTAATGTTAAAACCAGCGTTTTTCTTGTTCAAAGTTCTGGAAACTATAGAAAGGATTGATTGTAGTGAAAGAGTTTTGCTTAAAGCATTAAGGAATAGGTTGATTCCTATCTGTGCTGTTCTCAAATTCACCATTAATCTGAGATCATTATCTTCCATCAGCTTCAAAGGATGCATTTGTCATAGTTCCCAGGGCTGAGTATTTTTCTGAAGTAATTTGTCTATAAATGAAGTGTAGATTGGTGATGAGAATCATTATTCAATTAGCACACATGTGGGCTTATTTCAGTGTAACAGGCAGAATAACATCCATACCTATGATGCAGTGACAACATAGGTGACGGGGGATATGTCAAGGGCATTACACTGGTTACGGCATCTAGGGATTACATATTGTAATGATATAGCTATAGTATTGTGAGAGGTTATACTGGAAAAAAAAAAATAAAATCAGCCATCAGGCTTATTTACAGCGCTTGCTACACCCATATGACTTTTCTCGGTTGGCCATGCTGCTTCTTTGTCTCCCTGTGGTAATACCATGTGACCTACACTTCTTTGCCTGCATAATACGTTCATATATGATGAAGTCCTGGTTCTGTCCCTCCTGTTTGCTCTTTAAGTATCGTTACTCCTTAACTAAATCTAGATGACTGGAGTTAAAGGGTCTCATCCTGCCAATAATGAATTTATTTTACTCAGGGAGTAGCTTTCTATCTGTATCTGGGTCAGTATTAAGCTTAGCTTCCAGTGTTAATTTTCATGCTAAATATTCTTAATTTGTTCCTCCTTTATAAGCAGCTCCTTGATCCAGTAAATCTTCTTGTCCCTCCTACGGTGTCTCTAGTTCTGAATTGTCATGATTCAGTGAATCTGCAGGGAAACCATTTTAATTATCCTCCCTTTTTCTTTTTTTCTTTCTTTCTGTCTTTCACTAGGATGTCCAAGCCTCCTGCAGAGGGAACATTCTCATCCTCCTTCAGCTCCCCTCAGGCAATCAGAAATTTTTCATGTCAGGTTATCTTTATGTCTCCCAAATCACACTGGATCAGCACTTCTCAGTGCTGCAAGGTGGGTTTCTGTGGGGAAACTCCAGCTGCAGGAGAAAGAAGACACAAGCTCAGGGGAGACTGCCAGAGAAAAAGGATGTAGAGCCTTATTTATGTAAAACATGGCAATGTCAGAGAGGCCTAATCTGCTGCATCGTTCGTTGGAATTCAAGTGCCACATATTTTAGCACAATCCAGTGCAAGAAGAAAAATTACATTTGCAAACTGTGTTTCTGGTAGCTTTCTTAATTTGAATTCTGAACCTCACCACACTTTTGGGGTGAGTGGCAGACATGAGGAGAGGGATGGAGAATGACCATACACCAGACATGTATTGAATCCAGCCCAAAACCTACAGCTGTCTTTGTTCAATTTCCAATACCTCTGAAAACACATTTCTGGGCATCCTCAGACCTGGGAAGAAAACATCACAAACTTTGCAAACTATTAGCTGCATGCTGTATGCTTTACTAACAAGGCAATTGCTTAGATGGCAGCACAAGTATTAGTGCAGTTAGTTGAAAAAAGATCACAAAAGCCAGGATAAAGTGCTTCCCTCTCAGGCTCAGCACTGTCAGTCATCCATTCAGGCTTCAGAAGTTCCCTGGTGCTCTTTGTTCAGCAAGAGGCTTACTGGAACCACCACATACTGTGTCAAACTACCAGGAAATCCTTTATCAGTACATCCTTTTGAAACTGTCATTGAACTGTATGGACCTAAAGAGTGATAAGCATTAATAATACCATGTTCTTTTTATCCATGTGTCTCTCCATTTAGTCTCAGTTGACTTTATCTTGAACTCAGGATTTTCAGTTTAAGCTAGTCTGCTGGAATTCCTCCCCCTGCTTTCCTTGCCCTTTAAAAATGGTACTTAACCCATTACATATGGATATGCACATGAGAAAAAATATTAAACCAATTCTTCTCTAATTCAGAGGTCTGTGCTTTTTGTTTGTGACTAGGACTTCCTTTGGCAAATGCATGAGCGGTCTGTGTACCATGGACTGCTTGCACAAGCTCCACAAGCAGCACAGCTAGTTCTGTGTTTTGGTGTTGGTTTATTGGGTTTTTGGGGGGAGAGTTTATTTAGCTTTAGATTCATAAAATGGAGGTGAATGCAAGGATCCAAACTGTTTCTACATGCATGAGCAATTCTGATCTTAGCATCAACCACCCTTAAGAACATGGATATAGCCTCACCCATCTATCCAAGCAGAATAGGTTCCAGAAAGATCTGCTGAATAACTTAGTGCAAAACCTACTGCTCACTGTCCAGTCCAGTTTCACTTCCCAAGAGGTCTCAGTCTGTGGCTTCCTGGGTGAGTGAAGGGGCAGGTGCTGATCTCCTGTCTTTGTTGACCATTAATAGAATACTTAATAAAAAGTTTTTTCTAATTAATGCAACACATTAATATAAAATTGAGACATGGGAGGTTTAGGTTGGATGTCAGGAAGAGCCTGTTTACTGAGAGGGTGGTTGGGCACTGGCACAGTCTCCCCAGCGAAGTGGTCACAGCACCCAGCTTGACTGAGTTCCAGAATCATCTGGACAATGCACTAAGTGACATGCTCTGATTTGGCTGGTCCTGTGTGGAGCCAGGAGTTGGACTTCATGATCCTTATGGGTTCCTTCCAACTCAGGAGATTCTGTGATTCTGTGATCTTCTCTTTTTTCAGGAGTTGAACAAGCATCCAAATATGCACATGTGGAAATGTCTTTATAAGGTACACGGAATTAGGGTTCTTTTCAGCTATACATTCCTTGCCAACCACTGGGAATGGCTTTGGGGCAGCTGCCAAGTGATGACACAGAGATGTAGATGTAGATGTAGTTCCTGGTCTTAGAACTGATAATAGATGATTTCTGGGCTAATCTGAAATATGTGTGTAGGCTTAGCCAGGGCACGCTACTCAAGAAAAATCACTCTGCCAAAGATCTTACCATTTGCATCAAGACAGCTTGGTTAAATTGGCAAAAGAACACAGGGGTTTAATTGTAAATAAACCTCAGAACTTCTTCTCATCTGTTGTATCACTGGATCCCAGGGAGAAGAGATCAGCACCTCCCTCTTCATCTTCTCAAACTCTTTTTGTTAAAATTAGTGATTTCAGCATGTCAGTGCTTCGATCACACATCTAGCATAACCCATGAAGACTCATCTTGACCTGTTCACATGTGGGACTCAAAGCCACATCTTCTAAAAGATTGGTCTGAGACTGACACCAGTCTGGATGGACATTAGAACTCTCAATGCTTTGTGCTAGAACAATGGAATCATTAGAGTAATCATTTAGAGAGTTACAGAAAAAGCAGGTAAAATGGGCCTAAAGCTGTAGGTTATAGAACTTGCAGGAGACCTCGTGTCTAGTTCCTCATCCATGAAACATTTCCCATGGATTACAGTAATGAATATAAATAATACTGAGAAAAAACCCTGATTAAAAACCCTATATTTTTAAAGTATTTTAAAAAGAAATTATAATTTAAAGCGTATTTTCAAAAAGCAATTAAAAATTAAGTTTTTTAAAAAAGTTGATAGCATAATTGAGAGCACAGGAAACTCTGTGGAGATTTCACTGCTTGGTTTTATCCTTTTAGCAATAGATTTTACAGGAGGTAGAATTTTAGAACAGAATGACCACACCATGGGTCAACTGAGGGCAAATATCTGACAGCACAGCCACATAGCCTCCCTAGCACATGCTGACATACTTATAGAGGCTGTCATGCCTAAAGGCTTCTTATAATTTATTCTGTCTTTCCTACAGTCCCTGAAGCACAAATAATCAGAAAGCTATGAGGCCTTGCTATGCTCCAGCTCTTTTGCTACCCCATACTATATTCCCTAGGGTGAGCACAGGAGCAAAACACGACTTCTATAGCTCACAGCAGCATAGGAACTCATTTATATAAGGCTTATTATTGGAGATCCTTGTCTGTCCCCTTTAAGGATTCTTGATACTAAGCAACAGAATATAAATGTTGGAATAGTTCATCAGGCTCAATGAACCAGTTGTACAGATTTTCTCTCCCTAAGAAAATAAAATAAAATCTTAAAGAACAATTATCTCTGTAGGAAAGAAATATTTACAAAGGTATTATCTATCAGACATGATTTTATATGTTTAATAAAAGCTGCTAATAAAATATGTGCTTTAAACATGACCCAGTTTTGGAAAATGAGCCTTCAGTTTTAGCTACAGTAATGATGAAGTCCTGGAAAAGGACAAATATGTATGGCTATGTTTCAAACAGAGAAATAATAAAATTTTAGGGCTTGTCTTTAACCTACAGTTATAATAATATTGAATATTCTGTCCATCTATAAAAATTGCAATAAAAGAAGCCACTGGGGTTTAAAAAGATTATCTTAATTCTGAAGAGCTCCGATTTCTGTGTCTTGTTTTTGAAACAAGTATTTCTGTGGTGTTTATTTTCATGTGTGAGATTTACTTACACTAGTACTAGACAAACCAACAGTCACCCCATAGTTTGCTATAACACTGATTTCCCAGAAGTCTATTACAAAAGAGACATTTTTTGCTCCATTTTCCACTTGGAAAGGTTAGCAATAATGCAATATCTTCTCCCACACTGTCCAGCTCCAGAAGAAGCTGAGTGATACCAAGGAGCCAACAGGTCTTCCTCAGTCATGAACTCTCTGTGCCCTCAAAGTGAATTGCTCTCTCACCCCAGCCATGTTGATGTGTCTGACACCATAGTCTCATCTATGTTGGATGGGGCCTTGAGCAGCATGGTTTAGTGAGAGGTGTCCCTGCCCATTGCAGGGGGGTTGGAACTTTGTGATCTTTAAGGTCCCTTCCAGCCCTAACCATTCTGTGATTCTATGATCTAAGTCAGGTACCTCTTCAATTAGTTGCTGCTCCATGTCTCTTGATGGTTATCCTGACCAAATTTCCCACATCTATCTCCCTATTTGGTCCCACTATCCTTACCTGGTCTCTCTCTGTTCATCCCACTCAATCTTCTCCCCTCAAATACTTCATCCAAGCTCTTTGACATTTCTCCTTGATACTCATTCCCAGATTGCTGTCCTTCACCTAGGGTTCCAGATTCCAACTCTTTATACCTGTTTTTTACAGGGACATTCTGGTTAATCAGATTACTTTCTCTTTATCCACCTGCTCCTGCTTTCATGCTTACACAGATTTCCTTAGTCTTGCCACCTCATTGATTCCCAGTCTAGCTCATCCCTATGTCATTTCCCAATACTCCTTTCAGTAAGTAAGACTATAGCTCAATGCTACCAACTCTTTGTCAGTTACTTTGTCTCATACAGCTCCTGTTATTGCCCTTCTCAACAGTTTCCTTGTTTAATATCCTCCTCCTTCTTCAGCTCTCCTCTCTCTTTGCATTCACACTACTGTTCTTAATATGTTCAGCATGTGTTAAGAGAGATGGACTTCTTGTTCTCAAAACTTGCATGGAAAAAACAGCTTCTTCCTTCCAGCTCTTCCTCTGAACAGACAGAATTCAGATGAGCTGGATGTGAACCATCAAAAAGGATTTGCTGACTAATATTATTCCTTAGCAAGGTGAATATAAGGACGGTTAAAGGGCTGATACAATAGCCTACTTCCTTGTCAAGTTGCTATTTCCTGCTCAACAGTGTAAAGATACTGCAACTTTTTGAAGGTTAGGGGAGATTTAATATGTATTAAACCAACTGTATTTTTCCCTTATTTCATTCTTGGTAACAGTTGAATAAAGTTGGTTATAATTTAAAAAAGTGGACAGAAACAGATACCAGCATAGGAAATATCATCTTGAACAGTCAAATTTAAAAACATTTGTATTAGTAACTGAAAAGATGGGAAGTATTCTTACAAGAGGAGGTGTCACCCCAATCTAATTATGGATTGTTTCCATTCTTGCTGTAATATGATTTAAATTCATTACCCATCTGTAGTGAGATGTATTTTAGTTCACATGCTATATCTAGCATTACTGATTCCAAAAGCTGTGATAGATATCAGTGGATTAGAGGAGGTCAGTGCCTTACCATAAAAATGAGTTATTGATTACCGATTTGGTGAAAAACACCTCCAACCTTTAAATTTTTAGAGTACTGTCATTTGTAGGAAAATCTTCAGATAATGTCATTAATTCTGGATATAATTCTAATTTGCTAAATATTCTTTTTCCTTCCTCATTTTTTCAAATTGATAGAGTTGTGTGTCACTGCAATATGACTATCTAAAGACATGATATAAATAGATCCTCAAATTCATACAGGGTGATGGTCAGATACATTTTTAGCATAAGAATACTAGTAGCCAGACTGTGTGGTTTAAATAACTTGGATGCTCAATGCAAGCATCAAGACTTTGCTGAGGTATATTAATAGTATATTATTCTCGCTCTCACACACACATTCTTTTGAACTGAATAATTTAGTCCAGCTGTTGAAGCCTATTACACTTTCCATTACAAATTATTTTAGAGAGCATAACATTTAGATACTTTTAAAACTGGATGAATGCACTAAAAGAGATATTGCATTTGCATAAAGTCACACTATTATTTTGGGTTTTAGGGTTATTTAACTATTCCTGCTAAGAAGTCTTTGTTCTTTTCTTGTCCCCTTAGCCCTTTATCTCTTCCAGAGTATCAGTTTCATGAGCTGGCTCAAAGTATTAATATGAAAACCCAGCTGGACTGTAGCAATGCAAAGACACCCCTTGGAGATTTGGCAATTTTTGCAATGAATTTGAGAATTAGACTTTGTTATATGTAGTCCTCTGTCACAAAAGTAACATTTTTTTTCTTTGTGAAAGTCTTTTTTTTTTATACGAGTGCTCAATATTTCACAGTGAATACATGCATGTGCACAGACACACGCATACACAACACACAGAGTGTAATTGCTTTTACTACAACATGCTACTAGTCTGTAGGACACACAGGATGTAGGAATTGATATAAATTCTGTTGCAGATGCACTGTTGTAGTTCTGCAGTACAACAATTTGCGCTAATTAGGCATCTGACACAATACTCCACAGAAGACAGGAATACTCATCTGGAAAAAATAACAACAAAAAAACAAGAGCTGGAAGCTTTCTTCTTAATATTATGACAGAATTTTAAAGGATATATTTATATATTTCTACAAAATGCTACCTTTGAATCTTAGCCTTCATTATCTCAAAACAAAACTCAGAATTAATAGCTGTCCGGTATGAATCTAGATAAAAGCATGCAAATAGTTTGACACACGTTTCCATCAGAAACAATTGTCAGACCTCAAATGATACCAGACAAGTAAGGACTTGATAAAATAAAGGAGGAATGCAGCCAAGCCCTTGTAAATTTAATCAAGTACAAGATGAGGTGAAAGACACAATATGAGCTAGTTGCTGCTCAATTACTGTTAAGTTTTGTTAAATGAGTTGACTGCTATCTTATTTACATAAGAAAATCTCTACTCATGCTTCACTGAGTCTCAGATAGGCCTTAATTGAGAATTTATGGTTGAGTTCTCAGGGGAAGCAAAGAACTTGAGCATTAATTCGAAGTGCAGTGTCTGGCCTGAATTCGATTGTAATCGTGACACTGATGAGCTGTGTCCATTCATGCAAAATTCCCATAACAAGCAAAGACTTGAACTGAAATTAGACAAGGAATTGCCAAAAGTTTGAAGTCAGGCTTGAATGCCCCTGGATTTCCCTGTACATGTGTGCAAAACAAAGTTGCATTTTCCCTGGCTTTTCTCTGGCTCATGTTTGAATGCTTGTACAGAAAGGTTCTTCAGATTGAGTCAATCTTTCTTGCTGGAAATGGTCTAGTCAGCCTTCTTTGATTTTGTGTTTTATACACACATACACATACACATATAAATTTAGATGGATTTTTTCTTCAGGGAATGGTGGAAAGAGGAGTATTTATCTCACAGTGGACAATGATGTGCTCAGGGAGTTCTGTAACCATGTTGATAGTTAAAGCATGCATTGCTGTTCCCCACTGTGACAGGCTCTTCTGGTTGGTCTTCAATAAAATATTTAAGACCAAAAACCCCACTTCCTTCCCCAAAGTAGATAATTTGGAAGACAAGCACCAAAACAGAAAAAAAAATCTTTAGGTTTTAAATATGTGCAAAAATCTGTTCCCTACGTAACTCCTTGGAGGAATTCATGTTGAAATTAAGTCCATTTAAACTTAATCCTCTATATGCAAGTACCTACCTGTTGGACAAGTGTGTGTGGGCCCAGCAGCCATTATGACCAAAGATAAACAAACTGCTGCCCTGAAGCAGGTGCCTAGCAGCAGAACCACACTCTCTCTGTTCCACTGGTGATGGGCTAGATTTAGTTACCTAAACATAGGCAGGAAGTCTCATGACTTTTGTGGTCATATGAGTTTTTCCATCATAAGTTTTCAGTGGCTAAAACTTGCAAAACAGCAACCATGTGTATGATATCTGCATCCCAGGCAAAACACAGAGTGGGTTTGTGGTGTAGAAAAAAAAAAATTGGGATCTCTGGTTGACACTCATTTCTTTATGCACCCAACACTTACTAGGAAGTCAAGTTGAAGACTACATCTTTAAATATGACACAGAGGACTTTTTTTTTTTGGAGAACAGATTCTTTCTAGTTAGTGTTAAGCTATTTCACTTTCAAAATACCTTTTTTTTTGTTTGTTTGTTTTCCCTCAGAGATACCATTTCGGTAGCAAACCAACCATATATAGTTATAGATTTTAAAGTTCCTTACCAGCTGAGATAACACTGATAACACTGATTCTACAAACTTTCCTAGTCAGCCTGATGGGTTATTCACTAGAATTCAATTCTTTGATCAGCAGCTTGTTACAGCCCTAAGAAAAACACACCTTACTCCATCTATTCCTCATAACATCTCACCCCATGCAGTAGTCAGTGTTTCTGTGTCAATTAATGGGGCAATCTGTTCTGAGCATATTGGTAGAGATGTTACAACCCCTCAAAGGCTTAGGTACCACAGGAAGCTCCAGGCACCTGCAGAGCACAGGTGCTCTCTAAGATGAATATTTGCTTTTAACAATGAAAGGGAGCAGAGGGAGGAAGAAACAGTGGATGAAAGTTGCCTATTGTGCTTTTGTAAGGCCAAGACTACCTTCCACAGTGAATTGATGACACATGTCTGGAATAATGTAATGTGTAGAGAGACAATTAAGTAATGGACAATTAGACAATTAGAACTATTTGATTAAGATTTTCAATTTGTATAGGGTTGATGTGCAGGGAATAAATACAGAAACAAACAAATGAGTACTTCCCTCCACTCAGCAAACTTCTGTGGGGGAAACAAACAGGTTGGACCTTCATGATTTCAACATCACTGGGAATATATTAAATCATCCCTGGGGATAAACCAGCCCTGAGATACCTTACTTGGGTGCCCACATTACTCACTGGAGCACTTCTCTTGAAGCTGCTATGCCCAAAGGGCTGTAATCCTCCTTGACATTGGAATTTCCAGGTCAGAAAAGCGTCCATATTAATTGAAAAATCCCTCATGTAGTGGGAAGTGCCTTAAATTTTTGCTCAATTGTCTTTACTGAGCCTTTCATGGCTAACTATCAGTTATTTCCAGAGTTCAATTGCTGCTAGAAAAATCCCTACACTTAGGGACAGACAGCCTTTCAATATTAAATATCTTTGTCGTGGTTACTGAGAGAGCCAATGTCAGAATTGAGGTTTTGACACTCGGAGTACCTGACACAGAATCCCATCTGGCATGGCTCATGCCACCCACACTGCTATAGCAGAATCTCACAGCAGCACTGCATGAAGAAGACAGAAATCTCAATACTATCACTGCCTCTATGGTGAGCTTCCCTGTATCACACTGGTACCTCAGCCTGCATCCAGAAATGGTACTTGTGCATTTCTGAGGGATTGCATCTACATGATTAAGATTTTTCGTTCAGGTTTTCTAATCAGCTTACCTGATGTAGACTTTCCTTCTAAAGCAGCTGAATTTCATACAGGATTTTCAGAGTCAGTTTCTGGAGGTCTAAATGAAGTTGGTCCCCTCAGAAATAAAGAATAATGCCGGAACACTGAGGGATTACCAGACTCAAACCAGCCACTCCGACAACTACTGTGTGCCAGAGCATGATGACTTCCTCTAGAGTTCTCTTTCTGTAGATCTTCATCAACATCTACTGATGGAAATATATTTTGGATTTCAGCTAACAAGGTTACAAAAGGCAAGCTGCAACTGGGAATCTTTTTCACAGGATGTGATATGTCAGAAAAAGGACACACACCCCAAAATATCCCTGCCCCTATGCCTTTTAATTCTGAAATTTGTACTCCTGTAATAGTCCTGTGATATTAGCTCAGCACTCACCTAGGTATAACCTGAGAATCTAACGTCATACAACTAACACCCCTCATCTTTGATCTTCAAAGGGGTGAAAAATGTTAATACCACATTATTTAGGGGCTTCCTAGAGTTCAATATATTAACACAATTCTCTCTTTTCAGCAGTGAATATATTTCCTCTTTAGGAAGGTTATATTCAGCTGTGCGGGAGAGGATGTGAGAAATAATCCCAGTTCTGTCAGGCAATTAAAGTAATATTATTCCTTGCAATTTTAGGTTTTAATTTACTGTATGAATACCCACACTGTTAAGTCAAATATTTTCATGGAACAAATCAGCGAGGCACCACAAAATAATGTTAAATCCTTATACCTCCTACATCTTTTTCAGTATGAGAGAATTATGGACTGGCACACAAACAATATACTTCAATATCAAAACTGAAATTTAGGCAGTGAGACCTATTGTTCTTAAACACATAGATGAATTAATTAATCAATGAGGGTTATTTTAATGATAGCATTTATAAAAGGTACAGTCAAGTTTAAAATGTGATTTTAATGCTTCTATGCCTTTATTTCCAGTCAGACATTTGTAACCATTTGAAAATTGAATTGTGAGCCGGAATTTTCCAGGCTTATTTACAGCTCAGCAACAATTCTTGAGAAAGTGAAGATCTGAGTAAAATTGGTTTAGATGTTTATGACTTAAGACCAAAAGAAAACTACATTCTTCTGCCTGGCTACTGATCAGAAATCTGTCACTGAAATAATTTAAAAACAGCTGAATATGTTTTGTTCTAGCTTGGCTTATGATTTCTTGAGAAGGTGCCTTTAATGACTTGGTGGTTTTATGGTTATAAGCATGGAAACATTTTTTATAGATACACAGAATAATTTTCTACAAGGATTATTTTTAAAAATTGATTTTAAGCTCTGCTTCAGCAATGTGCAGAAGTAAATGAAAGTGGTATTTTCTCATTACATGGTCATACATCAAATTATACTTATTTGTCAAACCAAAATACTTGGTGGGAACATATCAATTATAACAAATTATATTCTGTTGCAGAAGCTTCCTCTCATGCTGGTGAGAGTTTCCAGTTTAGGGGAAAACAGAAAAGCTGTAATTAGCCTCATTAAGCATTATCCTTCCTCATTCTCTATATCTGAATATCTAAGCCTCAGTTTTTTTTAGCCAGTGGAGAGAAACCCTACACCTAAGTCATGATTCAGACAATCCAAAGGAGATGTGTAAAAACACCAATTACTTATAATCAGGTAAAAAAATTAGTGTTGCAAGCTGAGATGGAGGTGTGTTTGTGTACCTTTCACAGATGTTTTCTGACATTTTTTGAAAAATTGATTTCAAAAACAAAGCAGCAGGGGTTCAAGTCCTTGTATCAATAAATTTTTTTTTCTACAAAGAGGAACAGACTGCCTAACCTCAAAACAACTGTATATAAATAATGATTACATGGGCATTTGCCTGGAGCCTTCTGTGGAACATAATCCTTACAGGATGAGGATAAACAGAACATTCATTTGGAGCAGTCTTCAATTATTTGAAGGATGCTGAACTCCTCCGCTTTCCTTGTCCACAAAGCACATTGGGTTTTCATGAGAAGTTGTGGAAATCCTCCCTGATCTTTGAAACAGAGAAAAGGGAAGAATGGGGTTAATATAATACAAATAAACTCAGGTGAGGTGATACAAACAGGATCTCCAAGTGCTAGTGAAGTAATGCCAGACACTGAAAAATGATACAGAGATGGCTTTAAAAGTTCTGGCTTCCTTTTGCAACATTTATGCTGAAATTCTGCTTAATAGTGTGATTTCCTGAGATGCTTAGCTGTCTTGAAAATGTGGCTACTTTTTTAGTAGACTAAATAAAGTGTGAGTTTACTGACAACATGGTACCTCCGGTAAGAAAGACTTATAAAATTGATGTCCCTGTCATTTTAACTTTCATACCTGGGAAGATATTAAATAATCAGTAGATAAGAAACTAGAAAAAAAAATGCAATACTTAAAAGCATCCAGCATGGATCTATCAAAAGAAAATCATGTCAAACATATCTAATTTCCTTCTCTGATTAATTATCTTGCTTGGCAGATGGAGCAGAAGCAAAAAATGTGAATTATTCAGACTTTATTAAGCTTTTTGACATTCTATACCAGCAAAGTAAGGGATTACTAGTGCAGACTGGAGCAGAGGAAATTCCATGTGAATGTAAGGAAAAACTTTTTCCCTGTGAGGGTGACGGACCACTGAAACAGGCTGCCTGGAGGGGTTGTGGAGTCTCCAGAGAAGGAGACTCCACAACCCATCTGTATGTGTTCCTGTGTGACCTAATCTAGGTGATCCTGCTCAGGCAAGAGGGGTTGGACGAGATGATCTTTCGAGGTCCCTTCCAACTCCTGACATTCTGTGATACTGTGATTCTGTGATTGCAGGCATTGTGTGTGGATGTGTGACTGAAAAATGGCACTTAGAGTGTGATTTTCAGTCACAGAATCACAGAGCTCTAGGGGTTGGAAGGGACCTCAAAAGGTCATTGAGTCCACCTCCCCTGCCAAAGCAGGTTCCCTAGAGCAGGTCTCACAGGTAGGTGTTCAGACAGGTTCTTGAATATTTCCGGAGAAGGAGACTTCACAACCCCCTTGGGCAGCCTGTTCCAGTGCTCCATCACCCTCACCGTGATGAAGTTCTGTTTCACATTGGTGAAGAACCTCCTGTGCTCCAACTTGTGGCCATTGCCCCTTGTCCTGTCCCCACAGGTCACTGAGAAGAGGTTGTCCATCTCCCTTTGTCTCACACACTTCAAATATTTATAAACATTGATGAGATCCCCTCTCAGTCTTCTCCAGGCTGAACGGTCCCAGCTCACTCAGCCTTTCCTCATAGCAGAGATGCTCCAGGCCCTTAACCATCTTTGTGGCCTCTGCTGGAATCTCTCCAGGAGATACCTGTCTGTTTTGTACCAGGGAGCCCAGAACTGGATACAGTACTCAAATTGTTGCTCTATCAAACAAAGAGGGTCGTTTGGGTAGGGCATTCCCAAGATCTGCCTTGGTCTGTTTTGGTCAATCTTCATACTTGGCTTGGATGAAGGAATGAAGCACTTGTGTAGAGGTGTAGAGGATCAGCATTCATAACCATCTTGCTAAACTGTAGCAAGTGTTTGACTCACGAGGATGAAATTGAATAAAGACAAGTGTCATGCATAGTAATATGTGTGGAGAAAACCTGAAGTGCACCAATACAAATGGGAGAAAAACTGGAGGAACAGCAGCAGTACAGTAGGAGAGGTCTAAGGCCATCGTGGCTCACAAATAGCGTATGAGTCGACAAGATAATGCAGTTGCACAAAAGGCAAATCTCATTCTGGGTTATATTAACAGCGTGACAAGGGAAGTAATTATTTCACTGTACTACACAGTGGTGAGACCTCAGCTGGTGCACTGTCCCTAGTCTGAGAACAAGAATTAAGATGTAAATAAATTGTACAGTCTCTAAAGGAGAAAAGGCAGACAAGGCTCAGAAAGCACAGTTTATGTGTGAAAGGCTGAGAAAATTCTGTTTATACAGTAAAAAGAAGATCAAGTGAAAACATATGATATATGAAAAAGAATTAATTAATTTAAAGGGGACGGTGGCCATTTTTTTCTCCATATCCTCTCTATGTGTGTTGTAAGAGATTCTGAATTAATTAAAAATGAAATATTTCAGGCAGAATTTTCAATACAACATTGTAGGGTAGATATTAGGAAAAATCAATCTTTTTCAGACTAGTAATGCCTGGGAACAGATTATTCAGCAAACTACTGAAACTGCTAAAAGTTTATCACTATTATTTGAAAACATCTCTCAAACATTATCTCTATATATATTTTTGTGCTTTGTAAAGAATAGAAAAATAAGTGATCAATCAACATATATTTATTTGAAATTATTTGTTTAAACAAAATTATTACAATACAATACTTCATAAGTCCACATGCTTTTCCACCTGAAAGAGAGCATGGGTATTTTGTTATAGAACAAAGAAGTTTATTTGGAAATTCTGTAAAATCTGTATTTTCAGATCACAGAGAATAGGATTAAGTTTTGGAAAATGTCAGTGAAAATAAGCAAACAAAACCACCAAATAATATATTGGTGTTTCAAGTAAAGATTTCCTCCCCTCAAAAATTAATTTAAGTTTTAAACAAAAATGATGACTTGCAGTAACAGAATCTTTCCTGAAACATTAGTGGAGCTGAAAGTACTTTTTTGAAGAGTTTCATCTGAAACACTTTTGGACAGTTGTATTAGTAGTTGTGAAGCCATTGGTATTTGCAGCCATGATCCTGCACTGTGACCATTTTGTCCTGTTTCCGACTTTACAGCCTTTGAATTAATAAGGCTTTTTGTTATGTTCTCCATTCTTTTCTCAAACTCTTTTTCTTAGATTGTTTCTGCTCTTGCCTCATTCTATCTCAAATAATTCTCCCACTAAATAGCAAGGGGAAATTAAAGAAGACAAGTTCAGACAAGCAGATAACAAGAAATCAGGGAACGTTTCCACAATGGTGTCTTTGTGAAAGCACTCAGAACTCTGTCCTTCACTTCACAAACCAATCCATCGCTGTTGGCAGAAATGATAGCATAGAGACAAGTAGCCTTGTGGCATAATGTGTTGTTCAGAGGCTGTAACATTGCTCACTACTGCAACTGCTATCATTATCCCTGTGTTGGCATTTCTATTATACTCCTCCTCATGCATGAGTTAGAAACTCTTTTACATTGAACTTGAATCTTGTTTGCAATGCATATTTTTTTCTGGGTTGTATTTAGCAGGGATCTTTCCAGTCTGAGCCTGGGTACAAAATGGACTTCCTTACTCCTTTGCATTCAGATTAAGACTACTCATCTGAAAGCCAGAGGTCATGGGGCACACCTGCACCACACTGACAGCATCTGAAACCATCTGAGCACCTTCCTACCACCTCCTCCTCATCCTAATCACTCACACCTCTTCCACCAAGACTGTGACATCCTCTCAGGAGTTAGGTTAATACATTAGGGCTTAAAGTCATACCAAATCAATGAAACTAATCTTAGGAAAGGTGGTTGTTAACCAAGCAAATCAACTCTTCCTATGTTTGAGAGTGATTCAGGAGCAACAGAATGGTTGAGGGTGGAAAAATTAATGAAAAATAATACCAGGGAAAGGATCAGAGATGCTGCCTTGAGTCACAGATTAATGGAGACAGAAGACATGAGTTATATAGTCTTACAGTGCTAGGTTAATTAGCTAGCTTTTACATCTTTTATAATCTCACTATTGTCTTTATAATCTCAGGTGAATTACTTCCATCTTTCACAGTAGTTCCACAGTAAATTGTTTGCAGTATAGATCATTTTTCCAATATTTTACCACAGCCCCTGCTATAATGACTTCAGGCTCATTACAAGATCTTATGGTGTTCCTGTAACATGAATAAATATATTTGAATATATAAACATATTTTAATGTTAATATAAATATATGAATAAACCTTTATCCCATCAGAGTTACACTGACTTGAAATGGAGTAATGCGTGAGTAACTCAATCAGATACTTATTGCTAGCTTGTCATAACAGCCTCTAATTTGTGCCAGCTCTGTGAGAAATATAATTATTGTTCCCATTTTCCTGTGTCTCTTGTTACACTTGGAAAACCAAAGAGTAGATAGATACTGAGGGAAATCTCTAGGTTCAACAATGTTATTCAAAGCAGAAAAAGTGTTAAGCTCTTAATGTTGTTATTGTTTACCCACTGAACCCTTTTCTTTGGCATTAAATCTTCATTGGGAGGATGATAGCAGATGTGATTAGGGAAGAATTCCCCAAATAGGAAATAAACAAAAATATACTAATTAAATTCTTTATCTGGACTCATTCTCAGTAACAAAGCAGGGATTTAGTTTTGTGCATGTGATCAACCACTAGTGTGTTATAAGTATTAATGAAAAGCAAATAATAATACCATGATAGAGAAAGGTCTCCTGTAGCCATCAGCAGCTTTCAACTATGTTTCAGCTACAGTTCAACTAGGAAAAAAAAACAACAAAACAAACCCAGATACTAGCAATATTTATTTGTTTAATTATATTTCTTACAGACCAGCTCATAAAATGCATGAGGATATGTCCCAGTTGCTCAGCACCTATAAAGGAAAGTAAAATATTTATGCACAGCTTCTATTTAGGTTGCATCTGAATATGAAACCTATCCAGAAAAGTACCCACTTAAGTCCATTATTATTCAGGTAATCTTTTACACTTGTTCATCACTTCACATAGGTTTCATGGATCTCAAGAGAATTTATGCAGATACTGAAGTAAAATGTGGTGCAAAAGGTACATTCTTGAATAAAGGGAGCTATTTTGTAAAATGGGCCTGGCTCAGCTGAGCCTCTTAAGGGAGATTTTTAGCAACGTAAATAACTCTAATGTTTCAGCCATAAGGTTTTGTTCATGTTTAATTATTTCTCATCAAAGAAAGGTCCTATGGAAGCTGTTTCCCAATATTGGAAAAGGTTATTTGCCATTTGTGTTCATGGAAATGCTGTCTTGCCAACAATATTTTGTTTCTTGCATGTTTGCATTTCCACGTATATGATGTAGGTGAAAATTTTCATTCTACTGGTTGAATCATCAGGAATTTTAAAGCACAGATCATTTCTATGAAAAAACATTCCTGACCTCTATTCATTATGAAAGACAACAATTCAGTTTGTAAGCCATGGCTGCTCCTGTCTGAGAACAGAGATTCTTTTTATTACTGATTTTAATACATTCATGAAAACTGCAGCTACTCAAAAATATTGCAAAAAAATTATTCACATTTTAAGTACTTGGAAAAAAAGAGTTTTATCTAGCTGCAAAAGAGCCATCTGATGGCATTCATCCTTTTTAAATAGTAGTTATTAGGCTTTTAACAGTTGTCTGCTTTAAAGAATGAAAAAAAATCCTAATAAATTACTTCTCTTGGATCAGTTTTAATATCACCTCATCATGTATGATTAAGATGATAGATAGCATTTATCACCATAGTAGCTAGTGACAGTAGCTCTTACTGTATTCTACATTTCCAATATCTATCAAATACTTGGAAAATATGATGACACAAATAATGTATCATTACACATATTAGAACTTTAAAAAGGTGCTCAACAATGTTATATTTCTTGTGTCTCCAACATGTGACTTATTCTTATGACTCACATTTGATATTTTCTGAAAGCTTGAGTTTTAGCAACTTGGATTGTAAGACCTGACATCTTTTTGGGCCAGAAAGCAAATAAGCAGAAAGGTAAAGAAAACCTTAGAAACATGGAGATCACCATAACAAAGCAAAAGTATTAAAAATACTATAAATAAATATGAATAAAATATAGAATTTTCCTATAAATTAATATTTTTGTGGGTTTGATAAAGACATAAATATCCTTTATTTTTACAATAACATGTAAACCAACAAAAAATTGCTTATTTGTTCATATGTATTATCCTATGTAGTTTCCAGGTAAACAGAAGTTAGCCAGTGTGTGTGCACTATAAGGTGACTGGAGACACATGGTTCTACTATGTATGTATCTTTCATCTGTTCAGTTGTGACCAGGCCTTGGGTAAATGCTGAATTGCAGAACACTACAGGGGCTCAAAACCTGTAGAACAAAAGGACTGCTTTTATTATTCCAGTCTGTGCTGTTATGTTTGGGGTGTGGGGAGAAAAGAAGTTAAAATACTTTAGAGGCAGAAAGTAGTGTTCGAGGTGCTTGATTTTTCTACTTCTATTAAAAACCAAAAGAAACTTCTAGCAACAACATCAGAGCTGCTAACAACCACTGTTAATTTTCTGTCTCAAATCCACCAGACTTTTCCTCCAGAGTTTAACTGCCTTATCCACTTCATTAAGGAAACCCCAGCACATTTCAGGGCACCCAGCAGATTCCTCACATCTTTGTGACTAATAAGAAATGTCTAGACAATGGCCATTTATTGTCATATATTTTTACACAAAGCACTGAAATGAATTCTTCTAGATGGGTTGGGTTGGTATAGTATAGATAACTCCATGCCAGTTTTAAGCTTTAGACAGTCAACATGACTACCACATGTGTTCGGGAGGTGTTGCCAAGTGTGGCTTCTGTGCCATGATAACAACTGAGCTATCTAACTACTAGTGTCCTATCAGAGCATCTGGCAAATGTTCCTGATATAATGTTATAGCTTCAAGTATAAAACATCAGCAATAGAAACCAATCCAGATCCTACCCAAGGATTTTAGAGAATGGAAGTCAAGTTGAAGTTAGTTTTTCAGCCAAGATATGGTCTAGACTGACCAATCCTGTCAAGCTCTTTATTCAAATGTGAGTAAAATTGCCATCATCAACTGAAAAATCAACGAGCTTGTTTCTCTGCAAATAGCATGGCTGTGCTAATGAACAAGGAAAATCAAGCTGCTGTGGTCAGAATACTGCTGCATCCATCCTCTTTGTTACATACTCCTTAGGTTGGTGTAGAAACAACCAAGCCAGAGAAGAGCATGCTAGTTCCAAGAGCAAGCTAATGAGCTCTGATGACTGTCAGATCACGCTTGCAGGACATAATGCTATCAAGTTGTCTTCTGCCCATGTAGAGGCACCAGCTGAGGCTGACACTGGCTTTTGGAGCTCTGCAGTCTACTGATTCTTTCTGATCACACTCCATCAAGTTGTGCTCCTTCTACCTCTCCAAGGGGGGAATATCATGATTCTCCCAATCCTGACCTGGAATCAAGGTCTAATTAAACTAAGTCCTGTGGTAGACAGCTTACTGCTTGGATGTACCATATTCTTTTCTGGTATACACATTTTTACAAGCCTACACAGAAATATTTCAATGTGTACATTCATTCACTACCTTCACAAGTCTCAGTACAAGTACAAAACTTTAACAAGTTGTTGCATGTGTCCAAGGATATCAAAGTACTTCTGTTGATTTTGGGTTTTATGACTCAGTTTAATCCAATGTAAATGGAGTGCAAACAGTGAAGTTTACTCAGGTGGAAGGTGGAACAAGCTGGTTTAGGGTAAGTCACTGTGTCAAAGTACTGCTGGGCAGAGCAGGGTAACAGCAGAGCCTGTCTGTTTGCCAAGCAGCTCTGTCTGCTAATGGCAGCATATGCTCGTGGTGACAGTGCTAATGCTGTGACATACAGGGGTCCTGGGAAGAGGCAACTGCCATTAACACTCTGCCCGCTCCCTTCTATCGATCAAGGACAAAACATTAATTAATTTAATGGCTATTGTATCTACTGCGTAGTTTCAGCCTCCTTGAGAGTTTCACCTGCCATCCCCATTCAGACATAGAACATCAGCTCTTTCTCCCTTGCAACTAAGTTCTCTTAATGTTAATATAAGTGAGACTTATATTAAAAAATGAGACTTTTCATTACATTAGATATATTAACTTCATTGTTTCCTGTCCCATTGTTCCTTAGGGAAGTGATCCTTTGCTTTTACCAGATCATGGAAACATGACAGCTTCTATTCTTTGTGCCACTACATAGCACAAGTAAGTTTTTAAAAAGTACAAATAATTTCACAGAATCCCAGAATGTCAGGAGTTGGAAGGGACCTCAAAAGATCATCTAGTCCAACTCCCCTGCCTGAGCAGGGTGAAATTAGAAATATTGACTAGTATCTTACTAGTACACTAAGACTTTCAAGAAAATCAGTACTTCATAACTTGTCTAGCTGTGACACGAGCATGTGCAAGTACTTTAAAATAATTTTTAAAACCAGCTAGTAGTAATAATGAAGGTTAGAGCGAAATTTCACTGTTAGCAGCATTCAGTACCAGCTTCACTACTGTGCTTTCAAAATTTGTATTTTGTTCCTTTAAATTTGAAAACATACTATTTGCTTTTCATGACAACCTCCTTTGTTGTCATAATCCTGCCACATCCTCAATTGTCAATATGACATCAAAAATTGACTTCATGATTTCTAGCATGAAAAACATCCTGAAGAAAACAATAATACCTTCCCCAGACATGCATACAAGAAAATATTTTGAGAAGTGAGCAGTGGTGTTTTCAAATAACAGACTAGGAAAAAAACTGTTTTATTTTCCATTGGCTGTTGAAATAAAACCTCAGGAGGGTGTTTTGAGAGATGGGAAGCCTCCTCCTTAGGGCCTGTTCTGGTCTTCCAATTCACTCCAGGTTACTCAAGTGTATCACCAACACATACACAGCTTTTAATGGATAAGTTTTCACAACATACAGCATTGGATTAGAAGGTGTCCCAGGTACCATAAAGATGACTCCCAGAGTACACATACACTCTAGTAACTGCTCTGGATGCAGCGGGTGTAACTACTGTACTCAAAACTGGTTGGCAGACAGCAACGGCTGTAAAACCTGAATAAGAACTCATATGGAAAAGTTGTATTTTCCTTCCATGACAACTCAAGAGTTTTCATTTAAAGCCAGCTCAGACATGCTACACGAGCTGCAGTCAAAGAAGCACGGAAACTCAGACCAGTGTTATTGCTGCTTATGTCTGGCTTCACCAGCTCTTGTCTTCTCACAAATGGGATTCAAAACAAAACCTCACAGAGCAGCTGGGCTGAGCATCAGTGGTGTCAACTAGCAATGAGTCACATATCAAAGGGCAGTGTGGTACCTTGGGAGAAAAAGACAATGCTCTACAGAATGTCAGATGAAAGTAAAGCCTGCTGCTCTTCTCTACCAGAGAATATATTCACAGTAGATATCAAAGTCAGGTGGTGAAAGGGAGGGCAGTAGTGTATGTGGATCTCCTCTTTAACAGTACTCTGTTTTATAAATAGAGAAGCTTCTGGAAAAGTCTGTCCTAATTTGGCTTCTTCTCTCTCTTCTTTTTCTTCCTCTTTCTCTGTCAGTCATATACAGTAGACCAGTTGGGAAGGGAATAGAGGGAGGTTAAAGGACTGAGAAAGTTTCTTTTTGTAGGGAGAGGAGATGGATAGGCAGAAATATCTGCACTGAATAGAGGATAAATGGAGTTGGGGTGGGCATTCTGGAAAAGGCAAAAGGTGTGTGGAGAGGAGAACTAGAGCACAGGAGGGGTTAGAACAGCTAATTGTACAGCCACTAGCTACCAGAGAAGAGTGACCACATACAAAATATGTATATATCCTTTCTTTCTGTCTTGTACAGTTGTAACATACACATTAAGCCAGGTTTTCTAAAAAAAAAAAAAAGAAAAGCTTATTTAATTGCTTTTACTTTGTATGTTTACCCATACTGACATGTTTTGAACCTTTTGGGTAATTTCTGTGTTAGTTGAGAGAAAGGAAGTATGAGAGGTGAGTGAATGATACTCATACTCATTATGGATGAGCATGAGAGGTGATTTTCAGGAGACACAGAAATCTTCATAGTGTCCTGGAATGCTCCAGGATGACTTCATACACTATTAGACCTCAGAGAATCTACACTGGATACAACTCAACAAGCAAAGCTTGAATTAGTGCTTGCAATTGGTCTTATCCAGTCCATTCACTTATTTGCTAGTGTGATATGTTTCCCAACCTAATCTGTGTTATCAGGATTTGTTTTGCCTCCTATTACCATCCCATTCTTTACCTCCACACAGTAGGTCCCTTTTGTTTGGCAAGATTTTCTCATTAATCATTTGAAACAGCTTTTGAATTGTGCAGCTCTGATTAATTTGAGGGACTGAAACGCTGGCTGTAGGTTTGAGCTGAAGTGATAGTAAGCCGTGAACACGGCTCTATTGTCTGCAATAGCACAAAATGCTTGCACATAGTGGTTTGAAAATGTATTTCTTTTGTCTGTAATATGCTATGCTTGGTTAAACCTTTCAAAACAATGTTCCTATTATGTGCAATAAGAGGTTACCCAAAAGTTAAGATGATGATTGCCCAGGTATTGCTGCACATTATAAGTTAGAGACTAGTCTATCCATTGCTGGGGTCTTGTTGAAGATTGGCATTTCTGTTATTATTACTTATAAATAAAAGTAATTTAATTGTACCAGATTCAGGGATTGGATAGAATTTCATAGATATAATGCTGGGTCCTATGACTTCCAAGGATGCTCTTGCTGTTCCTGTCGAGCAAAAATTTTTCGCCTTTATATAGAACAACCAGGATAGAATAATAGGTTATGAACTCATATGAGTCTTCTAAATTGTCTACTGCTGAAAGCTGACTGTCAAAATAAGAAGGTTGAGTACTAACAGGAGTAAGAATTATCAGTAATTTTTTTACACCTTGATTCAAGTATACTTCTGTGATTCTGTGATCCTGTCCTCTAATTCTGTATATATATACTTAAGTAGACATACATATATATACAAGTGTGTAAATATACATGTAAAGAAATAACTACAGATAAAAGATAGATTCCCACTGTGAATGTGCAATTGTACAGCTGTGTGACTGCTATTGTGGAAACTGCCAGTAGAAAAATCCTCTCTTCCCTTATCCCACCACTCCCAACTGTACAAGTGAGGATAAAAGGGAAGGTTTTCCCTGGTAAACTTCCACTTCTTCAAGCTCTGATTTCTCTAAGGAAGGAGTCTTAAGTTTTTATGTAGAAATGCCTGCTTTTTCAGTTTATTGTGGTGTATAACTAGAATTTCTAGGGATTATTGGAGTACAAATAGTAATTCATAACTATAGTCAGAGGCTGCTTTGGGTTAAGAGACCATGGAATGATGCTCTCAGTTGGTGAAGTAGGGGTGCGGGGTCAGCAAAATGCTGGGCTTCAAGAGAACAGACTTTCAAGACACTGTTTGAAAGCGCCCCTTGGAAGACAGTCCTGAAGGGCAAAGGGGCCCAGGAAGGCTGGACATTTTTCAGGAAGAAAGTCTTAAAGGCACAGGAACAGGCTGTCCTCATATGCCATTAAAATGAACTGGTGGGGAAGATGGCAGGCCTGGCTGAACAGGAGTGATTTTTTCTGGGTCTGAGAAAAAAAAAGGAGCTTTCTACTCTTAGAAATTGGGCAGGCAACTCAAGAAGAGTACAGAGATCTTGTTGGTCATGCAGAGAGAAAATTAGAAAGGCTAAGATCCAGCTAGAACTCAATTTGGCCAGTGTTGTAGTAGATAACAAAAATATTTTTACAAATGCATTAACAACAAAAAGAGAGTCAAGGATAATCTGCATCTTTTATCAGATGTGAAGGGGAACATGGCCACCAAGGATAAGGAAAAGGCTGAGGTACTTAATGCCTTCTTTTCCCCAGTCTTTAATAATCAGACCAGTTATCTTCAAGGTACTCAGTCACTTGAACTGGAAGACAGGTGTAGAATCCAGGAGAAAGCAGTTAACTGTTATATCACCTGGACACTCACAAGTCCATACAGCTGGATGGAATCCACCAAATAGTACTAAGGGAGCTGGTGAAGGAGCTTGCTGAGACATTTTCCATCATTTCCCAGCAGTCCGGGTTAAGAGAGAAGGTCCTAGATGACTTGAAGCATCTCAGTGTGATGCCCATCTATAAGAAGGGATGAAAGGAGAATCTGGGGAGCCACAGGCCTGATCATAGAGCAGTTCATCTTGAGTACACTCAATAGGAATGTGCAGGATTACCAAGGGATCAGCCCTGAGAAGGATGAGTTCATGAAAAACAAGTCCTTCTTGAGCAACTTGAGTGCTTTCTGTGACAAGGTGACCTGCCTAGTGGATGAAGGTAAGTCTGTGGATGTAGTGCCCCTGGACTTTAGTAAAGTCTTTGACACCACAGTAAATTCCTGGAGAAACCAGTGGCTCATGGCTTAGACAGATGTATTCTTTTCTGGGTAAAAATCTGGTTGGACAGCCAAGCACAGGGAGTTGTGCAGAGTTAAAATCTATTGGTGGCCGGTCACATGTGGTGTTCCTCAGGAGTCAGTCCTTGGACTAGTCTTTTTTAATTTCTTTTTCAGTAATCTGGATGAGGGGATTCAGTGTGCCCTTAGTAAGTTTGCAGATGACACCAATGGGTAGGAGTGTTGATCTGTTTGAGGATAGGAAGAATTTGCAGGGGGATCTGGAGAGGCTGGATTCATTGGCTGCCAGTTGTATGAATTTTAACAAGCCAAGGGCTGGGTCTTTCACTCTGGTCACAACAGCCCCGTGCAGCGCTACAGCCTTGGGGAAGCATGTCTGGAAAGCTGCCAGGCAGAAGAAGACATGGGCTGTTGGCTGACAGCCAGCTGAATATGAGCCAATGGTGTGCACAGGTGGCTGAGAAGGTCAACAGCATCCTTGATTGTACCAGGAATAGTGTGGCCAGCCAAACTAAGGAAGTGGTTGTGCCCTGTACATGGCACAGGTGAAGACACACCTCAAGTGCTGTGTTCATTTTTGGGTCCCTCACTAAAAGAAAGACATTGAGGTGCTTGAGCAGGTCCAAAGGGCAACAAAGCTGGTGAAGGGTGTGGAACACAAGCCTTATGAGGAGCAGCTGAGGGAACTGGGGTTGTTTAGGTTGGACAAAAAGGAGGCTGAAGTTTATCAGTCTCTACAACTACCTGAAAGGAGGTTGTACCGATGTAGTAGATGGTCTTCTCACAAGTTACAAGTAAAAGAATAACAGGAAATTACCTCAAGTTGCATCAAGGGAAGTTTTTATTTGGTATTAGGAAAAAAAAATCCTTACTGAAAAAGTGGTCAGGCATTGGAACAGGCTGCTGTGGTGGAGTCACCATCCCTGTCAGTAATCAAAAATATCTAGACATGGCACTTTGGGACACAGTTTAGTGTGCATGGTGGTGTTGTGTTGATCCTAGAGGTCTTTTCCAGCCTTAATGACCTATGATTCTGTGATCCCATGATTCTATAGTAAGCAAAAAATATAGATTAAAAGATTCAAGATATATCTCCAAATTTGCCTGATGTTGCCTTGAATGCCTATGGCAGTATGGAAAATCTTTACTCTTCACAACACATGTAGATTATAGCCTTAGATGTGTCATGAACATTAGCTTTATATGTTTTTACTTAAAAGATAAGAATTATTGACTGACATATTTTTCTCCTGGTAAAATATTCTTCACTCAGGTGTGTAGCTGAGGTGAAGGCAAATATATTAGTCTTACTAGGGAGTTAAGGGAAATGTGGCATTGTTTGAGTCTGATATCAACATAAAAACTTCTGGGATTTGGCTATCTTGTCAGTTTATGGTAGTTTCCTGACAGAGGGTCAGCAGCCTGGGAGCTTGTTTGGAGACCATGGTGTAGAACTGCTGAAAAGTAAAAAGTATCTCTATCTCTGAAGTCTAGTTTTCTTATACATTTTTTTTAAATATAATCAGTCAGAAGAAACTTAAAAAACAGAGAGACAGAGAGAGAGAGAGAGAGACATAGCAAGGGACGAAATACAAATCCTTCTTCCTTCTTGAAAGCTCATATAGCACAAAATCACAGAATGAGAGATATTTTACAAATATCTAAACCATAATTTATTTTCTATAAACAATTTGCCAAACATTGTTAGTATAAACAGACTTATGCATCAGGAGATATCTGGAGTGATTTTGTTGGCTTCAAGTTTATTATAGGGCTTTATTGCTGGATCAAGAAGAGGGTGCTGAGGAATTTGCAGCACTGTTATTGGACAATGTTGTTATAATATTAAACTAATAAATATATAAACAAATGGTGTACTTTACAAAAACAAAAAAGTGACAACAAAAACCAATGGTGTACAGGGAATAATAGAATAATGTAGGACATCTGGTCAAACTCTGAGCTCAAAACAAGATTCATTTTGACCACATTAGAATTGAAGCATAAGTGAAATGTTCAGAGTCGCAAAGCATATCTGTGGTAAAGGAACACATAGGGTGAACATGACAATGCCACTGCTTTTTATGGCACTAAGCTCCTTTTGTGCATGTGGTCTTGAAGCCATCCTGCGATTGGTCCCTATGCTTCAAGGCAAATTGGACCCTTGTCAGGTATAAGAGTAATAACTGACTGGGTACATTCTCTTTTAGGTTGCAAGGGATCACAAAGCTCATGTAGTTTCAACATCCTGCCCTCTACTAGACCATGTTGCCCCATACAACTTGGCCATGAACACTTTCAGAGAGGGGACATACACAGCTTTCCTGTAGCAGGGCCTCACCACCTTGGCAGGGACAGATTTCTTCCTAATGTCTAATCTAAATCTATCTTCTTTTAGTTTAAACCCAACCCCCCTTGTCCTACCACTATGCTTCTTGGTAGAGTCCATCTCCAGCTTTCCTATAAGCCCCTTCAGGTAGTGGAAGGCTGCTCTAAGCTCTCCCCAGAGGCTTCTCCAGTTTGAAAACTACAACTGTCTCAACCTCTCTGCATAGGAGAGGTGCTCCATCCCTCTGATGAACTCTGTGGCCTCCTCTGGATTTGCTCCAAGAGCTTCATGTTCCCTCCTTATGCTGGAGATCCTAGATTTCTACTCAGTACTGCAGGTGTGGTCTCATGAGAGCTGAGTAGAGGGGAAGAATCCTCTCCCTTGACCTTCTGGTCACTTTTCTTGTGACACAGACTAGGACATGGTTGTCTTTCTGGGCTGCAAGTGCACATTGCCAGCTTACGTTTAGCTTCTCCTCCAGCAACACACCTTGTCCTTCTCAGGGCTGCTCGGAATCCATTACAGCCTAGCCTGTAGTTGTTCTCAGGAATTTTGTTTGAAACATCTAGTTCACTTCAACAGCAGTAGGGGTTAAGAGGTACAAAGAAAAATTAACACTCCTTGTATCACTTAAATAATTGAAATTAGTAGACAAAGCAAATGTTCATGGAATGGGATCTGTTGAGTAATAATAATCTGACCTGGTTTAAGTTCGAGGAAATTTTGACATTGAATTCTGTAGGACTTTGCTTCTCCCTCCATTTTATTTGAATACTCATTTCATCATTATTAAGACTTTAAATTAAATAGTGAATTTAGCAAGAATGCATAAGGTGCAAAATATAAACTCATCTGTTCTGTATTGATGTTATTTGCTTTCCCAAGCAGCAGAGCTATTTTAAAACTACATTTTTTCTGTCTGGAAAGAGATTATTAGGGATCTCTAAAAATACACAAGGACTGTTCATATTTGCTGGTTCAGTGGTGCTAGTTCAGTCCTGGTTTCAATGAATGTTTGTCCAGGATTCATCTAAAGATAATTTTATTGGTGGCTTATGTTTAACATGCAAGATAGAAATTTCCAGGCTATTGAAAAGATTTGAATGTCTCATTCTTGCTAAAATATATATGAAATGTTCCTCAAAACTAATTTAGGTTTTTTAATTTTTTTTTTTTTTCAAAGCACCTTTAATTATGACTAAGGTGGAATGAAGCAATATGACTTATAACATCAGTCCCTATTACTCAGCAGAACAGGCAGAGAGCCTGTTCAGTCACTTCCTGGGTAGTCCTGTGCAAGCCCCCTCACTGGTCAATGCTCTTGGACAAGTTGGTGGTATTGTTCTGCACGATGTTCCTCAGCTTCCTTTTTGCATACAGATATATAGACACCTCTCAATTCAAAGTCCTAGACCTCTGATGGACTCTTTGGAAATGTGCCCCTCTCTACTATCTGTGGTTATAACAGTAATTTAGCATGATTGTACTCTTACTTCAGGAACCTCATTTAGCTATCCAAAGGAAAGTGAAGAAGTGAATGGCTACAGAAGATGATGGTGATTTTGTTTTCTTTATGGAGATGAAAAAATGCTAAAGACAGTTCTCCTGACATAGAAGTGTATAATCCCTGTAATTAATCAAAGTATGGGTTTTTTGAATGGCCAAGGAACTGAAATTTTGTGGAAGAGTCATTTTGTTGCTTGCTATAACACTGTGAGAATAACAGATTTTAAAAGGAAAAGCAGTAGACTTTTGATAAACAAGCAGCTTAAGTCTAAGCAGTAGAAAATTATAAAAACACAGAAATATACTGATTTCTGGTTGCCAAAACAAACAAATGAAAACCCCCAGAGATTAGTTTAAACATTACCCTAAAGTGTATTCAAAGAAAATATGGCACTGAAGTGTTGCAAACAGAAAATCTCAGAAAGGTCAGATCACATGGAATAAACTAATTACTGTAGATGAGGGCTTGGTCTTGCTGCTTTTCAGTTTGACTTCCCAAACAAACATGAACTATTTTCCATGAAGAAATAAAAATGAACCAAACAAAATTTAGATTTTCTATTGTGAGGCAGGACTTAGATACGTTTAAATAACAGATACTTCTTTTCACAGCATGAAATCAGAGAGAAAGGAAGGAAGAAAAGTGAACAGGTTGCCCAGAGAGGTTGTGGAAGCCCCATACTTGCAAGTGTTTAAGGCTGAATTAAGGTTAAATGGGGATTTGGGCAACCCGGTCTAGTGAACGTGTCCCTGAACATGGCAGAGGTTTGGACCTGGATTATCTTGGAGGTCCCTTCCAACCCAAAGCATTCTGTAATTCGATGATTCTGTGAAAGCAGTAGGTACATTATTAACCAGTTGAGTTTTCAATAAGCAGCCAACTCTTATGGGATTTAAGGGTAGGAATATAAGTTTAGCAAAGGAGCTGACGGAGACCAGATAAAGATGAGATGACACATATGGTCCACTTAGAAAGAACAAGTATAAATTATCTCAATAAGATAGTTCTTCTGCACCCAGATCTGTCACTTTATAAAATTTTGGGAGCAATTTCAACTTCTTCCAGGAGGAAGGGAAGTCATTTTATAAAAGGGGTGTTTTCCTGATGCATATTTAGGTTCTCAATGTGATTTTCTCATTGCCTCATTTCCCTGAAGTTTCTGTCTTGCCTCTGACGTATAAGTGTTCCAAAGCCATTTGAAATCAATCCTCAGGGAAAATCCCTTTGGCTTCCATGGTTTAGCTGCTGCTGAAGAACTGGAAAGCTAAACAGCACCTTAGACAGTAGCTCCTCATCTTTCACTGAGAAAGCAGACATTTGATTGCTCCTTCTTTTAATCTGAGTGTATGATGTCTGCTGCATCAGTTGCCTGCAATTGATGTCTGCCTTTAATAGTCCATAATAATAAGTAAATGCATTACAGTCCATAGCAACAAATATCTACATTAAAAGTATTAAGACATATTTCAAGTGACCCAATGGTATGCTGGTTTAACATAAGCATGACCTAAATTTGACATTCAGTGATGCTGATTTCTATCGCTGCTGATGGAGGCACTTTTGCCTTTTCCCTTTGGTCCTGGCCATGCATTTGTCACTCACATTGTTAGTATTAGCACATATGCTTGGTCACTCAAGGCAGGAAGTTGGAGTGTAGCTGAAAACAAATCCACTTTTGAAAGACCATTTTTTAGTTGAGTGGCCTTATGGGAAGGCTTGGAAACATGTAACTAAGAATGTGAGGAAAGGCAGAACAAGTCCTTTTATTTTTTCAGGAGTCTATCCTGAAAATCCATAGACTGGGTTAAACAGGTCATGTAACTACATCCCCAAAGTGAAAAATCTATTATAAAGATTATTACCAAGAACTTTATACTTAAAGAAGTCAGATTCTTAAACCCTAATGAACTCACAGGGAATTTGATGAGAATTTAATCAAATATGCATCTTGAATGTCTTGCTCAAATTTATTATACCATTTATCTTTCCTACAAGGCCTGTTCAGATAGATACATTTTATTAAGGAAAATTGGCTTTAATATATCAGCAAGACAGATTAGAAAATGCAGCGATTAAGTTATTTACAGCTTATACAAATAAATCTAAACCAGAGACTAGTATAGTTCTAACCTGCGGGGCATGGGCAGCACACTTGATGTAACAATATTATTTCTCCTTGTTGATCTTCAAGTACTTACTAAAAATATCATGTACTCAAAGCCAACCTTAAATTTGTCACTGTCCTTTGCAATAGCTGCAATATAACAGAGCAGGCAAATAGAAAAAAAAAAAAAAACCCTCAGCATTTTTGTGATGGTACTTTTGCTTTGGACTTGCACTTTCCAGTTCTTTTAGCACAGAAATACACAATATGAAAGGTTTACACTTAAACCTTCATTTCTGAATGCTAGAACACCCTTCAGAAGTTAAGATGTAAATGAATGTATTCTTTTTTTCACCTTACAGACTGAAGAGTCATTGAAAAAGTAAAGGTGATAACATGGAAGTAAAATTACAAGAACTCTGGACTTCATTATCAATTTAGGACACACATGCAACATAATTTGAAAATAATTGAAACTGAACAAATACTCCTAGTTCATGGATGTGTGAATAAGATGTGAATGCAGAGCTGTTATTGGTTATATTGCTCCAGGTTTGGTCTTGGAAACAGACCTACAGAGCATATTCTTACATCTTGATACAAGAATTAGGTATGAAATCTATACCTGATTGTAAGTTGGAAGCTGCTTTATAAAAATATAAAGTGTGTGCTGTTCAAACTTGATTTAAAGTTTCATCAAATGATTTGTCCTGTAATGTCTGTGTGGCAAAAAAAAAAAATACCCTTAGGACCCCTGTTGCTCTTGAGACAATTGTGAATTATTAAGGTAGTGAGGCCACAAATCACTGGATGTATCAAACTAGGTGGTTTTTTTTCACTATTACAAGTAAGATTTTAAGAACACTGCATAAACCTTAAAAACCAATTGGTGCAGAACCATGTGAGTAGATCAGATATCAAGAAATGACTAAAACCATCACTTTGGATGATTGAGGAAATAGTAAATGTTCCTTGAGAGATTAATCAACAGAATTAGTCTGTTGAGAGGAAACTGAATTGCTGTATAGAAGTACATCTTAGCATAAGGAAAAAAACATTTAAGAGTAGCAATAGAGTTATTTATGTTTATATAACATAAATATTTCAACTGTCAGAAAATTATATGGACAAACTCATCATGGATATGTTTATGCCAAAAATTAACTGAAAACTCAAGTGTTGAAATAATTTCCCAAATAAGACAGATAAGGATATGCATTGTTCCAACAGAAAGCTTAATAAGGATATTGGGGAAAATGACAGAAGAGGGATGAACTGTGAAGATGACAGAGCTCTGGGACAGGCTGCTCAGAGAGGTTGTGGAGTCTCCTTCTCTGGAGACATTCAAAACCCACTTGATGTGTTCATGGTGATCCTGCTCTGGCAGGGGAGTAAGAATAGATGATCTTTGGAGATCACTTCCAACCCAACCTCTTACATTGTGTGAACCTAGAATGAAAAATTTAAGTCTCTGAGAAGATGTTAAAGGTTTTTAATTTTCTGATGTTCCTCAAAATGGAGGCAGAAGGATATGAAAAGATGTGCAGCTACTATCTATTATGATAAATTTATACATGATAAATCCAAATTACTGTTGTATGCCTCCCAGGGCAAGGAATATCTTTCCTGTCTTATAAACAGCTTGTCTGCCATTATTTTTTCTATTCGTCCTTTATAAAGAAGAAAAGTGGTATAGCTGAAGAGAAGACATTGAGTGAAGAGTGTTAATGCTTCTAGTGCTAATGAGAAATGTCTCATGACCATGGCCAACGAGATCTCCTGACAGTAAACCAGTCACTCTGCATTTTTACCCACAATGAGACTGTTCTGAGGTTTTTTTGCATTTATTTCAGTGTGGCTTCAGGTTCATCCTACATATCGCATGCTGTTTCAGGAGTCTAAAATGTTGGTTGTAACAACATGAGGTAAACGGAAAGTGTCTCAACAGTTTCCTTCTTATAACACTAATGGATATTTAGAGAAAAAGGCATGAAATGTTTCTCTAGGTTTTCTAAGGAAGGATTCTTATTCTGTAATAGCTCTAAATGGTTACATCCTTCATGCCCTTATATCAGGAAGACTCCAGATTTTTCAGGTAATTTTCCAATTTGGGAATAGATTTTTATTCGTATCCTTTGAAGTTTTGTATAAAGGTCTGATGGTAAGAATGTGAGAAGGACATAGAGTAGATGCTTGAAAGGCCCACTGGACTAAAGACTGCAAACATGAGAGTTAGTGCTAATAATCTGTGTCACACCAATCTTTTGTTCCTGCGCCATTTAAGTCAGTCAGTCTTTAGGCCACCCATAACTCTGCTTAACATGGGGTAATAGAAGTCAATAATTAACTTGAAGGAGATTGGTTAAAGAAAAATAACCCAGATTACCCTCATATGTATGCAGCTCAGGTGTAAATCACAAATATTTTTTTTTCTGTCTGGCTAAAGACATGCTGTATACAAGACGTTTGATTATAAATCCATGAAGTCAGCAGCTGATGCTGTACATAAGTGATGAAGTGTGATGGAAGCATATCTTGTACATTATCAGAATAATTTCTAGATACACTGGCTAAAGAAATATGTTGAATTGTAAGGCTGCCATCTCTGAGTGAAGAAAAGAGCTGTAAGTGTGTTTAGGGGTGATGGGGGCATTTGAAAATCAGTGCTTCTGCACAGGTTGCTCAGTGTGCTCTTCACCAGGATGGCTGTAGATCTATACCACTATAAGCAATCTAGTGCCTGGCATAACTATTAATTTTTATTCCTTCTTCCTGGACATAAAAAAATATGATTGAATATGTATTTAAAGGTTATTAGCTTAAGCTGTTTAACTGCTGTTTATATGGTAAATATTTAGAACATAGCAACATAAAAAATCATTTATCCTAAAACTACAGTTTTTTATTTCACCTAATGTCTTTTCTTCCCCGTGAAACTCAAAGTGCTGAGGAAAGGTAGGAATGTAATTTTATCCAACAATTCACTATGAAAATGTTTCATTCTCTACTATTGTATGTTGAATATCTTTGACAGAAACAAGTTGAATGGAAATAAAGCTTTAGCTCCTTGTTATTCCAAACACAGGTCAGGTATAGAAAAGCCAGTGTGCAGTAAGGATGTTCTATTATTGAGCTCCAACTTTTGCTTATAGCTGTTTTGGGTTTTTTTTTTTTTTTCCCTTCTCATGTAGTCTTACATTTTGAAAGATGGCTGAAATATACTGTACTCTCTTAATTATGAAACAACCAGTTTTTCAGTAATGTTGCCCTAAGTTATTTTCTCTATTATGGCTCTGCAACATCATACAATAAATTCTTACTAAGAGCAAATTCAACCAGTAACAGTTTAGCAAACTGATTCTGATCTCATTTGTAACCAGGGAGGTCTATGGTGCCCATCAGTTCTTAGTTCATTTGAAGTCAGCTCCAGGAGGAGCAGCATATGGCTTTTACACCATTGACGTCAGTGAAGTTAGTCTATGTTTACACTCATGCCAATAAGATCAGAATTTGTTCTTAGTATTCTAGAAGTGAAAATCTTCAGACATCCTAAATATAATTTCTATACCAGCCCCAGGTACCTTGGAATGCTTCATCTCAATGAAACACAGGATGAGTGTCAGGAAATGTCAGCTTATCACATATTATAAGTCTCTAAATAACCAGTTTAGGCCACAGCAGTGCTTATCTCCTCAGTGGGAGTTTCTTTACTAAATTCATGTGAGTAGGTTGCTGTAGGTCCTGCTAACTGATTTAGGAACAGTAATAGGGAACAGATAATAAGTCACAGAGCCCTAATTCTCCCTCTGATCACTTTTTTTAGAAGGCTACTTTTGCTTCTGGACAATACTGCAAGAAATTAGCAAGGACCTTTAGTTGGTTCATAGGAGTTGAAGAGTTGTCATTAAATATACTCACCCAGAAAGACTGTTAGATGAAATATGTGCATTAGTGGGGCTGAGGGTTGCAGGCAGACAGAGCAGAACTTTGAATTGAGGAAATTTTGGCTATGCCAGTGTTAAAATTTCACTGTATAATTCAGGTCACATTACATATCTCTTCATCTAACCCGAGTTAAAGTCCAGCATCTTGCCTAAACTAGTTGATCCTTCTGTTGCATGTTGAAGTACAATTGTTGATTACTACTATTATGGTGCAACAGTGGTGGTAGGGCACTGATCACAACTTCCTGGTCTGAGAATTCATTATTTGAGTTCTCTAATAGCAGGCCAAAAGTCCCTCTGAGGTTAAAGTAACAGGAAAGGAAAGGAAAGGAAAGGAAAGGAAAGGAAAGGAAAGGAAAGGAAAGGAAAGGAAAGGAAAGGAAAGGAAAGGAAAGGAAAGGAAAGGAAAGGAAAGGAAAGGAAAGGAAAGGGAAGCATTTGTTTTGCATCCTTCTCATGTGCAAGACAAAATCATCTAGAGGAGGTATTTGCATGTTTCTTGTCATTTGCAAACATGTCTTCATGAATATGTGCCCTGTGCCTGCCTAACATAAAGTAGTTTATTACCATTAGTTTAAGATGACAGATCGAGACCCAGAAAGGTTAAACATTTCCTTCAGAGGAATTATGAACGCAATGGAGTAAGAAACTCATATTTTTCAAGAACTTCAGTCAATGAATTATGTTCCTCTTCTCCTTGCATCCGATCTTTTTACAAGCTTGTTACAGCCCTGATGGGCTGGTTTAGGGACTCATTTGTGCCTCAGTTTGACCTAAGATTACAGACACAAGTGCCAAAAGGTGAGAGATGTTAGTATTTCATAGTAGGGGATGAAAATTTAGGACCTTGGAGCATGGGTACTTTATAAGACATATTCAGACTTACAAAGTTTCCAGGTACAGACCAAAAATACACCAGTAGTCTTAAACACTGATTTTGGGAAAATAAGGCACAAGCTTTAATAATGACCATACAAAATCTTCAGCCTTTGAGCTTCTTATGTGTCTCTTAGCCATATGTTCCTATGAATCTATGGACAGGTCTGCAGCGCTAGGATCTTTACTCGAGTTTCTCTGCTCATGCTCTGAAATGTCTGTAAACTATTTAAATGCTTTAACATATTAATTTCATATAGAAAACTTAGCCTCTGCCTCTGGCAGTAAGAATGAAATGACTGTGCCTACAAAGGATTCCAAGGATGCAAATCTCTCTTCCACAAGGAATTATATCTCTGCATTTCCCCCATTTGCCTGTTTACATTATCGATGAATAAATCCCTGCCTTTTGCTTTATGCTTCTTTATTTTTTTCCCTTTTCATCCTAGTGGTTGGAATTAAAGGTAGTCTGTTCTGAAGATTTGGTGGGTTTCTGCTAGGGTTTTCTCTGTTAGTGTATGTTGCCTGTGGCATCACCCGTTGCAGGCACAGATGAATGCTAATACATCATGATCAGCATATTGAATGAAGAGGCCGTCTCGTGGAATTGTCTAAGTGATACGCCTGCTTATTTGCATCGTAATAAGGCCTGATGACAAAAAACCCTCCAGGTCACTTTGTCTGAGTCTTTGCAGAATGTTAATATGGCTGTAATGAATTGCAACTTGTACACGGTACAAATGCACTTGGATACAAACCATTCAATTACTTCAGCAACTGGTAATAGCCAAACCCCATCTGTGTCCTTCCAGAGGCTTTCAGTGGCTTCACTGAGCATTGAATCAGATATATAAAAATCAGATAACTCAGTGCTGGAATTTTAACTCTATGTTAATTTTTAAAAAAATGGAATTAATACCGATAAAATTCCTAATACTGGCAATGGCAATGCACCAAGAAAAGCAACATTGGCATTACTCTGTCTAATTTTATAGGTTGTCCATAGACACATCTGACAGTGCTGCTTGGACTCCCTTTATTGCCAACTAAAAGAGCATCACTCTTCCTGTCTTCTCTTGACAGCTAAAATAGATCCAACAAATTACACTTTAGAAACGTCTATTTGGGTCCACTGATTGTAAAGGAGTCCAAACAGCTCTGATTTAGACATATACATAGAAAACATTTAGAGTGAGGTGGAATGAATCCAACTTCAACAGTTTTTGTAAGCCACAATTAGAGTGGCACCTAAAATGTTACACTTCTGCAGTTTCTTACCCAGACCATTCACTCCCTACAATGTGTGGGATTGACTTCACCTAACTTAGACAAACCTGGTGGGGACATTTGTTTATAAGTGGATCAACCTAGGCTCCAGTTATCATATGTGGAAACAATTAGACTGCAAACCTTTGTATGCATCAGAACAATCCCACCCAAGGAGTCTTTCTCTTCCCACTCTGCCTGTTGAAGTTCAGCATCCTGGAGGACAGAAAACAATGGACGTGCTGCTGTAGTTTTCTACAACTTAAGGTTCAAAGAGAAGGTGCACTGATGTGTATGATGAAAGAAAGTATCAGAAAGTAGTTGCCAAAAGTGGCAGCAAATAGAATACTGGCTATAAACAAGATTTAAAAGTCTTCATTTGGTACATTTATTCTAGTCTGCAATGTTCACAAAAAAAAAACAAAACAACTTTGTCACTGGTGGTAAGATGCCAAAAGAGGTTGCCTAAAGAGGCTGAGAAATCAGCCTCAGGTTCAACTCCCTAGTCAAAGCAGGCTTTGACTAGGGAGTTGAACCATCAACCCAACTTACACTATGTCTGTGGTATAAACCACCATGGAAAGGGAGGGAAGGGGGATGCTTCCGTACCCATTCCACTGGTACCTTCCAGCTCTTCAAGGCAAGAGATTCCACCTGTGACTAAGCTGCAGTGGGATCTGTCGGATTAACTAGGGCCAAAAAGTTAAGAAGTCTCTTTTTGCAGGCAATGAATACAGCAATTACTTCTCATCAAGCACTCTCTTTTCCTGGAGCAGACGTCTAAACCAGGTTAGATGGATGCACCTTGGATGCACTCCCTCAGTCTTCCTAAGATAAATAAACTTGATCGCAGAGTCTGAATTCTCCCTGGAAAAATGGAGCGGCTCCAGGAGAGGTAATTGTGCTGTGCCTCAGTGAGTTACTGTGGTACCAGTGATGCTCTGTACTGCTGCTGCTTTAATTGGCCTATGGCTGGTAGTATGAAAATGAGATGCTTTAAACTGCATTTATTTCCACAGAAATTATTTAAAGAGATTTATTTTCTGTTTGCACTCTGCAGCTGAAACCAGAGCTGTTTGCTACTGGTTGCTGCCTGGGGCAGCCCCTCTGAGTACAGAGGGTTACACAAAATGTGAGCTGGGTCATAAGGTTGCCCTGTGCTTTAAGGGACACATGAACCTGAAGCTACTGAGGTTCAAAGCGGCATGAACTCCTTACAGCATTGAGAACTGCTACCAAAGCAAGGGGAGGGTTGTGTGGAGCATAAGGCTTTATTTTTATGACTTCCAGAGTCTGTTATTCATCAGTGGCCTAGCAGGCAGCAACCTCTCCTTTATCTACTGTTCCTGGATGTTGCAGAGAAAGCAAAAATGGGGATTGGATTTACCTGATGCAGAAAATCAGATTTGCTTATCAGGAGATGAGAGAACTACACTTTGTGCTCTTCATCTAAATAGGCTGGTGTGCAAAGGAGTCGGCAAACAAATTTTCAGACTGCATTTTCGATCTCCTCCCACTAAATATGTACACACTTAAATTCAGACAATTTCTTCTTAAGGGTTACATCTATAATCAGATGAGAAATTATGACAACCCTAGATCACAAAGAATGAAATGGGACCTATTCTTTCAATAGGAGAGTAAAGCAGAATGGGCTGGGAGGCTGAGATGCAGACACTGATAAAGATCCAGCATTTCTTTTAAATTTTAAAATAGTTTTTTATTCATGGAAGGTCGATGACACTTTGATGGAGAGTGACAGCCTGTTTGCCTCCCTAGCAACACTTCCCTGTCCACCTCTGACCCACTACGAGGGAGAAGTCAGGGCTTTTTCTCCCCTCACTGATTCGTCTGAAATGCTAAAGCCTGAGGGAGGGAATCTTTTGCCCTGCTCAGCACTACGTGAAATCCTTGTAGGAAACAGTGAGTAACCTATTGTTCTTCACAAATGCCTCCCTCCTGCATAACCCCCTTAATAATTAACCAGCAGCATCTTCAAAGCAGGAATGACAAACTGATACCCGATTGTTTTGATGCAGAAGTGACATGCTATTAGTCTCAGAAATGTTTATCATCCTTTATGATCTTTTTATATTAGTCTTCAAGCTTCACAGAAGATGCCATGTCACACATGTATGATGTTCACAGCATCGTGCTATTCCTACCATCACATTCTTCTCTCACCACTGCCAGAATTCAGCTAAAGACATAGAGAATGGAGAGAACCCTATTTTATTTTTCCCAACACCCCAAAGGGACACAAAATCCTCTTATTGCCTAGCGTGTCTTCCAGCTTGCTGACTGAGATTAGCAGTGTACTGAAGGAAACTGGTACTCAGAACACATTTTTCCTCTAAAGTCTTTTTGCAAGTACAATTTTTACAAGTTTTAAAGAACAGAAGAAAGTAATGCTCAAGTATATGTGTTCAATGCACAAACCCCAAAGCTTCTGAAGCTGTGTTTTACATCAGGTAACTGTCAAATGTTTACAAGAGGATGGACTATGTACACCATCTCACTGGTGCAAGGCAAAAAAAAAAAAAAAAAAAGGACATCTATTTGGTAAAACAATGCTGCTTAAAGTAATTGTTTTCTGTGTCTGTTACTTTTTACTTGTATTTTTCTGAAAAGACCGTGCAGACATATCTAGGCCCATAGAAATCATATTTCTGAACTCTATATATACTAATCACCCTCAGTAATTTTGGAGATGATGGAGATGACACCATGATGAGAGGTGCAGTGACGCACCAGAAGGATGGGATGTCATCCAGCAGGACCTGGACAAGGTGGAGAATTGAGCCCATGTGAACCTCATGAGATTGAACAAGCCAAGTTCTGCACCTGGGTTGGGGCAATCCTTGTCATCAATACAGGCTGGGAGATGAAGTGATAGAGAGCAGCCCTGCAGAGAAGGATTTGGGAGTGCTACTGGATGAGCAGCTCAACAGGAGCTGAAAATGTGCACTCACAGCCCAGAAGCCCAGCCATATCCTGGGCTGCATCAAAAGGAGCACGGCCAGCAGGACAAAGGAGGTGATTCTCCCCCTCTGCTTGGCTCTCGTGAAAATCCACTTGGAGTATTGTGTTCAGTTCAGGAGTCCCCAACGTAAGAAGGACATGGAACTGTTGGAACAGGTCCAGAGGTGGTCCATAAAGGTGATTAGAGCCCTGGAGCATGTCTCTTCTGAAGACAGTCTGAGAGAGGTGGGGTTGTTCAGTCTGGAGAAGAGAAGGCTCCAGGGAGATCTTACAGCAGCCTTCCGGTACCTGAAGGCGCCTACAGGAAAGACGGGGAGGGATTTTTTAGAAGGACATGTAGTGATAGGAAAAGGGAAAATGGTTTTAAGTTGGAAGGGTTTAGATTGGATATTAGAAAGAAATTCTTCACTCTGAGGGTGGTGAGGCCCTGGCACAGGTTACCCAGGGAAGTGGTGGCTGCCCCCTCCCTGGAGGTGTTCAAGGCCAGGTTGGACAGGGCCTGAAGCAGCCTGGTCTAGTGAGAGGGGTCCCTGCCCATGGTAGGGGGTTTGGAACTTGATTTTAAGGTCTCTACCAGAACAAACCATTCTATAATTCTGTGATTTTGTGATTCTGATCAAAGTAGTTGTTTTGGCCAGTTTTTGATAGATCAGATAATGTAGAGGGCATTGGGTTGACTGAGATTTAAGGGGATATGAACTTGTTTTAATATGTAGGTTTTATCTTCCAAATTTAGCACATTTTCTTGAACTCCCTTATCATTGAAAAACACTGAATATTTGTATTTGCAGATCATTGAAATATCTTTCTAATCTTACTGTGTTTACATATTGGGACATATTTCTTCTCTCCAGCTCTCAGCTGGAGGGTTGGAGGTAAAATCCATTCTGTACCTATTTAGGGGACAGGGCAGTCAGATCAATAGCTGTATGTGGTAGATTCTAGGCAGAAAAAAAGAGAGTCACAAAATTATCGATTCGATTAACCTGTGTTCTACTGCAAACTGACAATAGGTCAGCTCAGTCACATTTCTCCATTATTTTATTGAAAACAAATTTAGAATAAATTGGATGGAGTAAGGACACTTACCTCAAGGCTCCTCAAGAACTTAATAATCAAGGTCTGCGTTCTTCCAAATCACAAGACTGCCTTAAAATGCTTGTGATATTTAGGAATCATAGAATCATAGAA
>VXBZ01000796.1:0-55326 GCA_013399135.1 Heliornis fulica
AGCCTGTCCTCACAGAGAAGGTGGGCCAGACCTCCGATGAAAGGATTTTAGATCACTAGACTTGATGGATAGCATGGCAGTGTTGGTGTAGATGCTTCTGTTTTCTCTTGATACCTGCTTGTTTTCTGGCAGTATGGGTAGCGCTTTTTGGACTGTTATATTTAAGAAATGATTGAAAAGGCTGTTCAGTTCATTTGAATCCCTCTTCTCCATGTTTTCCTTCCCTTCTCCCATCCCTCCCTTCTTCCCTCCCCTGAAAACTCCCTCAGAAAGTCTACAGTAAGTTCTAAATTATTGAAATACCTTATGATGTATATTACTGAGCTTATGACACCTTTGCACTTTGTTTTGAAAGGGAAGCATCCATACATCTATGCAAGTGGCACACTGGGAAAAAGCCAGTTAAGTGTATGAAAAAACAAAGCTGAGAAATCCCCATCAGCCTTTTAAAGAGTTCTCTTGGACCTTCCTTTGAATTTTAGGAAGTGTACAATAATTAGGAGGACACTACGTATTGCATTCTAGGAAGTACATTTTTGCATGATGCTTTGGTGAAGATAGCTTTGGTACTTTATTTATTAATTTTCTTGGCTAAACTATTTAATTCTTGGCAAATTTAGGTCATAAGTTTAGTTAAATGGATTTGTGGCTGATCAGAGACAAGGTGATCTCTAACTCAGTGAGCTGTATTTCAGGTTCATGAAGGTAGAGGGAAAAGTGTTTTTCTTTCAGCTGTCTAGGTTGTCAATTAGCAGATTCTACTTTACTGGAGAATTTGAGAACCCATTCTCTTACTCTGTCAGGCT
Organism: Heliornis fulica; assembly: GCA_013399135.1. Classification (NCBI taxonomy): domain Eukaryota; kingdom Metazoa; phylum Chordata; class Aves; order Gruiformes; family Heliornithidae; genus Heliornis; species Heliornis fulica. The sequence goes on from VXBZ01000796.1 coordinate 807, forward strand.
GATTCCATGAAAGAAGTTTCTGATATTTCTTCTGTTGTGACTGAAATAGAAAACTAGTTGGTGATACCTGAATAGAGTACACACGTGTGACATCTTGTCCTGGCACTTGGTGAGAGTGGTTGTGCAGTCACTGTTGAACAGATGTTTTCTTTTGAGAGTCTGGGTAATAATTTTGATAGTTAGAAAAGGATCAGCATAGATAATTTCTAAGAAACAGAACAGTTACTGAGTTTTCATACAGCTGTTCAGATGTACACATTTTAAGTTTTCTTCCTCATCTTTTCAAGCTACTTGATAGAAGTTTTAAACCCCTTGTGTCAACCTATGTTTATACATATTTGTGGATAGGTTTCTGTTGAAGGACCCATTCTGAACAAATTTGCTGAGTTTTGTGTGAGTACACAGAAATTCAACAAATAAAAGAAGCAAAATACTTGAGTGCCAGTAGCTTAAAGTAACTTTCTCTCACAGCTGCGGTTTCTCTCACAGCTGTGGTTTCTCTGCATCTCCTGATATTGACTGCCCATTAAACCATAGCATGATGTTAAGGAAAAAGTGGCTCTCTAGACTTGGTTTTGATTATATTGGTAAAAATACTAAACTTGTCGTGCACTCCGAGTTGTTCATTTTGTCAGACTTAAGGGTTGTGGTTGTTGTTGTTTGTTGGCTTTTTTTTTTATGTGTCTGAATTATTTAAACAAATACAATTTGGGTCTGATTCCATAATGCTTTAAGAATTGATTTCTGCTAGTATGGAAGACTTCTGTTATACTCTAAAGGCTATGGATTAAGAAATTACTTTCTCTCTGCACAATTTCGTTCACACTGCTAATACTCTATGTTGTATTTTAAAAAAAACCAAACAACTTAGCCTCTTTAGAAAGCACACATGATTTGTACAGCTTTTGGTATTTTGTTCTGTTTAACATGAAATATACTTAATATGTAAAATGTATGCACCTTTTTAGGAAAGAAATCTAAATCAAATTTCATATTCTTATGCATGGAGGTGTCAGTAGGGGAGCCAAAGCTGAAACCTTGATTAATTTACAGTAATATCTCAACAAAAAATACTGTGAAGGTACAGAAATGCAGGGAGATAGAAGAGTTTGGTGTGAAATGCAAGTAACCCTCTGAATCAGAAGCCATATCTCTGTTTCTAAAACAATTTCTTTTGCTGATTATTTGAAATAATAGTGATTAGTAGCATTTTATAGATGTAAGAGTGACTGTAACAATAGTGGGATTCATAAATAGAGGCTGTAGTTGAATTTCAGTATGTATGGTTTGAAAGCAAATATAAATACTTGATTTGCTTTTATAAAATTATCTCATAAAAATTTCAGAACATTAATGTTTCCATTAAAATAGACTTGATTACAATCTCTAAGTTTTGATAACACTTGATGCTATATCAAATGGATTATGTTAAAGATGAAGATGAACTTAGGTTATATTCTCTTTTGTAACTTCTAGAAATATAAAGAGAAAGATAAACACAAGCAAAAATATAAGAAGCAGTCGGAGTCCTCACCATCCTTGGTTCCATCCCTTACTGTAACTACAGAGAAAGTAAGTCAGTGTATTTTTTCACATCTTCTACTTTAATTGCTTACATTAAAATTTCACAATGTAATCATTCCACTGTATATACAGGAGTGTTACAATGGCATAGGTTCTATAATTCTGAAGTATGTTTGCTGTTTTTCCCTAGAACGTAAAATCCTGAAGTACTTCATACTTAGTATGAAGAAAAGCTTAGATTTTTGTAATTGAACAGTGAGTGATTCAATGACCACAGGTGCCACTGATGCTCCCTAAGTTTTATTCATTGACTTATGTTTTATAATTTAGAGAAGTTTCAGAAAAACCTTTGCTTTGCAATTCACTTGAGTGTGCTGAGCTGTCACTGAATCTGTAAGCATCTAAAGTGGTAATTATGAGATTGCAGCTCATGCTTCATATACTTGTAATACCACGTTGCCTTTTTAGCAGTCTGCTCCACTCGGTTTTGTGGTCTTCCTTTCCTGTTGGTGTGTAGCAAACGTCTTACTCAAGGGACAACACGGTTGCTTTCACTATCCACCAAGAAAATTACACTAGTGATGGTATTACAAAGTGGGCAGCAGTACTAAGAAATGGGTTTTCTGTCTTCAGAGGTACATAGCATTTGTCCAATTCACATGGGCATGTTTGACATCTGAGTTGGGGAATAATTGTTGGAAATAATTAGCCATTGGTACATGACTGGCTTTTCTCATAGCTTGTGTTAGCTGTATGTAATTTGGATGCTGAGATGCAGTTTGTCTCCTTGCATATGGTATACCAACATGTTGACAGGACAGAGTAAAACATTTGAAATACCAATTTAGTCTAGGCCCTGGTATTATTCACACAGCTAGTGGAATCAACATTAAGAATCCTCACCAAGGAAGTTATTTTTTTGTTACACTTTGGATATTTCTTTATTCCCAGTAGTGGGATTATTATCTCAAGGATGTGTGCCTATTAACATCCCATTACTTGTGACTCATGCTTCTGATAAATTAGTCTTGTTTATGGTTCTGTTGTATTCTTTTTGATACAATTGTGTTGGGATTTATAGTCAATGGTTTTCTGAATTGGTGGTTTTCTGGAGCTCCCAAAACCTTTTATTTGAGAGGAAAAAGTATTAGAACCAATTTTCCACTTTGCTACTTTGATTTAGGAGTGATTAGACATTTCAATCAGTGAGTGAGTTTTTATTGAAATTAAATTGTAAAAATCTCTGAAAAATAATGGCTGGTGCATGTGAGTTGTTATTTTATTTTTATTAATTTGTCCTGAACATACTGCTCTTGAGTCAAAGGCAACTCATACAATTCATAGCCTGTAAAGGAGGCTCCTGTGTGGAAACTTCCTTTAAACTACACTTCTTTTTTTCTTTTCCTTTTTTTTTTCCCCCATGCCCCACAATTTCTGTACTATGTATGACCATATCTTTCTTGAATTGCATCCTTTTTATACTTCAATTATCTAATCATCATCATCATTGGGGGTGTCCCTGCTTCTTGCAGGGGGGTTGGACTAGATGACCTCTGGGAGTCACTTCCAACCCTGATCATTCTATGATTCTATGATAAGTTTTACCAAAAAGTGATACTGCAATATTTATGTAAAAGTCAATTATATTGAAATACTGTTTATTTTTGAGCCCCACCTATTACAATATGCTTTTAATACTGAAGGCACGATTGGATTTTATTTTTTTGCTAACCTCTAACTGCTTTGTTCTCACTAGCCTTTTCCTTATGACAAGGTTTATGACTCACTGGTGTACATTTCAGTAAGGTGAACAAGAGCAAAATCTCATTTTTAGCAGCAGACTATTTAATCCTAATAATTAAAATCTTGTGGAGTTGTTGACCGTGCTGTTAATCAAGATTGTACTATATAAGTATGTATAGCAAGTAAACCAAATTTTTATATTTAAGTCTCTAGGATTTGTAATAGGAACATTTTAAGTATTTTTATGTTCTTTTGCCTACCTAATCCTCACCTCTTTATAGTCTTAAAAATAATTACATAATGTTACCAAAACCAACCAACCAACGAAACAAAAAAAGTTGTGGCTCCTGTTCTTAGTGACAAGGTAGAGCTAGAGCAAGAAAGGAAAGAGAGCAGAAACTCACTATAATTCTAGAACTTAGATTATAACTGAATTTACCTAAAATTTAAATATTTATTGTGGAAGATAAATATAAACTCGTGTCCTTTTAGTTTTCTTAACCTTTTGCATTCTGTATTTTTTTAAATACCTAAGTGATCTGCCTTGTTTTGTGCTTTTGTATAATACTTCAGATTGTCAGGAAAATTGGTGTTCATATTTTTGGAATGAAGTTACAAAGTGTGATTATGCTTTTTTCAAAAACTATCTGCTGGATACTTCGAAGTGACTTTTTTTGTCTAGTTTCTTCAGTTATTTTAAATTTTTCCCCATAAATCCTTTTGACACCATTTACATGCATTTGCTTTTCTAGGTTATAAATCCATAGTGAAATCCTTAAAAAAATGAGATTTTAATAATAAAACAAGCTTTATATTCTTCTGTGACAAATATTTGGTTCAGAATATTGTATTAATGTTGCATTTTAGTGTTCTTCTACATAGAGTAGTTAGAATTGATGTCTTTTTCACAGCAGTCTGTCTTTGTGGTGAATACATTATTTTATCATGGTATATAATCACTGCTGCCACCACATTGTTCCTTGGAGGAACTGGAATTTGAAATTAATTTTGTTTTTCCTTTTTAAAGAAGTTAAATCCTTTGTGGTACAGTGGTAATGACTGTTTATGCAGGTGATGCCTTAAAGTGTGCTTTTATCTGGATGAGTGGCTTCTTAAGGTAGATTTGCGAAAGGCTGCAGAATAGGATGTGGATTTACATGATGTGAGTTAGTATACTTGGCTTGCCTTTTTGTTCTGCCAAATTTAATTCCAATAAATTTTACTGAGGTTTCACTCCAAATGCTCTGTTAGAGATGTATGTCATTTGAGAGGCAGTTTTGTGTATCCCTGTAAGGTCTCAGCAAACACTACTTATAAGGCTGGAACAGTTAAGTTGAAGAAAGAAATCGTTAGCTGCTCTTTGATTAATGCACCAACAAATTTTTTACACTCACTTTTGGGGCACAGATACAGATTATTTTAAGAAGGACTAAAATAACTTAGGAATATCAGTTCTCTCTCTGCCTCTTCAGATGAGGTTTTCCTCTGGCCTTCCTCTTAGTTGGGAAGAGCCATCAGCCCTTTATTTAGGCCTGATAAAAGCTTCTGTCTCAGGTTTTGAGCTTTGGCTTGTAATGAGAGTTTAAGAAAACATGGTTTGACACATCCAGAAAAAAAGCAATTGTCTTTTTTCCTTTTTGATGGTGGTGGAATTGCTGTTACTGAAAACAAAACTCCAAAACGTTGACATACATAAAGATACCCAAGGAGAAAATACCCCCGAAAAGGGTATCTGCATTCAAACTGTAGCCAGTAGCTACATAATGCCAACAGAAAGTAGAGCTGACTGAATTTTATCAGTAATGGTGGAGGTGAAGAAAACCACCTCTGCTCACCTTATCAGCCCGACCTGGTTCTCAAGACAGGTGCTCAGTGTCCCCACTGCCACAGTGGGATACAGAAGAGAATGAAAAGAGCAGGGAAGTGTTCTCTTGAGGTCCCTTCCAACCCCTGCAGTTCTGTGATTCTGTGCAATCACTGAGTGGTATGACTGAGTATCAGTACCCTACAGCAGCTTGGTTTCCGTTTGTTTGTGGGCTGTGAGGGTGTGGGGGTGTGATGATGTTTTGTTGTTGGTTTGGTTTTTCTTTGTGTGTGGTTTTGTTGTTTGTTTTGTTTGGCTGGTTTATTTTTTCTTGGACAGTACTCCTTCCATCTGCTATTTTTATGGAAGGTTGGTTACTTGCTGTGCTACAAGAATACATCTGTATTAGGGCTAAAGGCACCTCAAGCCTAGGGATGTGCTGTGTGTAACGAGAATGATTATTACACCTTTACTGTAAATCTGAAGCTTTCCCAGAAGTTTAAAGAATTGCTATGTATGGGTGGTATAAATCTACAGGGAGCACAGAGGTGTAAAAATGGGGGTGTAAAAATGGCAGTAGCTCTCTGTGCACCAAGATGGCCATGTGAAAGTGTGCTTTTTGGGGGAAAAAACCCATGCAGACTGGTTCATAGGAAGCTGTTGTGGTTTAACCCCAGCAGGCCGCTGAACACGGTTCAGTGCTTGCTCACTCCTTCCCCTGCCCACCAGGCGGGACGAGGAGGATTGGAAGGAAAAGGTAGAACCAGTGGGTTGGGATAAGGACAGTTTACTGGGACTGCAAAGGGAGAGGAAGAGATCAGCAACTGTACTTAAAACCAAAGCAAGTGATCCACAATAGAGTTTCGTGGCTGCCTGGAACACGATGCCCAGCCTGTCCCCAAGCAGCGATGACTCCCCAGCTAGCCTGATGTCATGTGGTGTGATGTCAGATGGAATGGAATACCCCTTGGCTAGTTGGGCTGCAGCCAGTCAGCAGATAAACAAAGGTGTTCTGCCTCTATCCTCACATCCTTGCCTCCCTGTCACTTGCACTCTCTTGACCTCAAAAAACCCCAAAGCAAACAAACATTAAAGCATTGCCGTGGCATATTAAGGGTTTCCTGAGACATTTCCGTTAGACCTTTGTCTTTTAGAACGTAGCATTTCAGAAAAGCAGTTTGTTTAGCAGTGAGTAGGTTATTGTATGAACCAATTTAAGGTTTGTCCTGCAGTTTTATCTTAGGTCCTACTGCATATCTTGTGGATTCTCAAAGTGATTGATGTAAGTGTATCTGGTTTAGGGCACTTTGTTGCAATAACTTCTTAAAGTAAGGAATATAATCTGTGGGGGAAAAAAAACCCAACTAAATTAACGCTACTAATTTTACTTGGTTTAGGGTATATCACATCATAGCAGTGTTCAAGATATTCTAAGTAAGTGTGTGGATTTCAGTGCACTTTATAGCGCCTTCCAAAGCAGGAGTACCTGTTATAGCAAAAATTTCGAAAGCAGCACTGTGTTCTGCATCTCTTAGGAGTGGGATTAGGGCTTGTAAATGCCCGAATTTACAGAATGCAAATAAATATGCAAATAAAGGCGTACTTGTCACTGCCTAGCGCTGGCCAGTCTGTAGCTCTACAGACTGGCCTAATTAAACTCCTTATCTCAGCTTTAAAATAAACAAGCAAATCAAATTTCTGCAGTAATGGAGAAGAGGTACTAAATAACATTTTAATATGATTCTTGATACCTAAGGATAATTATTGCAATTAATATTTAATTGAGTGGCTAGAATAAAAGAATTAGGGAAGGAAGAAATGGGATAAGAGGAGAAAACCTGCATTCTAGAAAATGCCTAACTTTTGGTTTGGGTTACTGCATGTCTGGAATCCCTTTGTTCAAATGACCCAAATTTGAACCACTGCTCCTTAACACAGGTCAAGTGACACATCAATTTCAGGAAAATTGAGTGTACTTGTGGACTTTGTAATAGTTCAAAAATTTAACTACTAAACTTACATTAGAATTGACTCCCATCTTCATCAGAAACAGTTACCAGTATAGTAATAGGAATTTGAGGTAATTTTATTTTAGCATTGTACTTTAACAATTTTAAACTGATTTTCTTCACATTTACTCAGAAAATCCATAATATATTTTTATTTGTTTTCATAATAATTCATACAAGATAGTGTGCAAATAAAGTGAAATTTTCATCTTCCTCAAAGCTTGTACATTTATTTAGTTATCTTCGGGCATTTGCAAATGAAAAGTAAGTTCTCTGTAAATGTCTTCGCTGTTTTAGTAAAAATATTGAAAACTTTATATCTGTTATACAAAGCTGCATGTAAAGATGAGGAAATATTCTGCTTTAGACAGCAAGCATCCCAATCAGGGAAGAGAAAACGTGTGCATATGCTTGATTTTTTTTTAAGAGGTATGCATTTGTGTGGTCTTTAATGGAGATTAATTTTGAATCTGTTTTAAACTCTCTTCTATAGAACTGAAAACCAGACTAAGCTTGTTTTGGAACAAATGAGTAGCTTCTAGGATTGATCCATATTCTTTTGTTGAAGAAGTTTTATACAGTCAAAAGGCTATTTTACTGCTGGCTTGAGTATAAACAACTTTAGAATAGTATTTCCTTTTTCCTAATTTAGCTTTAGTTTTCTTTTTTTTCTTCTGATACTAAACATCTGCTATTACAACTCCTTTTTTTAATTACTAAAATAATTTATTTCTTTGTGTGGTTTCTTGAATGCCGTGTTCAGTTTCCTAATTACCTTCTGCGAACCTACTTTGACATTTGCTCACTGATATGAAATACTTTGACAAAATTTAATGGAAAAATATCAGGCCTAAAGATAAAATTTTTGAAAGCCCTGCAAAGAGTTTGTGGATGTAGAAAGCCAAAATTTTGGGGAGTGGAAGGGCGCTGAGGACAAAATCTTCATTAGGAGTTCAAGAGCATGTTATGCTTTGTCCTTCCTGTCAGGCAGCAGGTAACTGTCATTCCCGCATGTGTCTTGGCCAACTAGATCTCGGGTGTCTTTATTATATTTAAGGAACTGGATAAATGGGATGATTCAGATGGCAATAAATCCTGGGGCGATGGTGGGAAGCAAAGACATAAGGGGCACCAGGGGGTTGTTGGAGTTGATTTTGATTCGGTGTTAGACTGTAAAGACTTAAAAATGCAAGTTCCTGGGTTCTGAAGTCTTTATCAGTTCAAGCACTGATGGAAAAACATTTCCAGTTTGAGAAACTGCATAAAAATTGTATTTTCAGAAAAGCATTTAAAGTCTCATTTTTCTTCTTAATTTCAAGCAGCAAAATAGCTATATCCTGTTTAAATAGAATATAAGGGCTCTGTAACCTCGGATTTAAGATTAATCCATTTACTCCAACAAACTAAAACTTCTGACCAAAGCTGATGTTATTTTTTGTGCAATTTTCCCCCACAAATTGAAGGTTTATGCACTGCAGTTCTTGCTGAAAATATTAACAGTGCAGTTTATGTCATTCCTGCTGTTGACAGTTACCTTAGCATTTGAACACTTCTAAGTTTATTTGACAGAATAGGTTCTTTTAAACAGTTACTTGTTAAGAGTTCTTTGTGTGACCTGTTTTTTTTTCTCATTTATTTTCTCTTACCAAAATGCTAGACATACACAAGCACTAGCAACAACTCCATGTCGGGCTCCTTGAAGCGGTTGGAAGATACCACAGCTCGATTTACAAATGCAAATTTCCAGGAAGTTTCTACACACGTTTCAAGTGGAAAAGATTCTTCAGAGGCTAGAGGGTCAGAGAGCAAAGTGAAGAAATCTGCAGGTCATAGCTCAGGTCAGAGGGGAAGAAAGCCTGGTGCTGGAAGAAATCCAGGAACAACTGTGACTGCAGCTAGCCCTTTTCAGCAAGGTATTACTTGTAACACGACTTTTGCTTTGACATGAATTAGAAATCTTGCATATTTAAAACGTGAGAAGTACTTCATCCTTTGTCCTCAGTAATGACAATGTTGTTTTACTTCAGGGGAAAAAAAAACCCTCGGCTGTTTTTTCAGGGGGAAAAATGTTCATTGTCATAACATGAAAAAGAATTTTGCACTTCAAAGGGCAAAACTGATGCTTTTGTTTATACAGTTAAGGTATTCTCTTAAACTACCAAAATCAGACGTTTCTTTATGTGCTGGGATTAAATTTAAGGTTTGAATTTGAGTCTAAGGGTCTTTCTTAGCTTTTTAGGGAATACTAATGTTTTTTAGTGAGTGCATATTAGAATGAAACTGGACTACCTTATGTATAGGATGTAATGACCCCATAGCAAGTATTCAAAATGCAGACATTTAAAATCTACCATTTTCTTCAAAAGGAAAGGCCTTCTTACTTCTTATTTTTTGTCCTTGAAATACATAGCTGAAGATGGTTACAAGAAACATATATATAGTTTATTTACTTTATGCCATACAAAAAGTTTGATGTCTTGAACATGCTAAAACCCACTAGGTGCACTATCGGCACTTCTAAAAAGCTAATTTTATTATAGCATCTTCAGCACAGTTGAAAAAAGATGAAAACCTTAATAAAACACGTTACTTTGAAACACAACAAACTACACCTATAAAGTAATTCTTTTTCACTATAGTGTGTAGTAGCTGACTGTCATTTCTGCTTTTAGATGTTGCTCTTTCTTTGAGTTTATATGGTGAGCACTTGTAAATCTGTCAAACTATTTCAGTATTTCAGGCTTTTTTATTTGAAAATAAGGTGTGGTTTTGTTTTAAATTCTCAAAACTTGAGAATTGCCTTCTAGAATTGCCTTGCTCACTGCAGATGGCAAAATAGATCTTTACTATGTACATGTATTTTCTTTTAAGCTACATTAAGTGAAGTTGATGTAACTTACTGAAAATATAAACCACCATATTTCTTATTTTTTAGATTGCTGTATGAATGTAATTTGTATTTTAAATGAAATTCTTAATAATATTTAATGAAGTACTAATGATAAACCAGTAATTTTTAAAATAACTTTTTTTATACCTTATATGTATTTTGTAATACTTTCTTGTCAGCCTGAGTTCTGCAAAACAGTGCCCATGTGTACCAAACCATATAAAATTCCTGAGTTTCAGTGAAAGTAGATGTTTGTTTCCTAAGTGTACTCCACTTGATGCCTTGCATGTGCTAGCACAGTGATGAAATGACTGCCTTCAAAATACTGCAGAAGCAGTGTAATTCTATTACACAGAAGAGCTTTATGGTTCTCTGACAGTACTAAGGAAATCTTAAAATGCCAATTTTAGACACTTTTCTCCACTTCCTCTCCTGTCTTTTTAAAATATACCTTCTCTGTGGAACACCTCCTCAGCCAGGGTAAATTGCTGTTCCCGTGACCTGTGTCAGATCCTTGATTTAGATAGAATGGTAAGGAAGATTGTAGGCATAGTGCAGATGTGATCATAACATGTTTCTATCAGCATCCTTCTTTTTGTACATGTGTGTATTAAAAAACCCTGTGCTGACTTGCACCAAGTGTTTCTTGTGGCTTGAAAACATGAGAGATGTCCAAGTTGCCTAAGCAACAAAGTTGTTATCCTTTTATTAATTTTCACCTTGTTTGTGCCCCAAATTAAAATTTGAATCACAGTTAGGAATCTGAGAATTGGATCCATCAGAGAGAAGCGATGAGTTACCTTAAACTCTTGGTAACACCTTTCATAAAGTCCTTGAGCTTCAAAGTTTTGTATTCTAAGGTATCTTTCCCATGAATTTTCATCAACTACAAGGGGAAAAATACTTTTTTTTCTTTACTTTCTTTTTTTAGGAAGTTTTTTGAGCACTCCTGGGAGCATAAAGTCATCTTCTGGAAGTTCAGTTCAATCTCCCCAGGATTTTTTGAGTTTTACGGACACAGATCTCCGAAGTGACAGTTTCACACATTCTCAACAGGCTTCATTAACCAAAGATGTACATAAAGGAGAGTCTGGGAGTCAAGAGGGGAGTGTCAATTGTTTCACTTCCCTAATTGGTCTTCCAGCATCATCAGCTGTTTCCCAGTCTAAAAGCTTTGACAGCTCACCTGGAGACATAGGTAATTCAAGCCTTACTTCTACAGCATACAAACGAGCTCAAACTTCTGGAATAGAGGAAGAAACTGTAACAGAAAAGAAACGTAAAGGAAATAAGCAAAGTAAGCATGGACCTGGTAGACCCAAAGGAAATAAAAGTCAAGAAAGTATTTCCCATCTTTCAGTTTCTTCTGCTTCACCAACTTCATCTGTGGCATCTGCTGCAGGAAGTGTGACAAGCTCTGGCCTTCAAAAATCTCCAACTTTGCTCAGGAATGGAAGTTTACAAAGTCTTAGTGTTGGCTCATCTCCAGTGGGTTCAGGTAGGCATTTATTGAGTTTGTTTACTTACCTCAAAATACATGTTTATTATTTTAACTATAGTTCTGAGTATGCTTTTCAGGAGCAGACTGTCTTGAAAATTGCATTGGGAAAAGAAATAAAAAATAGAACATGACTGTTGGAAGAGGAGGTTTTGGTCCATGTAGAGGTGCCAGTGTGCTGTAGGTAGCTGTAGTAGGTTGACTTGTTTATTGGCCTGTATGCTATTTACGTGCAGGTTTTGAGTCTGTAGAAGGAAAAATAAGTAGCGTGAAAATAGGTTCTTTGGAAATTCCATGTGAGCGGTTTATCTAAAATGACAGTTCGTGTGGGCTATGTGGTCTGTATGTGGTGTTACACAGAGAAAACCAGTTCTCAAGACCTGTGCTGAGTTTGTTCCTCCATTATTTTCCCCAGTGTAGCTTAACTGAAAATCAGAATGTCTACATGAGAATTATCAGTTTACACATGTGAAAGGATATTCTGAATCTGGACACCTGTGCAGCCAGATGACATTTCATATTCTTGTGTGCTTTTTAGCAAGGAAGCTGGCGGGTTTGTTCTTCCTCTGTTCTACATGTTGTGTGCATCTGGGGTGTGAGGGGCTTTCTGTTCCCAGCATTCCTGTTCGTGGAATGACCTTGCAGAATGCTCTATCTACCAAAGTCTCTGTTGCTGTGAAGTTTATTTTGAGGCTTTTATGTTTGGGGGAAAAAAAAAAGGCAAACCAATACCTTGTTTTGTAACTTTGAAGTCTTGTCTTTTCGGTTTTGTTTTTCTAGTGGACTTTTTGACCTTTTATTTTTTAAAATTAATTTATTTGTTTTTAAAAAGAGATGGAACATGAATATTTGGTTGTGGACAGAATTTTATGCTATTGTGTATTTTTCACAGTGTAAGTAAGAGATACTTTAAAAATTATGCATACTTAAAGTAACAGGTAATGTCTTGTTGCAGAACAAGGCAGATACTTAAAAACTTGATCTCAAAAGCATATTGCTTTAAATCTTTGTTGGATATAGACAAATGATGATTTATTTTTTTATGGGTGATAATGGGAATAGTGGCAACTATATAACCCCCCCCAAATAAAAGGGATATTATGTGACAAAACTTCCTAGTTCTCTGTCCATGTGCTTAATTCAAATGCAGTTTTAAAACCATGTTAACCTCTTACCTGTTATGTGCAGAGATCATCCAACAGATTTAGTTCAGTGTTCGGATTATTTTAATATGAACTTTCTTGCTCCTTTATAATCCCTTGGAGATGGATTATGTACTGTTATAGTTAGGGTAACAGATGGAAGCATAAGATCTTGATTTGAAGCAAATGACCCATTTTTCCTATCTTGCCTTTGTCTTACGGTATCGTGGTCTTGTCAGCTCCTTGCTTCCAAGGTCCATCCATACTTCCTTTGTCCTCTTTCTTACGTCTCACTCTTCCATCTATAAAATGCCAGTGATTAATGTTAAACTCCTTTGTAAAAAGCTTTGACTCAAAATTAATCAAAATACTTCGTAGATTTTACTATCTTTGTTGTGATAGTGAGCCAGTAATTTCACCTCTTTGGCATACTTGGATACTTGCTAGACAGCATTAGACCTATCCTCTAAACCAGTGATATTTTTTGAAGGTGCCAAAGAGTATCAGTGAAAAACAAAGAGATAAAACCCAAGCAAAACCACCTCAGCAGAAACCAGAAAACTCAATGAAACAAAACCAGATGAGTTGTCTTTGCCTTTAGCATGAGCTCTAAATTCATCTGCAAACTTCTGCTTGAGTCTATTGTTTTAATGTGCTCTTCTCCCTGATTTCCCCTCTTATGGTTGTAGTTCTGCTTTCCTCACTTCATCATAAGCAGTTTTGGGGTTTAGCAGTGCATTTACAACTTTGTTACAATGAGAAAGGGCATGGAGTGTTATCAGTGCTACCAGAAACATAACATTTTCTTAAGTATGATATGTTGATGTTTCTCTTTGAAATGTCTCTATCATCTGGTAACAAAATCTGTCAAGTGAATCTAAATGATCTGACACAAAACCCCATTGGAGATCTTGTGCATGTAAATGTAGTGAGAGAAAATGCAGGGAAAAGCCAAAAAGATTTTACTGAGTGCTACTTGGAATTGCCTTGTTACTTCAAAGAAGTAGAATAAGAACGAGTTAGACCATACTAAACAAAGCTTTTGAGGCATTTTTTCCAGAATCTCCTCCTCAGTTTTTTAAAATAACCTTCTTAACTGCATCTATCATCCTTTTCTGTTTTTAAAGAGTACTTGTTGAAATCCATAAAAGTAATGAAAATCGTTCTGTCACAGATATATGATAACCCTGTTCACAGATAATGTTTAAATTTGATGAAATGGGAAGGAAAGATTTTTTAAAAAGGTAATGCAGATTCATCAGTTGGGTCTTATACACAAGTAAATGTCTTCCATAAGAACTTCAGAGTAAGCACATGCATTTTGAGAAAATATTTGCCCTCTGTAAACTTTTTTCCAGTCCACAGAACTTCTGTTTTCCTGCTTAATAAGAAGAGAGATGTACCAGGAATAGTACAAGGCCGTGCAATTAAAAGCTGTTAAAATACTCAGGTAGTATTGCAGCTGCCATGCAACTCATCTGACGCTTTCAAAATTTGGAGAACTTGAATGTTCAATCTTAATACTCTTTATAATTTTTTTTTCTGAAATGTATTTATAATGTGATAGGAAACAATGTGTATTACTTCAACACTCTACTCTGAGGAATGAAAATAATTTTAAAAAAAGAAAATATAATTTAGTTGCTAGGGTGATAAGGAGTTTTTATGTTACCTTAACATTTCTATAGGATATCCGTCCCTAATAAAAAAAAATCACCAACTTCTTTAGCCAATAACAGCTTATTTATAAAACATCCTTATCTTTTCTACTGAAAATTCAGAAGCATTGCAAGTTTGTTGTCTAAGAAGACATAAATCATTTGTCAGTGGGAGTTATAGAAAGCTGATACTGGTTCCCCCCAAATGGGCCTGGTATGTGGAATCATTTCAGGTTCCACATTTTTTAAAGGTGGGAGGGAGGGTTTAATCTGAATTCTACAGTTTTATAGAGCTCTTCTAAAAAGTCAAAAGTTTTAAAAGTCACACTAGTATTCTCAGGATTAAGTTCATTCTCAGCATCCCTCTAGGGAGTAATATCAAAAGAGTTCTAGTCCAAAGTACTGTAAAGCAGTCATCCCTTCTACTGAAGATTTTTTTTTTTCCTTTTAACAACAGTGGTGATTAAAGAACAGAAAAACTTAATCCAGGGTCTGGTAGCATCTTGTCCCGGTCCTTACCTTGGCTAGTAGTAGATTCCAAGATCAAAAGATTTCTTTTACCATTCTTCTACTTTATTTCAGCCATAGGACTGAAACTAATAAGGTGATGAGAAGAAAAAACCCCAAATATTTACAGTAAATGATACTTATACATTTGGTATTTTTCTGTCAAGCAGTTTGTGAAGGCTCTGACTTCTCTTTCTTTGGAGTACACTCCAGTGTGTGAAGAACTTTTTGAGAACTTATGTCCCACAGCAGTAAGGTAAAAATCCTCACTGTATGTGGAATAATGCAGAAAGGTAAACTGAAAAGAATAAAGTGTCAGAAGTAAACTGAAATTTATGTTTTAGGGTAGGTGAAATTGTTATTTAATTGTTATATGAATACAGCTATATTCATACAGTTCATAGAGGTGCTTCGCTGTCTTCTGGTTCTGTTCTTGATTTGAAGTGTACAACCAGTTGTATAGTATAAACTTCAGTTGCTAAGGACCTCAGAGGATCATTTGCTTCAGTATTTTAATTTTTACATTTCCCTTAGAAGTACATTAAACCCTACAAGAGCTCATAAAGCAATTCGTCCCATGTCCCCCCTCCCCCCCCAAAGACTGGAGAAGGTTAAGTTCCAAATTGGACCTCAAATGGGTTAGCCAATTCTTTCAGCACCCTTGCACCATCTGGAATTCCTGTCACAATTGAGGCAAACTTATAATTTGTCTTCCTGTATTTTATCTCTACTTCATATATAACTGTAACCAGTCTTCCCTATCCTCTGGTTGGAAACTAGACAGTTTTGGCATAAAGGACGTACTGTATTTAATAAAGTAATATTTCAAACCTATTTAGAAACAGTTCATGTTTGGGGTTTTGTTTTGTTTTGTTTTTGTGTTTGACCATAGGCCATTCTAGGTCATTCTTATACCAGCTTTTTATAGTTTACTAAATTTCAGCTTTTTATAGTTTACTAAATGTTTCAATGTAGTCCATGGATTTTATTTTCCTTTCTTCTGTGATTCAAGCAGGGATGAAGCATCTGCCTAAGGCAGATCACAGAGTCATAGAATGTTTTAGGTTGGAAGGGACCTTAAAGGTCATTTAGTCCACCCCCCCTGGTAAGCAGGGACATCTTCACTAGGTCAGGTTGCTCAGAGCCCCATCAAGCCTGACCTTGAATATCTTCAGGGACGGGGCTTCCACCGCTACTCTGTGCAACCTGTTCCAGTGATCTACCACTCTCATATTGAAGAATTTTTTCCTAATACCCAGCCTAAATCTCCCCTTTTCTAGTTTAAAACCATCACCCCTTGTCCTATCACTACATGCCCTCAATGTGATTGTTGTTAAGTTTGTTGTTATACTGATGATGTAAGAGAACTCTGAGCTTCAAAGTAGATGAGTAAGTTGGAATCATTCTCGTTGAGATACTGAGTCCCTCTGAGGTTATGTTAAATCTTCAAGATATTACCTTTAAACTTCTCTGTAGCCATTGGCTTACTAGCTAAATGTATTGGGAGAGGTTAGACAAAATTATTCTGAAACCATTCATACTATAATGTTTATCTGCTATGTGCCTCAGAAGCTGAAGCAGAAGTCTTGCCATGTTAAAAAGCCAGAGGAGAGGAAATAGAAATGAAAAATTGAAACTAGGAGATATTATTGACCTTTTAGAACTAAGCAAATGGTGTAGAAAGCACACAAGACAAGTGTTGTGCGAAAGTTTTAATTCTTCATATTTGAGACTCACCAGAATTTATGTTGGTTTGGTATGAGAGTAAAATGTTAAAATTGATGATTGTGGATGTAGAAAACATGGAGACATTTTTCAAGTAATTGGGAAGAAATCACATGAAGTGGAAGCTTATGAAAGTGGGGATTATCATGGAATGGATCCTTCTATCAGTGTTCTTGACTAAAACAAGTGTTATAAGCAGCTACAGCTAGGAGTAGTAAATGGGTATTTCCTGATAAGGAATGCCTCATATTTTCATGGTTTTAGATTGTTGATGTTAAATTTCAGCAAGTCTTTAAAACTTGTGAAGTTTTAGGAGACTGGCAGGTAGTTTATATTCTGTAGTTAGGATGTGTTGATACAGGAAAGAAATAAGATGTAAAAATGTAACAATGGTGGTTGTTGTGAGTTACAGAAAATAACTAATTGGACTTTTTGGGGATATTTTAAAAGTAAAAGCAGTGGCATAGTAGAGATCTACATTTCAGTTGAATGCAGCATGATGTTTTAAGTAAAGACCTATAATGGTAGGAGGTCAGCAAACCTTTACATTAAATGTAGTTAATGGATAGGTCTCAATTTAATTTTGATTAGACAGTTATTAAGTCAGTGTGTTTACTTTGGGGTTGTATGATTTCCGTGCACCTGTTATCAGCATTATGCTCTCTTTTTTTTTGCAAAATTCTGCGATTTCTGAAAAAATCTGGGTATGAAGACATGGCAAAATGATCGTCTTGGTAAGCTGTACCAACTTAGAGTTGTGTTGTTGAAGCTAAAGTAAAAATTCTAAGAAAAATGGATGTCTACTTACAGGATAAGAATGGTTTTCTGGGGAAGGAAGGGCTGGATAGGAAAAGGATAAAGGTGAATAATCAGTTATGTGTTGAGCTTCCAGTGCTGAGCTGTGTTAAAAGGGTTTGAATGCATAAACAGCAAAGTAATGAGAAAGGCAACTCTGTGTCCAACAGCATGCATCTGGTCTTCAAATACTGTGGCCAGGTATGGTATCTGCTTCGTGTAAAGAAGGGAAGAGCCACGAGAAGGATTTAAGGACTGGAAAAAGCAGATTAGTGTAGAAAAGCTGAGGAGTGAATTTATCTGACTGGATGTCACATGACGAACTGAAAACTGATACTATGATGATCCTTAACCTAACAAAAAAAGGTGAAACGTGATCAAGTGAGAGAAATTTGAACAATTCTCAGTAATGGTTCAGAAAATGTAGAGGTAATAGGTCTTTTATAAGATAAGTTTAGTTGAGCATATTTATTGGATTTGCAGGTTGCAGTAAGTTCTAGGGCTAAGAATCAAATCACATGCTGGCAGAGATTCTTGTTTGGCTCTTACCTGTGAACCTAATTTCTAAAAGAAAAAACAGTATGTGCATCAGATCGGCATATTTAATATACTGTAACTGGGCAAATAATGCATTTTAAAATACAGTAGTAAGTAGGGAATTGTCAGGCAGTATGGGTCTGGGGAAATTAGTTTCCCACATGGTATGTTCAATGCTTTTATCAAAGATTGTGAAAAAACAAAGAGCTCTTTCTTCCCTGCTGTGAGGGTTTATGTTGGTTTCTAAAAAGGTATTTTGTAGGAAGTCTGCTCAGATATAATGAGTAATAATTCCTTGATTAATAAATTTTTGTGCAAAAAATACTGAACTGTGAGCCTTATAACAGACATGTGAAAAACTCCTAAATAATGATAGATAACTGAACATTGTCTCATACTGAGATGCTTTAAGAAAAAAACAGCTATTCCCATCCCTGTGATTCAAAAGACAGGATAAAATTTTGTATGACTTGAAATTACTTCATCGAAATTGCAGGTAGCAGAGTAGTACATTTAATTCTGATACTAATTTTCTACTAAAATATGAATGTAGGAGAGTTGAGAAGGGGCATACAGTGTTCAGGATTTTTAAATGTCCTCTTCAGAGTCTTAAGCTCTTTGATAGACTAAAATATCTTTAGTGTAGAATATTTCAATTTTCAAAAATGGTACAAATCAGGATCATAACTGTTATACAGAAATAATTAATGCTTGTGGTCAAGATGTTTTCATTGATAATTGCACACTGTGTACTGCTAATGACCCCGTTTATGTTTTTTAAAAAGAAGTTGAGAGATAAGTACAGATCTTTAGTACTTAATTGGATGGGCTGCTGAAAACAGCAGTGTTTCCATCTTCGAAGTCCCCAGGCTACCTGACTTTCCATGGAAGCAGTGGTTTGTGCTTCAGATACACATCAGTTCCCCCGTGAATGTCAGAAGATGAGGAACACTTGTAGCATTGCTTTGAAACAAAACCTGATTTGAAAGAAAAGGTTTCCTTTCTCTAAAAATTGTAGGTTTTTGGACTGAAAACAGGTGTGAGGGCTTCATGAAGTAAAAAAATGTACCTGCGCTTCCAGGGAAGCGCCGGTACATTCTAATAACCAGGGTATGGCTTGCATGACAATCTGCTCCAGGATCAGAGAAGGTCTTGGCAGCTGTGGAAATGAGATTTTGCCTGACTAGTTAATTGTTGTATGAATGTGTCTGTCAGGTTAAAGTGGAAATTTTGAGGATTATGTACTTGAATCAGGATTCCCAGTTATGTCATGATTCTGGTTATTAGTTCGTAGTTGCATTTAAATTTATTTGTTTATTTACTTGCTGACCTATTTAATTATTTATTTATTGTGCACTGATAGTCAATAGCTAATAGTATGTTTAAATTATGAACGTATAATACATTTTGAATTTAAAAAAAAATCCTCAACAACAAAAAACATCCCCAAAAATTAATATAGGCAAGGCAATGTGTTTTTCCCTGAGTAGTATCCTTTTAGATCTTCCATTTAAAAGCAAAATAAGGAAGATTTTCATAGTTACTTATTTTAGGAGAGAGGTGTAATCATTTATAAAGAGCCAATGTGATTATTTATAAAATGTTTAAAATTTGTTTTTATTCAAGCTTTGCAATACGCTACCAGATATTGATTTAATAATGAATAAATTAAATTCTGTAGGTCTTGATATTTGTCCATACAGAATTATTCGTAGAATTGTAATCTAAAACCAGTTTTGAAACATAATAAATATCTGTATGAATGCATTGAATTTTTGTTAGTTGTGTCTGTATAGGCAGAGAAGAAAATGGATGAGGGGGCTTAAAAGCTACTTAAGTTGCTGTACTTAACTACTTTGCAAGTTTAGCTGTAAGATGTTGATGTTTTGTGAGGGAAGTTTACAGACTTTTTCTAAATAATTTCGGTTTTATTTTAGATTTGACTTGGAAGCCGATGAAGTGTCATGTACATACTTGGTTTTAGGTTTGAATTCCTACTAAAAACTCACTTATTTTATAGTCCTGGGTAATCTGGGTAAAATATATTGTGTGGCTGAGATCTAGCTGACAGCTTTGCTATTATTGTTGCCTGCATAGTGAACAAAATAAACTGCCTGCTTTTCCAGGAGTTGATTATCTTTGCAGATACATGGAGTAAAAGTGTGTGGCATTATCATTACTATATTTGGGAAAAAAAAAAAAGGCAGAAAGAGAAGGTATACGGAAACTTCCAGTTTTGTTTGTGTATTATGTTAGTTCTTCAGCTGTTTGTACAAAATGAAAAATTAGAATAAAGCAGAGGAACAAGGAGCAACTAGGATTTCTCTCCTATCAGATCTCTTGTTGCAGAACTTGATAGAAGCTTTAGAGGTGTATCTCTTTTCTGAAGATCAAGAAAATATTCCTTAAATGAAGTTCTGCTGCTGCGTGAACACTGACCAGAAATGCACATGCTTGTTGCTTACTTGCAGCTGTTTAGTTCCCAGGATCATCTTTAAAAATTCAACTTTAAAACCCCTTCATTTTGATACAATTTTGTGTAGATAGATTTTTAAATTAAATATACATCTTTTAGAGTGTGAACATTTTTCAGCATCTGGAGCCAATTTACTGGAGTAGGGCATTTCTTGTAAGTCAAATGCAAGATAGCGATCAGTCTTTTAACTCCATAAAATCTGTTAAAGGTGACATGGGAACATAAAAAAGCGTGTATCTGTGGGGGGAAGGGCAAAGAAGAGGTTTGACTGTAAAAGGAGCAGTAAGATATTTACCTCCCCTGGTAAATTGTACTTTTCAGATCTTACAGACTTTCAAGTCTTTCAGAAATCAAATGTACCTGAAAAATAAGTGATGTGCATGTGTTAATAGTATTTGCAGCATTTTGGTCCCTCTAAAGACTATCCTATTTATATGGTAAAAGTCTTTTTTTGTTGTAGTCAGTCAGAGGTGATAGCACTACAGTCACGTTTTTAAAATCAGAAAGAAATGTACTTTGCATTTAAATTTTCCATTTATTTGATGTGAAGAGCTGCAGTATCAGAAGTTTAACTGACTGAAAGTTTTCAGGATTACAGTTGAGGTGGCTAACTTTTATATAAGGAGCAGCTCTTATGTCTAGAGCTGTTGTGGATTTTCATAATTTTTGAGATTCCCTTGTAAAGTTTTAAAAAGAAAACAAAAAATTAAGTAGAAATGCTAACATAATGTAGTGGTATAAGGAAGACCAGTTACCTTAAAAGATGGTGCTTGGCGACAAATCCATTAAGACTTACAGTGGACAGATTCCTTCGTTCGTGTGTACACAGGGATATATGTATACATAAGAACTATCTGTACATTATGCTCTTTTTATACAGATATTATCAGAACAAGTGCCTGATTATCAACTTGACTTTTCCTTATGCTTCCTTCTTACTCAGTTTATTTTATTTTATTGAACAGGTTGCTTTGAGGTGGTAGGACTAAGAACAGCACCCTTCTGAAGGTGTAGGTAGGCTATACTACGGCAGGATACTGTGTGTGTCTCTTGGTACAACACTGAGACACAGCAATTCCTGCTCTGCAGTGGGCTTTGGAAGTCAGGTGTCTGTCCCCAGGCAGCTTCATGTGCTCTGGCTGATGACAGTCCAGATGCTTGGCTCTGGACAGGAACTAACTAGCATAGCTTTACAGGTACGATCAAAGATAGTTTTGCAGATGTCATCAAAGATTTCAACTGCTTTTGTATAGAACACTTTAAAAAATCCATGTCTGTCTAGGTGTAAAAATGGGTCTTAGTGACATGAAATGACAATACATCCCAGTGCCTTTTCACTGTATGGGAGTTCCTGATCTTTTATAAAAGTTACCTGTAAGAGTTGCTTTAAACCTGCAAGATCTTTGTCTTGATCCATCTGGATGTGTGGGGAAAAAAATGGCACAGCTAAGCCAACACCATATTTCCAGAAGATTAGGACAATAATCCTCTCTTCCAAATTTATTAGGCTGAAAAGGTGCTGTAGGAGTTAGATATACAGGTAAACTGTACACACAGAGTTTGCTTTTAGAATACTTAGTGAAATCCTTCTTATCAGGGCTTTTGTGATGGTAGTGCAAGAAACAGTAAGTGAAGCAAACTTTTTTACTGTCAGAAAAGCTGCTTCTTGTCTGATTCTGAATGTAAAGTGATTTTTTTTTTCAGTTGAACTAAGCTGGGATTTCACACCTAGTTCAAGGTGCAAACTCATATTGTTTTCTATACTTTTTATTCTTGGTTTTCTTAGTATCAGATCTGGTAGATATACAAGGTGTCTGTGAGAAGGCCATAAGGCATTAAGGAAACTGTTAATTTTGATAGTGGTCTAGCTTGCCGCATATGTTTTCATGAGGGACAGTTGGAAGCAGTGATAAAATGTTTCTGAAGAGGGTTCTGATAAGTAACTTGGAAAAAATGGATGTTTTTGTTCAAAAGACGGAGTATCTATGATCTTTGGACCAGTGTGGCTCTGGAAGCTTGAGAAGACATTCATGAAAGCTGTAAACAATGCTGAGGAATACAGACACGTGTCTGTGGCTTGTGCATGAGTAATCTCATCAGATCCTTTGTACTTGACTTGGCTTTATATGTATTTCCCATTGTTTATTTGTTTTGATCATTTACAAGAAGGATTTCCTAATAAGTCTGACTGGAGGTTCCAAGTAAATTTAAAAAAGACCAAACAAGAACACCCCCCCCCCCCCCCCCCCCCTTTTTTTTTTCCCCTTGGTGTGTTTGTGTGATAACTGTCATGGGCTAATTGCTGATCTGAAGGATTTAGTGCCTGGTTACAGCAAATAACATTCTTTCAAGGGCCAAAGTCACTAGGCCTTTTTTCTGCTGTGGGAGTACTGGTAAGCTTAGAATTTAACTCCAGTATGTATAACCAGTTCCTTTTAAAAACAGGTAATGAATAGTAAAAGGATGGTGACTCGAATGCAGGTACTAATGCACAGTCCATTCTAAGATATTTTGAAACTAATTGGAATGAATGAGCTGGCAGCAATGAAGTATTCCTGTGCAGCATTGATTTTAAGGAGTAATAATTGTAGGGTTTTAAAGCAAGCCAAGGATTCAGCCAAAATAGAAAGTGCATAAGGCAGCAGAAGTGGAAAATAAAGGAAAACAATGAAAGTGGAGTCCAGCTATTACAGCATATAGTTTTTTTGGCATATATGATTACTGTTCACCATCCCTAACCTTTCTTGACACCTTAACATGTTGGATTTCAGTAGCTTGGCTGTGCAGAGTAGCAGAAAGCTGGGTGGGTGGGAGGATACCTCAGTGTAGGAAAGTCAGGAAAGAGGTAGCTGCCAATACAGGCAGTTTTACCAGCAACCCAGACAGTAGCTCTTTTTTCCTTCTAGAATAAAACACCTTTTTTCATCTGCCTTCCACTAATTTATGGGGTGTGGAGGGGCATAGTGCTAGGGGAACAGTTCTGCTTCTATTCCGTGGTGAGGCTTGGAGAAGATGGAAGTCTAAAATTAGCTCCATCAGCCACAAGGAGGGCTGATCTAGGGTTGGTCTTTCGTCATGTAACTCGATGAGGTTTGTGTTCGAACAGTTTGTTTCAAAGGAATTATGTTTAACAGGACATTTTCTTGCTACCATTCTTTATCTCATTTATGGTATTAATATCTGAAATATAAGAAGTTGCATGTTTCATGTCTTTCTGCATTGCAAAAGGATGTGCTTTGTTCACAACTGATGCTGATCATGTTTTGACACTCCTCTAAAACTAGTGAATAGTCATTAAAAATCTTCAGCATCTTTTTACAGTATTCATAATTGAGACATTTCTGTCATTTCCTCCATTACCTTTTTTAGCCCTGAGTATCTTAATAACATTTTGTTGTCCATACTGTATCCTTCATGCCCTTTCCAGATCTTTTTTAGTGCTACTATGTCCTTTTTTGAGAAGTGTGGGTAGTATTTGAAATATGGGAGCAACACAAATTTTTTAAAGTGGCATAATTTTGCTTTTTGGTTTTTTTTTCTCTGTTCCCTTCTGATAATTCATAACAGTGTCTTTTTTATCATTGCATGGCAGTCTTTTCACTTTCTGTTGGGAATCTTAAGGGTTAAAAAAAAACTTTCAAAGGAAGACTCAAATGTGTGAATCCTTTTTAAACATATTTATTCCATCGTAGCACATGCTTATTGTGAAAAGTTCATTATGATAAGAACAGTAGCAGACTATTGAAGTGTAATTCACATGGCCTGGAATTGGCACTGTTCTTTTAAGGGTTTTATATACTCTGAATGTTAAAGACTATTTTCACGTTCAGTAGCTGCAGTTAGAAGGGCTCCTACTACAAATTGTGTCTCTCCACGTCAGTTATTATGTATGTTCTTGAGTTGCCAGACAACTACATGTTTTAACTGCATGTTGCTGACTAGGTCTGCTGAATTGTTTTGTCAGCTCTTTAACTGCATCTCTTCCTCATTTGTCTATGAAATGTGTACCTTGTGGTGGCAAATTTTTCACTGGGGCATATCTGGTGTATTCTGCTTTAAAACTTTCTGAAAGCTCTGAGTGATGCTTGGGAATACAGTGCAGGTGATGGTTTGAATTAATGGTGGCTCCTGTGAAGTATAATTTATGGAAATGAAAGAAAAAAGATCTAGCATCAGGCAGTCTATGGCCACACTTGTTAAAAGAAACCAAAACAACAAAACCACCCCAAGTCCCCTGAAAAACACATCTGAGGCTTTCTTAAATTTGAAAGGGGCTTTCCTTAGTATTGAAAGCACTGGTGGATCAAAGTGGCTGGCATTTCTTGTGCACAAAATCTGAGCATAGCTGGAATGAAGTGAGACAATTATAAGCAAATAAAGGCTGTGGAGGGTAGATATGGGCAAAATGATTCTGTTCTTATGGGCAATATAGAGAGCAGTGGTATCATGTCCTCTACACCTGAGTCAGATTTTTTTCCAGTAGTATAATATATATGGTCCCAGACATATTAAGTCTTTTAGTGACTTTTTTTTTTAATCCTTGTAAAGTGATATTTTTGGTAAGTCTGGTTTTGCACATTGTTTTTAATTCCCTGGAAAGTTAAGTAAAATGATAGGTTTCATTTTTGTAAGATTAATCCATTTTTCACAGAATATCAGGAGCTGGAAGATACCTCGAAAGATCACTAAGTCCAACTCCCCTGCCTGAGCAGGATCATCTAGAGTACTTTTGTCAAGAACTGTCCAGGACTTTCTACATCATATATTCTTTTTTCGTTTTTTCTCCACCACAAAATTTAAAACAAACGAAAAAACCACAAAAATCCCCACATGGGTTTTTTTACACGTCTGTAATGTTTTATTTAAAATATTCTATTTTTTTTCCATGGAAGTAACTTTGACTAGTTATTAAGTTTAGGCAGTAGGTAAAAGACACAGATTTTTTTTTAAAATGACTTAGTTTTGTAATATTCCGCGATCAATGATAAGTTTAAATTATCTGTGTTGTTAGCACTTTTTCTTGGAATCCTGATGTTCAGAAGAGCCTGGCAGTTAAAGAATGGCTTATGACAGCAGTCTTTAGTATCTTCCAGTTGTGGGGAGAATAAAGAAGAGAAAAATGAAGGATAAAAGACAGATCCCCTGTTGAAACATGAACAGTTATAATAGTCAGACCACAGAAGCTGATGCAGGTAGAAAATTCACCCCCAGAAGTGTGAGAGGGGTGTTCACTGCTCTCTCACCTGCAACATCATTCATTCCATCGTCTTGTCAAACCAGACATGTAAACTGAGGGTTTTGTTCATTAGTAGTGTGAAAGAATGAGATGATCAATTGAAAAAGAAAATGATTTGTAGTCATGAGGTCATTAACCTAAGTATGAATAAATTGGAGGCTTAAGTGGAAGAGGTGGGCTATATCTGCATGACTGCTGTCACTCTGCAACTGGGCACAAAAGCATTGTGTTGCTCTGCAGCCTGAGTTAGAGACTTGTAGCTACCCAGCTGAGGATGTGAGTGTATCCTGTCCCCTCATGGTTAGAGATCAGTATATACTCTACAAACCCCAGCCCCTGAAGAAGAGGAGGTTTGTGTGATCATCTCCTTGTGTGTACCACTAGCTGGACGTTTGTTCTGTACACATTTGAGTTGTTCTTCAGCTGAGCTGCCCAAGTCCAGGAGACACAACTTTTTCTATTTAACTTCCTGACTGCCAAGTCAGTCTCAGCCTGAGAAGCTAAAATCAGTGAAGCTAAAAAGATACCTCATGATTAAAATTAGCAAGGCAATCAGTTTCAGTTTCTAAATTTGCTGTGGACAGTGAAATTAAAATCAGCTTTTTGTTGGGAAGACTGATTGTCACTGGAAAGTATTTAGGTTTTTTTTTATTTGTAATAGTAACTGTAGAATGCAGTTAATTGGCATATGCTGGAATGTTCCTCTTATACTCAACATTTAAAAGCTAACAAACACTGACAAAAGAAATATAAGTAAAAAATTATAGTGCGTAGAAATAACGTCCATTTTACAGTTTGAGCTGCTGTAAATGATCAGAGCTCTAATACAAGAAAGATGTATTCAGGTATATTATTGTTCACTGAAATTCCTGTCTATACATATATTCTTTTGTGTGTCTGTTAAACATGATCTTAACATGAAGCCTTTTTTCTCCTAACTCAAAAGCTTTCTCGAAGTTGATGAATACCATACATAATGGTAAGTTATATTAGAATCTTTTTCAGAGGTTCATTTATCACAAAGGGTAGCCTTTTGTGGAAAAGCCTGATTGAAGGTCTGCATATTCTATGGATTGGGTGAAATACAGGTCTGCAGTGAGTCAATTGTTCAGTACTTGAGTGAAAACTTTGTAGATTGTCTGCAGGAGCCTGATAGGTCAATAGTTCCTCAGTTCTCTTTTTATGATCTTTTTGTATGTGTGCAGTAAAATGATAACAGTTTTATTCCAGTTCTGAGATTCTTTTCTTTAATTTTGTGAATAGTGTTTCTAGTTCTTCTTCTGTGCTCCATTCATAGGTGTGTTATAGTGGTGTCTACCTCAGGCATTCTCCCACTTGCCTTCCTGACTACTTAAATTACTACAAGCAATGCATGTGAAGGTAGCCTTGTTTTGTCCAGTCTTTGTTCTGACAGCCCAATGCTGCCCATTTGTGTCACTGATAACAGTACTATCAGTTTCAGAGGGAGTAATATTGAATCTTCACTGGATCTAATTGCTGTTTCCCTTTAGTATTCCATATTGCCTTTGTACCCTTAGTTCTGCATTCTCTCATAGCCAGTGGAAATGAAATATATCTTATTAAAGTAGAGCTTGGTTTACTTTTCAAGGCTTTTATTCATTTATAGGAAACAACTCACAAGTTACTGAAAGATTTGGGAGGAAATTTTTACAGTTAAAACCCTCTCCTGAGGCTAGCTTTGAAGACGATCAAGTTTATTTCTCTATTTTGTATTTAATTGGTGTCAGGCAATCTGTTACTAAAAATTGGACTTTTTTATCTATTGGTGTTGGCCAAATAGAGTGATTTTCTTGTTGCTCTGTGTATGTTGGAAGAGCAGTGCTGTATAGATTGAAAAATATTTTTTTTTGCATATGCAAAAGAATTTAAATGTTTAAACTTTGCATGGTGAAGTTTTTTGCATTTTAAGCTAGCAATCGTTAAGGTTTTGTAGGAGTTGGTTTTCACACTGTCAGAGCCATAAATTACAACTGTTAGGCAGATTTTTGTAGTGATGGGTCTCTTAATAATAAAATATAATATTACATTATATTTCATAGTCTACATGTGGTGAGAAATACTGAAATTTCTCTAGTTTTGCTTTGCTTTAGTAAAATAGGTTTAGCGTTTTTCCTTTTGATATAGGGTTTCCCTCTCACTCTCCCAGGTATACAGTGCTCTGAACCAGCTTTGAGATGAAGGAAAGCAAGCTCACCATTTTTCTGAACAAAAATAAAACATCTGAAGGGTATCTGGCAAAGTGTGCTGAATTTGGACTTGGTGAGTTTCTGCTGTTTTATAGCAGAGCCTTTTTGCTGTTTAATGTTGAAGAGGTACAGGTTCAAAACAGTGCAGCATAGAAAATGATGGAACACCATATGTGATGTCTTCATTCCACATTGCAAAACTGATCGTGTATTTCGAACTCCAGCACAGAAGTTGGAAAGGCATAGAGAAAAGTGGTTACTTAATGTTGTGTGCTTTCTTGTCAAGCAGTAATAATGCTTTGTATGACTTATCATTGTGGGGCAGCATAATGTTACCTACATGCTTGTTACAGATCAGTGTTAGGTCAGGATTTAACATCTAATTTGCCCTTTTTTTTTGGGGGTGTGTGTTTCATCCACCTTCCCTTGTTTCTCCGAGTAGGATTTTAAAATTGGTTCGTTTTCTTCCTCAGTCTTGCAGGTTTGTGCTTTTATATATTTGGGCTTTTTAAATATAGATAGGTATATGGGTGAAATCAGTGAGGCTAGGTAGAAATCCTTAATAATACGAACACCAAGGAAAGATATTGCCTTACATGTGTGTATAGGATGAAGAGAAAGTATTAAAACTTGAGGTAAATATTAAAATGTAAGATGATAGTTTACTCTGACAGTATATTCAGGTTGTGAGTCAGATAATCCTGAGCACTGTGAGTTGTGGTAAGAGTTTTGATGGAGATGATGTATCAGGAGCTTGTTTTCTCATTGCAGGGAGTTTGTTATCACTAGGTACTGAAAAGAAAAAAACAGTTTTGGTTTGAGTGGAGACACACCCAAGTTCAGACCAAAGATGTTCGTTTAATAGTTATGTCAGTTGAATATGGTGCTGAAAAAGTATAAAGGAGGAAAGATGCTTGGTAAAGAAAGACTCGAATACATTTGAGAGTTTCAGTTAGAAAAGAGTACAAGAAAACAGTTGTGCAAGCTGAATCTTCCCATAAAGCTACCTGTCTTAATAGAAAGGAGCCAAAAAGGCTGCTGCAGTTTTGCTAGTATGATACTTAGTGTTCAGTGCTCAGTTTTTCAGTGTTATGGTCAACTTCTTAATGTTTTTCATGCTTTTCTTAAAAAAAAAAAAAAGCAAACAACCTTGTTTATAAAACCCTGGAAAACTGCAATTGAGAGATGTATTTGTTGTATGATCACTTTGTGCTTTGTCCTTCTGGGTCTTGCTCTGGAACTTATATTCAAACTTTTCTGAGTTGACCTTGAAGTCTCTTTTTGAAGCATCATTTTTATGGGCCTACCACTGGAGAGCAGGAGGAGTGGGTACAGACATACCTATCTGTTGAGGATTTTAGTGCATACTTCTTAAAAAGGACTATGGGGAGCAAAGACCTGAATGTTATAATTTTATGTTAGAGCTAGCTGTAAATTGTAATGGTTGGCTGTAGCTACTGTGGCTACTTCTGTTATTGCTTGTTCTGTCTTCTGTCTGTTTTATTTTGTACTCCTGTTCCTGTTTATGCTTCTTCTATCTTATGCTAATTTGTGAGTTGCAGGAGGAGAGTTGTAACACAGGGCAGACATCCATCCATCATGCCAGTCCTGTCACTGTGACAGGAGGACAGCACATTTCCAAAGGAAGTTTTCAGTTCAGACTTGGCCTCTGTGTCAATGCAGACAAAATTTAGTATACGTAGTGTGATGGTTTTTTTTAAAAAAGGTAACCTAAACCAGTCAGAATCTGTACTAAGCATGAATGAGATAAAATTGTGGACCCTTGCCCATCTTGGGCAGACAGTGTTGATAAAAAGGCATCTATCTGCCTGTATTGAAGTATGGGGACAGTAGCACCTGGCTAAATCATGTAAATTTAAAAAAAAGTAAGAACAGGAGAAAGACAAATTACAGAGTCATCCTGAAATAGTTCCTTTATGCCCATTCTTTTCAGAATAATGAATAATGGAGTGTTATAGTTCAATTAAGTTTTACCACAGCCCTAATATAACTTCTTGTCCATGAGTTTCTAGAATACCACTTTAAAGCTTTGGTTGTTGCTAATGACAGGGATGTGTAGTCTTTCACCTGGTCAGGCAGCTGCCATTCCCCACCACCAGAAATAACTAATCACAACAGAATTGCTGTTGTTATTTGTTAGTCCCTCTAATGGCCCTCTTTTTGAAAATTCTGGTTCAATCAAGCAACCTGCAGAATGCCTTCAAAGACACCAACTTCATATCCCTCCCCCGTGGGATGAAGAGGAGAATTAAAAAGAGAATAAGACTTATGCATCGAGGTAAAGACGGTTTAACAGGACAGCAAAAAAAGAGGAAATACTAACAACAAAACCAATAATAATACTGAGCATGACATTATGTTGTGTGGAATATCCCTTTGGCCAGTTTGGGTCAACTCCTCCCCTCCACTGCCAGCAGTGTGTATTTGTTGGGTATTTTGAATCTGGAAGCTTTTTTCCTTCTACCTCACTATGGAGAAGACACAAAATGCCCTTCCTAAAAGGATGGTATTGGCTGTTGATCTGTTACAGAGGCTGCTGTGCCTCCAGGACCCTCAGTCACTGAACGGGAGGGAGGAGCTGGCATCTTATCAGGCTGCAGATAGATAACTAAACTTTTCATGCAGCTCTGGAGCTGTTACTGCAGAATCTTGTAGAAATGTATCTGAAAGTGAACTGTATCACTTTGTTCATCAGCAGTGGGAAAGCAGCTTGATTATTCATTTCACATTTCTTCATGAAGGAAATAGGGTGGCCCTAGCATCCAAGATACAGTTTCATTATCTCAAGGGAGTTGAAATGAAATGTTCTTGCTAGCTTGGAAGTTTCAAACACAACTTTTTCTTCTCTTTTTAGACAATTTTTTCACAATAACCTGTTTTTATTTGCTTTGTTTGCATTAGATTATTTTAGCTCTTGTCCATACTACCTTCTGCTGTGAAAGAATATGTTTCTTTCTTAAGCTTAATCAATTTTTCTGTGTGTTTAGTTACTAATTAATGAACTGCTTCATTCAAAGACACTTTTTCACTTTGCTCTATATGGAAAGTTTAATGATTTTAGGGCAGACTTTTTGAGATCTCAGCAAGTGAAGGAATTGAAAACAAGTATATGTCATTTTTTTGTAAAGAGGTTCTTGTTCTTATAACTTGACATTTCCTGCCCCTGTCCTTTCTCAGATAGGAAGGTTCTGTAGTTCTGTGCAACTTTTGAGAGGTTGCAAATTTACATTAAAAAAACAAAAAACAAAAAAACCAAAACCCTCTCCTTATTCCTTAAGTATTGGCAAAATTCTAGGATCAGCAATCTATCATACATGTCTCACATCATTTCCTCTTTTCACAATTTTTTCAAGAGTTTCAAGTTACTGACATAAAATAAAAAAAGAAAACACAGCTGTATGGTAGGGAGAATGTTTTTCTAAGTTCCTAAGGAAGCAGTCTACATATTGTGGCCAGCAGATCCAGAGAAGTGATTCTCCCCCTCTGCTCTGGTGGGACCCCACTTGGAGTACTGCGTCCAACTCTGGGTGGGTCCAGAGAAGGGCCACCAGGATGATGAGGCTGCTGATGCACTCTCCTCTGAAGACAGGCTGATAGAGTTGGGCTTATTCAACCTAGAGAAGAGAAGGCTCTGGGGAGACATTATTTTATCCTACCAGTGTCTGAAGGGGCCTACAGGGAAGCTGGGGAGAGACTGTAAGGGCTTGTGTAGTGGTAGAACAAAGGGCAGTGATTTTAAACTAGAGCAGGGTATGTTTTAGATTAGACATTAGGAAGAATTTTTTCACTGAGAGGGTGGTCAGATGCTGAAACAGGTTGCACAGTGGTGGTGGAGGCCCCATCCCTGGAGATATTTAAGGATCAGGCTTGATGAAATTCTGAGCAACCTGATCTAGTGAAGATGTCCCTGCTTACTGCAGGGGGGTTGGACTAAATGACCTTTAAGGTCCCTTCCAACCCAACACGTTCTATGATTGTGTGGCCACTCTTGATTTTGGCGCACAGTAAGTTTTGAGCCTGTTCAGTTTTGAGCAGACTTGATAAAGGAGTGTAATATGTAAATTACTGTAATAGGATTGGACAGTAATGGCTACAAGAGTAACCTCAGCCTGTTTTTGTCTCTTCTTTTGTGGTGGGGAAACAGTGTATTGATGTAATCTGTCAGACCCAACACAGTTGAAAGCCAGAATTTAATCTTTTTTGTTAATTCTGTTGCTCATGGAAGTATTTTTTTGATATTTTGAATAAAATCATTGGGGTTTTTTATGTGCCACTTGGTGAATGTGCTGCACAGCTAGTTCTGACTTGAGGCTACTTTTTTCCACACTATTCTTACAGTTATTTTATTTCCTTTATTATCTATTTCATCACTGTCTCAAAAATAAGACAATTTTCCAATCTGTATACTCTGATGTGTTGTTCCCTGCTCTATAGTACTACCCCTCTGTACTAAGCAGGCAGTTACTAGTTGTCTAGAGATACCTCATTTTTGCAGTTGCCTTTTTGTTAAGTCTTTCACTCCAGCAATGCATGCTGTCTGTACAGTGTTTGTCAGAAACTGAAACCATGTTCTGCAGTTGTGTTAGTGGTGCTCAGCACAGTCAGACTTTACCTGAACAGTGTCACATGCCTGTTTCCACCTGTAATGGAAGAATTGTGTTCTGTTTAAAATGCTGAAGATTGTATTTATGCCTCTGACAAGTTACACGATGCCATTCATCACAAGCTGTAGCTGTTTGTGTTTTCAGCGATATGATGTTGTGGTTTAGCCCCAGCTGGCAGCTGAGCACTGTGTGGCCACTCACTTGCTTCTCCCTCCCTTGCAGTGTGGTGGGGAGGAGAATGGGGAGAAAAAGATAAAACTCGTGTTGGGGAAAGGACAGCTTGTTGGGACAGCAAAGGGAGAGGAAAATAACAGCAACAGTACTTTATCACCCACTTTGTATATTATATAATGTAGTTTGCTCAGTGCCTGGGACCCAGTGCACAGCCTGTCCCCAAGTATTAACTCCTCCTCCCTGGCCAGCCCCCTTTATATACAGAGCATAATGTCATGTGTTGTGGAATACCCCACTGGCTAGTTTGGGTCAGCTGTCTGGGCTCTGACCCCTCCCAGCTTCTTGTGAATATTCTGTCCCAGCTGAAAACCAGGACATTGATCACCCCTTATTCTATACCATCTACATCATGCCCAGATTAATCTTGATTAATCACCACCACTCTTCCAGTCTTGGCACTGGCACAGCCCATGCTGATGACATGTGTTGAAGATATGGATTGTAAAGGAGGTTGCTGGGTGCCAGCTGCTGAAGTCAGCTCTAGTTCCATCATAACTGCACTTAGATGCTTTCATTGAAGTTAATCCTTCATTAATTTGGCTACAATTAATTCTTAGTGTAAAACAACTGGTACAGCATATAACAGTCGTAATAGTTACGACATACAATGGCAAGGTTATTTAGCAATTAACATTATACAGTTTAATTTATCAATTTGTTCTCACCCAAAATCAAATCCCCTTGTTCCATCCTTCAGCAGTACTTACTAAGTGCACTCAGGTCCTTGAGCAAAAGCAATGCCACAGCTGGATTTGCCTTTGCCTGAGGCAGAAGTAACCCAGGCTGTCTTCCCTGACATGTTCTTCATGTGCAAAAGAGGGGCTTTGTCCCCTTATAGGATGCACAATTTGTGACTGGACAGGACCAGCTCAGTTGGTAGGTGTCCTGATGTTGAGTAACCACTTGGCCTTTGCTAAATGTGTTATCCCAGTGTTTGAAGGTCCCACCATCCATTGTTCTCAGTGTGGTCTTTAACAGTCTGTTTTATCATTTAATTTTCCTGGAGGCTGGTGAATGATAGGGGATGAGATACACCCACTCAGTACCATGGCCCAAGGTGAGGTTGGTTTGAAAATGAGTCCTATTGTCTGATTCAGTTCTTTCTTGGGTGCCGTGTTGCCTCAGGATGTGTTTTTTAAGGCCCAGGATAGCATTCTGGGTGGTGGCATGGGGCACAGGATATGTTTCCAGCTATCTGGTGGTTGCTTCCATCATAGTAAGTACTTGTTGCTTGCCCTGCCATATTTGTTGGAGTGTGATGTGATCAGTCTGCCAGGTCTCCCCATATTTCTCTCTGAGCCATCGTCCTCCATACCAGACAGGCTTTAACTGCTTGGCTTGTTTGATTGCAGCACATATTTCCCATTCGTGGATAACCTGTGCAATAGCATCCATGGTCAAGTCCACCCCTTAATCACTAGCCTGTCTGTATGTTGTGTCTCTTCCTTGATGGCCTGAGGTGTCATGGGCTCATCAAGCTATGAATAATCACTCTTAAGTTGCCAGTCCAAATCTATTTGAGGTCCTTCAATCTTAGCAGCCTAATCCACCTGCTGATTGTTCTGATGTTCTTCAGTGGCTCGACTCTTGGGTACATGAGTATCTACGTGATGTACTTTTACAACCAGCTCCTCTAGCTGGGCAGCAATATCTTGCCACGTTGGGGCAGCCTAGATGCTCTGCACTGCCAGTTGCTCTGCCTCCATTGCTGCACTCATCCCACAGGGCATTGGCCACCATCCATGAGTTAGTGTCGATGTAGAGCATTGGCTACTTCTCTTGCTCAGCAGTGTCTAAAGCCAGCTGTACAACTTTCATCTCTGCAAACCAACTTGATTCACCTTCTCCTTCAGCAGCAGCTCCTCATGTAGGAGGATGCCATACAGCAGCCTTTCACCTTCATTGTTTTCCCACAAAGTGACAGGACCCATCAGCAAACAGGGCGTATTGCTTCTTGTTTTCTGGTAGTTTATTACACAGTGGGGTCTCTTCAGCACATGCCACCTCCTCCTCTGGTGATATTCTGAGATATTTGCCTTCTGGCCAGTCGGTGATCCTTCCAGAATTCCTGGGTGATTGAGGTTTCCTATTCAAGCTCACTGTGTGATCAAAGCAGCCTACTTACTCCACATAGCATCAGTTGTGTGATGTGTAGAGGGGACCATCTCTTTAAACATCAGCCCAGCACCAGCAGTTGGGGTGCCAGGAGGAGATGAGCTTCAGTACTGGCTGTGTTCTCTTCCAGCTTCTTGGGAAAATTAACTCTGTCCCAGCTGAAACCCAGGACATACGGGAAGGACTTGGAGGTGGTTTATTTGTTTTAAACATCGATGTGGTTTATAATGATTTGTTCAGGCTTTCTTTATTATTCCTTCCTAATCCAGAAAGTGATTTATCTTTTTCCAAACCTGAAAAGGACAACTTGATATGTTTGAGAAATGTTAAGTGTATACTTTCTTGGCTTTCTACTATGATACATAGTTTCTGTATGGGTATTTTTTAAATGGTGTGAAAGTCAAGTATTTATTTGTATGTTCATCATACAGTTCTTACTTGAATGCTTTCATGGAGTAATATCTTGGCTGCATGACTACTTCCAGTAGATGCATGTACTTCTTGTATTAAGTAAGGTGTTACTAAATGGGTAGACGTAGCGCAAACAGAGTGTGTAGTTAGGACATACTTATACCATATTTTGCATGGCAGCAAATAGCAAGTGTTTTTAACACTACTACTACTAGCCACAAATAATAGCTAACCTCATGGTGCTGGCCAACTAGTTTACTGCTTGTCTTTCTTTTGAAATAGTTTGGGGTTTTTTGCTTGTGATTTTACAACTATCTGCTTGTATTCAAGAATTTTGTTTTTAAGAGGAAGAATAAACAGCATTAAAATAGTAGTGGCATCTTTACAGTTATTAAATATGTAAGATTTTGAAAAACTAAGAAAAATGTCCACCATAGCTTTCAAATTTTGGAGATGCTTTACCTTTCTTATAAAGTACCTTTGGTATTTTTTACTATTAGACTAACAAATTTTGTTTTATTTAGTCATTATCATTGATGTTTTACGAGAGTGATAGCATTTTTCACAATGGGCTCTTATGATTTGATCATAACAGTTGTGATATTTTGTTGGGTTTGCCCTTAAAATTAACAGTTCCAGGAGCCAGGTAATTGCACAAGAATCTCACCTTCTCCATGAATTGTATGTTTAGTTGTTTAAATGCATTAAAAATACAAAGGATCAAAAATTTCATCCTTTTTATTAATTTGAAATCTCTGATTGAAAGTAGATTTGAAAAAAATATTATGAGGACCTGGAGTATACTTCAGCTTTCATGGTTGTAATTATATTAAGAGTAGGCTCAGTAGCAAGACTGTTTGTGAATCTTGTTCATTTTGGTGGGACAGGATCCATAGAATCTACTGTCTAGTTAGATGAGCAGATAAAATTGCTGTAGCTATAACAAAATCAACACTTTAAGGATCTTAACTGCTAGTAATGCTATAACTGGATTTTTGGGATGGTGACAGAGCAGAAAGAGGGAAAGATGACCCAGGAAGTTGTGCTAAGTGGAAAAAGGTATGAAGGTCATTAGAGAAGCAGAACAAGTATGGAACTGCAAGAAGTCAGTGACGTCCTTTGGTGGGGAAAAAAGTGTCAGAATGTGTAGGCAGATGGTTTTAAAATTTTTTTCCTTTCTTCTTTCTGTACTGGGTCTGTCTGGTTTTCTCTTCCATGTTTCTTGACAGTTAACAGAGGCAGGGAATTTAACATGCATCAGTGCTTGCATACGATGTGTGGGTTTGGATGATGTTAGTCTCCCTTGACTGCTTGTGCTCAGAGGGATTGCTGGGTGGCGAGTGGTTTTAACATTGCCTATCTTCTACTGTCACTGCCTTCTTCAGATCATTATTTGTATGAGTGACAAACTAGCTCCACCCTTCTATGCCTTCTATGCCTTCTAACTGGCATTTCAGTTCTGTTGCTTTTTTTGATCTAACCATGTTCATTCTAATTCTGTTTACTCCCTGTGGCACTCTTCCTCTAACTGCAGTTCAGTGCTACCATGCTTGATATTCCTTGGCCAGCTGACAGCTCACTTATCTAATGCACGTGGAGCCTAACAGTTTCATAGACAGGTACTACTTCTTGTCCTGGGCTTCTGGTCAGTAGGGTTTTTCTCTAACCTGTATACGAACTTTACCCTGCATGTAGATGAACAGAAGTAATGGCTTCACTGAGGGTAACGTACAAGTCTGACTGATGTTAACATGTTTAGTTGTTTAGTTGTTTGCTTTTTTTTTATTCTACCAGAAATGTTAGTCAAGCATTCTTAGATCATGGATGGAGTTTTAGTTTGTGAATAAATGAAATGCCACCAGTTCTACCAGCAAATCTGAGTACTTTGTCCTTGGACTTGCTGTCGATATTTTTCTGAAAATACACAAGCAATCTTTAGTTGCCAAAATTACATGTTTGGACAAATGTGTGTTGTTCAGAAACATTTTGCTTTAAAGTTAAAAAGTATTTTTATATTTATATTGTGTATATTCAGTTATATAGCCAAATACTTTATCTACTTAAATTTTTACAGTAATTCAATGAGAGAACAAACTCTGATAGTAGAATCAGTTGAAGGCAGGAAATTTCACCAAAATTTCTGCTACTGTTAATATTTGAGCACTTTGTAATGTACATAAATATTTGATTTATCACACATGTTTTACAAAAACTTAGAGCTGAATCAGTCTGTGTTCCCTGAACTGTAGAATGCCAAATGACAAGAGCACTTTTATCAATCAGCATGGCTAGAATTTCAACACAGGAACTTTCTGCATTATGTATTAAGTGATCTTGTTTGTCTTGATTAATTTTCTACTGCATATTTACGTGGTTACTGGAAAACAAAGGGAGGGTGAGAGAGATGCATGTAATCGTTTTTGTAATTTTTTTCAGGTATTTTTAGCAGCAATGATGTAGCAGTATCATTTCCAAATGCAGTATCTGGCTCAGGATCTAGCACTCCCGTTTCCAGTTCTCATTTACCTCAGCAGGCTTCAGGCCACTTGCAGCAAGTGGGAGCTCTGTCACCTTCAACCGCGCCTTCTATAACTACTGTTGTTGCTGCAACTCAGGTAAACGATCACAAGAGTTTTAAGATAGCAAACCATGTTGTTGACCTGCTTATTTTCAATGTTAAAAGAAACACTAATTTGCTTGGAAAATAGGTTAATAAATACTATATTTGTTGTGAAAAAACATTATGGTGGCTAGAAGTTTCCTGTAATAATACCTGGTCCCATCTTTGTAAAGCCCATAGATTTTTAAAAATGGTCTTGGAAGTGTGTGGTCACTATTATGGTCATTATTATGACTGTATTGTGACTAGTAGCATAAATGCTGGTTACAGTTCATCAGTGCTCTAACCAAGGTATCTTGTTTTAAGAAAAGATTTAAAAGAGGAAAACATATATTGTTTTGCATGTTTCATGCAAAAAATGCTGTTATGAGTTAAAACAGAGGGGTTTATTTGGGAGGTTTGACAAATGGAAAAACTAAGGCTCACCCTGGATAAAGGTGGCCAAGGCTAACATCTTAAAAGCAAATGGAAGTTGCCACACATACTGTAGTTTTGTAAGGTCATACAAATGCAGTTTATGTTTGATGGTGAAGGGATAAGGAAGACTGGAGGAGTGCAGAGGGGTGACACAGTCAAGGTAATGAGCAGGAAAAATATCTTTGTGGTAGTATTTTGTTTGAATTTAAGTTGGGCAAGATTGCATTTTTCAAATCAAGAGAGTATGAAGCTAGTTGTAGAGAAAGAACCACCACGATTAGAGTGTAAGTAAGTAGAAGGAGTACTTCACTTTGTTTTTATACTTTGTGTTTCTTGTATTTCTCATTTTCTGATGGGAATCTCTTTTACAGTGAATGTATAAAATATATCTGGGGTGTGTGTGTGTATAAGTCGTCAAATTTTAATTTATGGAATCTGTGGTGATTTAAGATAGTGAATATAAGCCTAAACAATTTAAATCAAGCTCAATACACACGTATATATGTGCGTGTATGTGTACATGCACACATGTAATACTTTGTTGTTTTAGGTGGCAGTTCATATTTTGATGTTCTGGTTTTCTAAAGAAATAAGGCTTGTGTTATGCCAGTGTGTCTGTGAGACTTCTGTCTTGTAAATGCAGAACCTGTTGGCCAGCTTCACCCCAAATTAGGTGACGTCTTGCACAAATTGTTAAAATTATATTAAATAAATGAATTAAAAAGAAGATGATTTGGTGAAGAGCCAGTATAGCTTTTGAGAAGGGAAATCACAACCAATTGCATGGGTTTTTTTTTTGGTTGGTTGTTTTTTAAATATCCAAAGAATAATACCAGTAACTCACTGAAGACACTTAAATTAAGGAGTCTGGAGATGCTGTGTCATAGTTCAGTAGCAGATTAGAAGATTTAAAAAACCCTAAACAGGTGGATGCTTAATCTTCACAATGGACAAGCTTACCATCAGAGTGTTGGAAGGATCAGTGTTACCAGCTCAGTGTGTTTGTCAGTGATCTGGGAAAAGGAGGAGGAACAGAAACCAAGTTTGCTGATTATGCTCGGTTATGCAATGAGCTATTACAAGATCAGCTGTCACAAACTGCTGAAAGACTGCACCAGCCTATGTTGGCAAGGTGGTTAGAGAGCAAATGAAATTCATGTGGAAGGGAAAAGGTTTCTATTCAAAGCAGATACAGTAGATATCAAAAGAGGTACAAAAAGACACAAGGTAGTGAACAATGACAAGGAACGGTATTTTTATAAGGAATGGGGATTCTTGGTCGGAAAAAGAGATGCTGAGATGGGATAAGACAAAGTTCTGTAAAATCATGAGTGACATGGATAAGTTAAATAAGCAAGAATTGTGTGTTAGCACTTCTGTTTGTTACGCTCTGTTGGAGGGTAAGTGGATTCAAAAAGCAGTGGGACAGAGCCTATATTTAGCAGGCAGGAACAGAAATA
This sequence comes from Heliornis fulica, assembly GCA_013399135.1. Lineage (NCBI taxonomy): Eukaryota > Metazoa > Chordata > Aves > Gruiformes > Heliornithidae > Heliornis > Heliornis fulica. The sequence continues at coordinate 40,440 of VXBZ01000796.1, forward strand.
CCGTAGTATTTTTTCCTCATGTTGTCAGAAGACCATGAAGTATACCCTAAGAGGTGTGCTTTCTCTTGGTCATTAATTGAACTAGAGAGCCCTCCATAGGTTAAGTGCTTAAAATTGCTCTCCTTCCTTTGGCTCAGTTTTTGGAGATACCTGGGATGGGTTTGTTTATTTGTTTGGGTGGTTTTGGTTTGTTTTTTGGTTTTGGGTTTTTTTTTTTCCCCTGTTGAGGCTTGTTTTATCTCTTCTTCCCTTCACAGGGATGTCATGTATCTTACATCAATACCTAACCTGTTTTCAAGTGATTGCAGATTTACTTGTGAGGGTCTTATTCACAGTTACTACCATTTAAGGAGTCTTTTGATTCTGCACTATAAAGAGATATTCAAATGCTGAGACATTGTGGTTGACAGCCTTAAAGGGAACTCTGGTGTTTGTGGAGAGAACTAACAAAGCTCTGTGCTGTTTCAATGATTCCAGGACTATAATTTGGTAACTAGTGGCTGCCAGTTGGCAACTGGTAAGGCATAGTCAATGTCTTTTCTTACATCAGTGGTATCAACAAATAAATTTTAACTTAGTCCTTACATCATCTGAACCGTTATACAGGTGTTAATATTTCAACCAAACATCATGCCTCAGATAAGCTGTGCAGCATGACATGTCTCAGTTATGCTCTGCAACTATGGCACCTTTCTTCATTGTCACAACCATCCTTGCCTTCTGTATTGCTTGTCTTCACCATTTCCAGTGGTGAAGGCACTTACCCATGGCACTTCTCCAACAGGTAGGAATGGAAATTTTCAGTTGAGGTTAAATTGCTTTAACTGTCACCTTTGTGATGGTTTGGGTTTTTTTTCTCTCTTCCTGCTGATTTAGCAGTTTTGAAAGAAACTTTCTATAAAGAAACTGTAGTGGCAGGAGGTGAACAGTCAGTTGGCTTTAAGGTCCATGGACATAGTTCTTCCTCAGTCATGGTGAAACTGAGTTTGCTTTCTGCTTTCTAGCATGGAGGAGAAAGTGGATGGATGTCTGCTGTGAATTTTAAAGTATTAAGTGTTTTCATGTCCAGGTTGAGGTTTAGGATTGGTGCTATTTCTTCTCTTCCTGCACCAGGCAGATTAGATACTTTTTTTTTTTTCCCCTAGCTCTCGGGACTTCAAATATCAAACAGGTCTCGCTGCTGGAAGTGTCTGATTCATATTAACTCATGACAACCACCTATAATGTGACTTTGTTTGTACTGGACTCTGGGACTCTTTCTGTTTCAGATCATGAGGTCCTTACTCGTGTTTGAAGAGACTCAATCAAGAGAGCCTATTTTACCATGCAGTTCTTCTCCAAGAGAACTGGGGTTTTTTCATGCAGTTCTCATAAATGACTGATTATACTTCAGGGATTGTGGTGTGCCTACTCTGTTCTGTGAAGTTTCATGAGAGTGCTGTGTGGATGTATTCTCAGTGTTTAGCCACCTCTTGACTGTGAAAGTCTTCTAAATTATTAGGTTTTCTTAGATCTCTATTGAGCATTTGTAATTTAGATTTTGGGGACATCGGAAATTTGTTATTTTTTTTTTAATTTTTTTTAAAGCAAAGGTGTTTATAAAACAATACATTTCTCAAAATTGGCTGAACTATTTTGATTAGGAAGTTGTGGCAGGTTTCTAATACTGAAAACTTTGGTTGTAGTATTAAGAAAACTTGCCATCAATTGAAAGCAACTGTCCTAAAGTGAAAAAATTAAGTAACACTGTGGTACCTTTTCTTACTTTTAAATACCCGCTATGCTCATGTAAAACAGCAAGGATATAAACCTCTCAAGTGCTGTTTTTTCCTTCAACATCTAAGCTGCACTGATTTTAAAGCTAAAGACGCCCCCCAAAAATCTTGGATTTTGATAATTTCATTCTGTTGTCCAGTATGATAGCTCCCATACTGTGGTTTTTGTTTCGATGGGTTTAAGAAAAAACACGGTATGTGCTTTGTTGCAATCACCTTTTCTTTTGTGTCTCATTTTCTTCTCCCTCATGCCACTCATAGTTTTTATTTCAATCTAATAAATCTAGAAAGATTATTAGCTTGTGTTACATGCTGTGCCATAACTGAATTTAAATGCTGCTGTTCCTCACCAGGTGGGAATCAGTGGTCTAGTAAAAATGCCACTTGCTGGAAATGCAGATATGATTTTATTTTTTGTATCCTATTCCTATTTTTGTGTGTCTTGGGCATAGCCTCACATAGGTTACACTGCTTAATTTAGTGAGCCTTAATGCATAACAGTGCATTTCACAATGGCAAGAATATAGGAAAAGAAAAGGGGTTACAGGAAAGAAGGTACAGCATTTGTTCCCGGTTTTCTGTGAAGTGATCTCTTGATGTGTTTGCCAGTGCTGCCTGTTTTGCATGTAACAGCAAATGACTGTATCCCAAACTGCTGCTGTCTTTTCTATCAGAAGCATGACTTTGCATGAATGTTAATTAATGTGTGTTTTGCTGTTGAGAAAAATAACTTCCTTGTGCTTGGTTTTTGAATATTGTCTTAATTTTTCCCTGTTAAGCCAGGTCGCAAGCTGCACCACTCTGAGGTCCTATTCTCAGTTTGCATCTCAGAGATTTCTTTGTGGTTTATAATTATAGCAAAAATGTTTGTTGGCATGTTACATTTTTCTCTAACCACTTGCTATATTGCTCTTTCTATTAAGTTATTCTTAGTGATTAATACATATCCATAAAAAAAGCAGTGACCCAGGAATCTCCAGGTCTTTTGGTATTGTACAGCATGATTTGGGTTTTGCTCACCAGGAAATAGTGACTGTTGGACTAGTTTTATTTGTCTGTCCATTAATTTATTTAAATTTTGACTTAGGAAACATTTAATTAAAACACTAAATCTGTTACTTTAGTCAAGAATAAAATTGATTGAGCTGTCTATTCTTTCTGATGACTTCAATGAGTGAAATTACCTGGTTAGTGCTCTGTGGCTGTTTCTGGGGTCTGTGTTCAGAATACAGGATCAGACTGCAGAAACAGAAGTAAAGGTCTTTGGATTATCTTCCAGTCACTGATTATTAAAGCCATCTCTCAGACTGTATTCCTTTTAAGAAAAAAAAATGCATTTAAGTATCTTGTCATCCCATTTCAATAGTATTTTCAGTGGGAGTGGAAATGACATGTAGTAGTTTCTTTAAGACACACAGCCTTTTATTTTAAGCATTTATAGCTCATCAACTCTTTGGTGCTGGTATTGTTTGATTCAGTAATGTGTGATCTTTACATTACAGTAATCAGTTTATTCACAAATTTCAGGATTTATTCTTATTCTGGAAATGTAATATGATCAAATTGTGACTTTGTAGATTAGTTACTTGTCTTCTCCCATGTTATGGTATCTCTGCTATTAGCGGCTGCAATAAGCACATCTCTGAGGCAATTTCAAGCATTATTGCACATGCTTGTCACCAACCTGTTTTACAGATAAAATCAAAAAGATTATTTTATTTTTCTTAGGTCAGAGAGTTTTTGGGCTTTTTTGATAATAGATTCTTTTTTCAAGCTGTTTCTCTGCAGCTTTGGTTTTATTTGCCCCCAAAGTTTCCATCTCTTGCTTTATGCTCTGTGCTGCTTTTGCCACAGAAGCAACTAATAAAGTGAAGGAAAGGACATGAACTATGTGTAACAGCAGTCCTTACGGCTTGCACAGAGACAGGGAAGTGGAATAGTTGCCATTCCTTACTCTTTTTAGTAGGGATTTATTTGTCATAGCATCATGGGTCTTCAGCGTAGTGTAATGAACTGCTGCCTCCACGGTAGAGATGCGATAATTGGGAAGGTAGGTGCTGCTACTCCATTGCGATTCTAAGCGAACTAAGTTTGCTTTAATCACTTCCATTATCCCTTCTGAAGTTCGTTTGGCTTTGCTCCCCTTAGGAGCAGTAGAAAACCAGCAGGGTTTTCTTTAGCATTCATATAGTGGTGGTTATCCTTCTTTGTCTGCTTTTAGAGGGAGATAAAGCTTATTTTTTTCAATAGATTTGGAGTTATTTGTTAACAATAGAGGCATGTGAAAGCTCAGGAATCCTGAGATCTTTTCAGATTCAGATGTAGTGCACCTGATGTTTCAGATGCTTCTGTCCTGTCGTTTTTATTTTCTCATTTTCGGAATTAGTCTAGCCTCTGATTTTGAATCTTTATATTCTCTTGCTCTTCCTCCACATCACTAGTTTACACTAACTCTGGCTTCCTCTTTTAGTGGTATTTTTCTTGTCGTGGTCTAAGTCTGCTCATCATTTTGCATGCTATCAAGGGAATGTTCTTTTTTTCTGTTCTGGCATCCATTTGAAAATAAGTGGAAAATTCAGGAAAATAGAACTCTATTCTCAGTTCTTGTCCCTATCAGTGGATAAGTTAAGAACAGTTTTTGGGGGCAATATTGTTTATACCTTCCAAAACAGGGATGGAATTGTGAGGCAATTTAAGAGTACAACTTAAGTGAGGAGTCTTTGCTGAAAATTCAAGTTGAGAGGGTTTTTTTGCAAGACTTCAGAAGGGGTATTTGTGCATTTTCATAGGACAGTAAAATGCATGTGCCTGATAGATATTGGTACCATTTGTAGCCTAAAATTGTGGATGTCATATTCCCAAATTCAGTTATGGTCAGAGAAGTTATTCACCACTCTGTCTACTGTTTCCCAGTGTTGGTCAGACACATACTCCATTTCCTGTTTTTTTTTTTAATTTTAATTTTAATTTTAATTTTAATTTTAATTTTAAGGAAAAATTTAATTAGACATTCATCTCAAAGTTAATGTAAGGAAGGGAGGAAAAGTTTTAAGTTAAGCATCTGAAATTTGCTAGAGCTGGGCAGATGAAAGTGCAAGTTCATTTAAGGGAAGTTTCTGGGCTATCCTGTTTGTGGGTACTCTAACCAGTCTTCTAGCAGGTCTGTTAGATGTCAATATTTTAATGAACTTTTCTTAGGGGAATGGAGTGAATATGTAGAAAAGGACCAGTTGCTCTCAGTCTAGGACATTGAGGTGTGACAGATGTGACAATTTCAGACTTCAGGTGACCTGCACTAGATAATTGGCTGCTTAAGCGAGCTTCATGCTTGGCTCCCAAAAGGAAGGGTAATGTATATTGTGTAATGTGTAAGTGTATCCCATGTGTAATGGCTGAAGGTAAGAATTAGTGTAATACTCTCTCAGACACCCCTGCAACAGAACATCTTGAGACTTAAAACTGGAGACTGAAATGATCTCAACAAACTTACACTAATAATCTTTTCCTGCAATGCAAAGGAACTTATTACCCTTATGGTTAATTACATAAGGTGTAATCAGGAGAGGATTTCTGTAACTTGGGAAGACCCTTATGCTGTTTTTATATTTTTTTCAGGCCGCTTCCTGAAGTCTCTTATTTAGTATAGAAATAGTTGAGGTGCTGAATGCAGAACAGCTCCTTGAAATCCAGAATACAGACAGTATAGATTTCTACTGCTTATCTGCAAAGCTAGTCATCAGTGGGTGCCATGTGGTGAAACCTCTCACCCCTTAGAAATCAGTCATTCGTGTGAAGTGCAGGCAGCACTTTTGACTGTATGTTGATATACTGCTAAATTTCTCCAAAGTATGCTTCCTCTGGTGGTCCTGACATCAGGTCATAATACTCTTTTCCTTTTGCTGATACTAATTCATTTGATGTAATCTAGAGTTAAGTGGTATTTCCTGCAGATAAACAGTATACTTTGTAAGTTCTATTAATTTTTTAAAGTTCGATTTATACACCACCATACAGTATGTGGTGTGGGTTTTTGTTTTGTTCTGTTTTTTTAAAGATCCAGCATAAAATAGTGGTTTTTACAAACTGTGGCCGGTTTTGTTGTATTTTCTGCATTTGTCTTTCTAAAGATGATTTGCATTACTTTTAGTATGAGTAGTAATTAAAAAAAAGAATAGTAAAATGTCTGGAGGCTATGATGCTGCATGGTTTAAGCAGCATGCTTCCAGAAGAAGGAAGTCATATTCTTGCCACAGTACTAGAATCCTCTAATCAGTGGAATTGGTGCATACATGAAAACCAATTAACATATTTTAAGTGACTATCAAAACATCTCTTGATGATAAGGTCTTTTAAAGAGATTCCTACCCACTGGGTCAAAAGTAAAAATATCAACAGGGATCACAGTCTGGTTGGATGCTGAAATTACTCTGTTCTCCTTATCTCATAGCTTAAGAAAAAGGTATAAAAGGAAGAGCCAGCAAATCCAGAACAAAAAGCAATAGTTCTTAATGGAATATGTTGCTCATCCTGGGGACTCATTGCCACAGGAAATTGCCAGTGCTGGTAGATTTAGAAAGTGCATCCCCCAGTATGTTGTACACAGAGAGGGATGGGGTATTGTGGTTTAAGATGTCAATGTAAAACAGTGACTGTCCTTCTAAAACCACTAAACCGTATTTGTGTCACAGCTACTGAAATTTAAGAGTCTCACAAAAATAAAAATGTGAAAAGAACCATATTAGTAAAGGAGTTTGCATTTTTTTTCATTTATGACTTAAAAACTGTTTTAGTTCCTCGCGTAAAAAAATATCTAATTTTCTTCTCATTCAGTCTAACTGAGGATTTTTGAGGTGGGGGTGGAGGAGAGTAGCAAGGAGGAAGAATTTACAGCCAGAGGGAAAATTCCTTCTAACATGTGACTCAACTAGAAGAACAAAGGAATCATAGTTGCAAGTAATCTAGTATTTAGCCCAATTAAAACCTTTACTTTTTCCTATTTCCTCTTGCTTCCGTCAGATTGTCTTCCTGTAGAGTTAGGCAATATACAGGTAGCCTGAAAGTCAGTTGCATGATTTTGTGCAGTGCTGCATGCTGAGACAACTGCATCAACGTTTCAGTCTAGCAATAAATGTTTTCTGCCTTCAAGCTGAAGCTTATTTAGCTTGGCTTATCTGGTGCTGCTGTAGCAACCATCAGTCTCCAGGCAACTGAGGCACATTGACCTCTTCGTTGAACTGAGTGTAGCACTACTTCAATTTAGCTGCCTGAGACAATAGTAATGGTGTTGAATGTGAAAAATGTGAAATTTTCTAGTCTCTGTGCTATGGAAAGAATAAATTAAAACATATTTAGACAAAACCAGATGTTTAGGCTTGACTTGAAAAATATCTCAGTTTTACATGGTGTATGCTTTGTTGCAAGCGGCAAAGTTCATTGCTAAGTGTCCTCACAGGCCATGTATAAAATGTTGTGAATCTTGCAAGCCTTTTTACACTGTCATTCTTTTTACAGCAGTAGTTCTGTTGCGGTAGGTGTTTGTTTCATCACTTAAATAGCAAAGACTGCTGAGGTTTATTTTGAAAGTTAAAATGTCAGTGTTTGTGAATAAGTGGCTAAATCTTCATTATTATTATTACTGGGTTTTAAATTATATAGGTGATCTTGCAAGTAGTTGCTTGTCTCTCAGATCCATCATTTGCCATATTATGAGTACCTGGCTTTCTTTGGAATACTCATATGAAGAAAAGAGATTACTAGAAGAGTATACTGGGATTGTTTCCTAATCACATCATTCTTTCTACCAGTCAATATGAAAGGAAAATGGTGATTCTCGATACATGGGTTAATGTTCTTAAGGAAAACAGCTTCTTGGGTAAGGTACTGCTTCCATTGTCTATGTAGAGCACATACAGGTGAAGTGCTATGTAGGCGCGAAGGTAGATGGAAGAGGGCGGAGGAAGAAACTTGAGGTAAAAGGTATTTATGTTGAAATGATATTCTCAGTTACATTTGTGGGGAGGTGGAGGAATCCTATGGTCTTATCTCTGTAAAGCTTCCTTTAAATATAAACAAAAAAGGCAAACCAAAGCCAGTAATAAACAGGCAAAACCTACCTCTTATGAGGTAGCATACTGGTAAGTTTTGATACAAGTCTCTTCTTTTTTCTATCTAGTTTATAAATAAATAGATTTTATTTGGCTAAAAGTTTACAGAATATACAGCTTAGTTAACATTGAAGAAGAGTAAACTGGTAGTGCAGTTGAGGTTATAGCCTTTTCACATTATTTGAAGATAGGCCTTCTACCCATGTGGATTTTAATGACTTGATGTGCCCTTGTTGTACACTGGGCAGAGGTATAAATTAGTTTCTGTAGGTGTGCCATTAATTTTTCATTTTGCCTTTCAAATCCCACTGTGTTTCCCAGTTCCATTCATTCATGCCCTTCTTGGAAAATATTTGAGTGCTGCTGTTTGAAGCTTAGATGGTTTCATTTAATTGAAAGATTTATTTGTACATTTAATCAAAACAATTGATTTTCAAAGACAGTATTTGATTATTTGCTTGTTCATAAGCAAGAGTCTTCATCACAGCTAGAAATTTTAAGTATTTTTTCTAGTAGCATAAAAAGTACTAATTATGTGAATAATTTATCCATAGGATGATTTTACATGCTGTAGATACAGTTTTCCTGACAGATTTTAATTATAATAATTTGTACATTTGTAATTAATGCTCTTTTTGATTGAAAAGTTGTTTTTTTTCTTCTAAGTTACCACAAACCCTTCTGATTTAACTTTTCCAGCCCCCTAATTAAGCTTTTCAGTTAAATCTCCTATTTCATCCAGTTAGAGAAAGCATTTATTGTAAAATTGCACCTCTGTCTTCTGTTCTTTAAAAGAAACCCTAACTTTAGGAACTTTTAGAGTGCTTGCATGGTAGTGGTGGCAGTATGGGATGGCTTGTCTTTTCAGTCCCACTATTGCTGTTGTAGGATGAAGGAGTAAAAAAGACTGTGGTGGTATTTTGGGGCTGATTGTCATTGGTGATGTATGTATGATAGCAGGTGAGGTGAGGTTAGCTGTTAAAAGTTCACTTTCTGCTTTCGGTCATTAAAAGTGCTATATAGGCTGTTTTAGTCAATAAGTCAATTCATGAAAATGAATTATGTTTGAAGTACAACTCTGAAGCCAAAAGACAAGTTCAAAAGGTGTAAATGTAATTATTGGGTTAGTTAAAATATATAAGTAGTGTAGTGTTTATCATGATGCATTTTAATATTATTTTGTGCAGTGCGGGTTGTTTTGAAAAATCCTACGCTGGATTTCAGAAGAAATGTGGAAACAGTATTTTACTAAGGATTTTCTCTGTTGTCTTCAGTTCCATCTGTATTTCTTGGCATATTGGAAAATAGGAATTTGGAAAAAAAATAATTCACTGGAAACAAGGTCTAGATAAGATTTCTAAGCAAATTGCATATTTGTGGTGAAAATGAATTCAAGAGTTGTGTTGCAGCAAGTGATGCATGAAAAGGCTGTTGATGTGCAGAATTTCCTCTTGGGCTTCCTAGGCTTTTGGTGAATGCAGCAGTTAACTGCAGCCTGAGCACCCACACATACACTGTGAGTGTGTGTTGCCGAGCCAGGTGATCAGAATTCAGAGAAGGCCAGGGGTGATGTGTGGCAGTGGCTCCTCCACAGCTCCTGAATGAAGTTAAAGATGGTACCAGAGGTACTGGGAGAATAAAAGGAAACAGTGGCACATTTTTCCCATTGCATTCAATACCCAAGAAAAGCCAACTGTTCAATGCTCCCCATAGCATAATTGGCCATAAAACTGTAGCGATGAAATAACTTTTATTCACTTGTCCAAGTTAAACTAGGAAACATAGCTTAAATTCCAGGTTGCTTTTGCTGCTATCACTTGACAGCTTTTTTAACTTCTCAAGAACAGCAATTAATTGTATATTACCAATTTTTTATTATAATTATATTGCCATTCTGTCTTTTAATCAGCTAATTTAATTGCAATGCTGGTTTTAGGTTTTATATTATCAGTAGTGTGTTATTCAGAAAAAAATTGCTTGCCATTGACCAAAATAGATCAGTTTAAAATGACTTCTGGACGACGTTAGCTCATGTTAAGATTTGATCTAGTGTTCGCATTGCCTTCCATGTTTCATGGAAGTTAGACAGTTGAGTGGAAAGCACTACTGATATCTTCTGAGAAGTGTAGCAGAATAGCTCACATAAAAATTTAGCTTTAAATGTCATCTGCATATTTTGTGGTACTGTTTTCAGTAGCAGTTGATGGTAAAAAGTGGTTGTTGGTGATTCCTAGTGCTCTCGATATCTTTGCTTCCTGTTAGTAGCAACAAGGGGTAGTTTTGAGATTTCTATCACAGCATCATGCTGTGATGAAGAGCCTAGTGTGATTAGTAAATGGTGTGACCCCAACCACATTAATCTGGTACTTGCACTTCAAGGGATATAGACAGTATAGGAGCAACGATATGTTTTTATTTTAAACAAAAATATCCTTTGAAATTATTGTTGACAGATATTGGCTGAAATAGGCAATTATGTGATCTGTCACTAATTGTAAAGAATCAACATAATATAATGCAAAGCTACAATATAGCAATGACTGTGTTTAAAGCAGAGAGGAAAAGGAATGTCGATTGGATATAAACTGATCAAGAAGCCTTCTTGGAATTGGTTGTTCCGTCCATCCTTGTTGTCCTATCATGAAAGGAGGAGAGTTCAGTGATGGTTTAACTACAATTAAATCCCTCCCCTTTCTTTATGGAAACTCAACTGTAGGCATTTCAGTATTAGGCTAAACAATGGTTTTGAATATGTTAAGCCCCTAACAATTAGGGAGCAGTTTGGGGCATTGAATAATGTGGAATGATGCAATTGAACCTGACAGCTTCAACAGTCAGCCTACTCATGGGACCCAAAAGTTGTTCACACTTGGTTTCATCTCTCATCACACGCTGAGTATTAAAACCTTACTGGTGTGGAGCTGAGACAGAAATGAGGCCTGTTATCAGAAAATATTTCATAGCATAAAACTTTAAAGGAACAGGGGAATAGGCTTGCTCAAAGGTTCTCAAATTTTTGTGACCTAATCTAATTGTATACAGCTAAGTATTGTCTCATTTTTCTCCCCTTTGTTTTGTGGGTTCTTTGGTTGTGGGTTGTTTTGGTTTTGGCTTTTTTTGGTGGGGTTTTTTTTTGGTTTTGTGTGGGGTGGTTTGGTTGTTTTTTTTTTTTTTTTCTTAACATGTAACATTTGAAATCAAGAAACTGGTTTCCCTGGAAATTTAAATAAATGTCCAGCTATGAATACAAATAGTTGTCAACTTGGGAAACTTTATAGCCATGCTATTACAGTAAAATACCATTTTGGAGTAATGCAAACAACTATATAATGTTTTAAATACCCAGAAGATATTTGTACATACAAGTTAAATGTAGTTAAATTGCAAGCCTAGTTCTTTAATTAGAAGAGTATACTTGCACTTTCTTGCTGTAGAGAAAGTCTTCTCAAGCATCAATCAAATATCAATCATTTATTCTTATTGCACTTGGGCTTCCCTTGAGTTACAGTGTATCTTCCTTCTCTGCTGCTCTGCTGCTTATTGCTTTACTGATTTATTGAACATGCCATAAATGAAAGCAGTGTATTATATACCTCTAGATGGGCTTAAATCCTTCTGCTAAAATCTTTTCAGGAAAATTTGCTGCCTTTTGGAAAGAAATACTTAGCAGTCTTTTATTAGTTCAAATATTTTGATTGTGTATTGTGTTGACCGTTTAAATAGAATCGGTGGAAATAAAGAATGCTACAGCTTTAAAAGTTCTGCATTTTAGAACATGTTTCAGTCCTATGATCTTAATATGTATTGACAGGATGATTGCACAGTTTTAATAAATGCTTGCTACAGCTTGTTTCGACTGTGAGTGAAACATGAACCTCCTATTTCATCTTTAAATAATGTAGCACTCCTCCACCTCCTCTACTTCCCTGTCAGATGAAGTCATCACATACATAATAAAACTTCCAAATCGTTATTCTTTTCAATTTACATTGCTATTTAAAAAAAGATTTTAGAAGTTTTTTTATTTACTTCCAGCTTGCTCGAAAATTTTATTAATGCAACTTTTTCCTTTGAGAACTGCATAGGATAGATGATAGTGGTAGAACTTTTGTAGATCCAACTTGTTGTAGGACACCTTTCCTATTATCATTTAAAAGTATAAACAGGGGTTAGGTATAGGGTGAACCACCATTTGTGAAAAAAATCAAGTTCTTAGGTATTGTTTAAATCATGCTAAGTCTTTTGATCTGTTACATCAACCCACTTAGCAAACATTGTTTAATTCCTTTGATGTCTTTTATTTTGTGATGTGATGGTTACTCAGCAGACTTTAGCAACTTCTTTCAAGATACTTAAATACTTTTAGAAAGTTCTTAAAGCTATTTCCAGTCAAATAAACATGTATTCTCTTTGCTGATTATAGGTGCCCAACATCATAAATTAATGGATAGTTGCTATTGCACAGCTTTAAGCAGCCTTGCAGTGAATTATAGCAGCTTTGGTGTAAAAAGTGAGCAGTATTCTAGAATTAAAAGAAATGTTTTATGGAAAATATTCTAAATCTAAACAGAAATAAGATCTGGTATTTGTAGTTTTTTTTTTTTTAAGGCATAAACTGTATTAGTAAAATTCATGCACTTGACCCGTTTATTGGAAGTAGATTGTTATTTTCTAGTCTTGTCTTTTAGATAAGGAAGCAAAGAATCTGTTCTGTAAGGTTTTGTCAGTGAAAGGATCTGGCACAAAAATACATTGAAGTTTATTTTGATATTGAGAAGAAAGCAGTTGAAGGTTGGTAGTGACCAGTAATAGTTGAGTTGCAATCACATAGAGGTGCTTATTAAGGAAAGTACCAGGAGCTGTGCAATATTGCTGCCTTCATCAGTAAGTGACACAGTGCTAATATGTACTGTATTTCTGGAATCTGTTTACCTGGGTGGGTGGAAATACCTGTGTTATTATTAACACTTACAACTAATTCAAATGAATTTTTTGATATAGAATTCTGTAAAAAAACTCACAACAGATTTGAAGTGAAACTGTGGTTCTGTGTCTATCAATCCTGCACATAGTTCTGAACTGAGAAGTCAAAACCCCTGGTCATCCTAAGTAGTTACTTGTGTCTTGTTCTAACTTCGTGACAGTAGAAGGATGTAAGTATCAGGCAGAATTTCTCACCAGTATATAGTAAATAAAGCATCATTGAAAACAGTTGTGTGAATTCATAAAAGTCCATTCATCAAGTTTAATATATTGGCTGAAAGCCAAAACTTAATGGTAGTGTGTGATTCTTTCCAGAGACATAGTTTATACTCTAATATTTTGCTGTAATAACCAGTATGTTTCCCCTGTCTCTTGTGTGCAGTTATACATGTCAAAATGTCCCACAAATTGAGTTCCTTACTAGTCACCTTTTTTTTTTTTTTAAAGTTTCCTTTGGAAAGGGTGTTTACATTTTACATTTTCTTAAAAGATTCGTTTTAAAACCAATGATTATCACACAGGTTGTGCAGCTTTGATTCTGCTCCGCCGCACCCTGTCCTCCCCCTACCCCGGCCGCAGTTGCAATCTTTTCTTTGTTCTGAAGTATTTTTTTTTTTTAATCAGGTAGGAAAATGCCTTTTTAATAAGCAGCTGTGCTCCCCCCCCTTTTCTTCTTCTTTGATTGCTTTTCTCTGCAACCCAGCATTTGACACAAATCTTTTCTTCGAAAGGGAAAGGACATAAGCAGCCAAGGAAGAAGGTATTTTTATTGCATTGGATTATGCAAGATTTTGGCCAGCCTCCTTAGCCTCATCTGTTTAAGGGTTCATTTTCGCTTGTTTGGCACAAGTCCCAGCAGAGACCTTCAGAATTGTGGTTAGCAACATGAATGAACACAAACTTTGGGAGCTCTTCAATAAGTAGAGCTGGCCAACTGCCAAAAATACAGTTCCTTATATGGGGTCAGGGCAAAGCTGTGATTCCCCGAGCCCCCTATTGTATAGGAAACATACTTGTAATGGCTGTTTGCGTTCTTTAAAATAAAAACAAAACAAAACAAAAAAAACCACCAGGCTTCCAAGTCTATCAAAATAGGAAGTAACAAAATAGTGTGCAGGTTTTACTAATGACAGAGTCGAGCAAAGGAAATATGGCTTGGTGTGTAGTTAAACTATAGAGCTGAAAGTTGGACCTTTTGACCTCCACAGCCGGCTTGTGATGTAAGGAACCCAAGTATTTGTGAGACATCTGTTGTCTACCTGCCCTTATTTTGTAAATGGTTTAATAAGATTAAATAATTAGTGGGATAACCACATGGTCGCCATGCTACTAAGTCCCCACACTGAGTGCATACTTCGGGATTGGAAGGACGTCTGCCCATCCTGCTGCTTTAAAATGCAACTTAGGTATTTTAAATATTTGAGGTGGTCATTTTTGTCAGAAGGTTTTTTGCTAACAGGTCTTGTCTTTGAGAAGTAAAACACACTTTGAAACTTGATCTGTTGTCGAAGTACTGCAGTTCCATTTCTGTACTCACAAATGAAAAACATTTTTTTTTCCTTTTAAATACATTCAGGTTTTAAAAAAGCATTCAACTTAAAGGAAAAAAAAAGGAAGACTTCTTTAAAATATATTTAGCATTTTTCCCCCTTTGTAAAAAACGGGATTCAAGTTTTAATTGGTTTCTTGCAGGCAAACACCCTACCTGGATCTTCTCTCAGTCTGCCTCCATCCCACATGTACGGCAGCAGGCTGAACCCGAATTCAGCTGTGGCGGCACTTACAGCTCAGTCTGACAACAGCCAGGCAGGTAAGCGTCCGCTGCTTGCCCAGGCGGGCAGCTCTACAGGCGTGGGCATTTGGGACCGGATTGTGAAATTTTGGTTTTCAGCTCTGCTCAGCGTTTGTTTATTAAACGTTTGCCTGTGTAAAGGTGGTGTTAGGCGTTGGAAGTAAATTCTCCCTTGTCCTGCAGAACAGAGCGGGTTTTCTCTCCACCACAGCCACGCCTCCCCCACTGCTTTT
>VXBZ01000796.1:55363-78874 GCA_013399135.1 Heliornis fulica
CCCTTTTTTTTTTCTTCTTTTAGTGTCTGAAATGTAAATGTTTAAGCAGAGCCATCAGCAGGCAGGAATGCAACAATGTCTCCTGTGACTTCTGTGATTGATGTGTTCAGTTCGGAGCTCTTTGCAAGGAGAGTAACACAGCTCTGGGTTTTGTCGTGAATAGTTTAAACCCTGATTTGCATAATTCATGAAATTGCATTACATACAACTTGGTGTGAAAGAGATCCCGTTAGAGAACTTCTGCAGCATTTAATAATCCCGTGAATATTTACCGGTCGGCATTTTGTACGTTCCCTCTCCTCCTCCTCCTCCTCGGGAGTTTTAATGAGCGCTGCCTTTGCTTTGTTTCCTTCCCTCCGTAAGGATTTGTTGACATGTCGTAGTAGTCATGCCTGTTTGGGGGAAGGGAATGAGTTTAGCAGTTTACCAAGAATGGATCAGTCATGTCTTTGCCCTCCAAGAGGTCGGAGGTCGCTTGACTCAGAATAGGGGGAGGGCAACCTTGAAGGGGGCAGATAGGGTTATTTTATTGAGAGGCCATAGGGAAAATAACCCTTTTGAGTCCTTCCAAGCAAAACGTTTTCGTATATTTAATGAGGCCTTTTTTGTTTGTTTTACTACCTTTTTAGCAAGGGACTTTCCTACGCTTCTGCTTATAAATAGCAATTAGTGAATTACACGCTTTCATAAAGTTTTCAGTAAATTTTCAGAATAATGTGTGCTTGTTAGATGGCAGCGGTAAGTTTATTACGGTCTGTATTTTATGAGTTGTTTTGGGATGCAAAGTGTTAAAAAAATAGGGAGCATCAGGATTTGCTGTGATAAGCATACAGATTAGCTGTCCACAGCTGTGATTCATTACTTTCACAGTAGAAATTAAAAGTGGCTGAGGGGAGGGTACTGCAAATGCAAACCACGCTTCTGTGCTGTAAAACTGAAAGGAATGAAAGAAGTGAACATAATCCATGGCCTGGTACAGCCTCAGAAATGTGTAGGGACAACACCTTACACGCTGCAGTTCAGCAATCTCAAACTAGTTACCTATTCACTCTTCAGAAGTAACTACAGAGAGGTGTTGAGATTGAAGGTATTTTAAAAATATATACATCAGCGTTAAAACTGTTATCTAAGAAGAGTCGATTTATCAGCTGTGAAATATTTACACTGCAGATCAAGATCTCGGAGATAATAGCCGCAGCCTTGTTGGCAGAGGAGGTTCGCCCAGAGGAAGTCTCTCACCACGGTAAGCGGTATTTACACTGGAGAGTGCAGGCAGAGGGAATGTTTTAAAATTTGGAAACTTCACAGTCTTTTTGCTGGCAGTACAGAAGTGTTTTGAAAGTCTGTGTACACACACACACATATACCTTTATTTTTATATAGACATGTCCCTCTTAAAATAAAAAGTACAGATAGCTAAAAATGTGTTGAAGTTTACTTTTATATCAACTGAAATTACGTTTACAAATGAAAGACTTTACTTAAGAAATGGAGACTTGCTTTTCGGGGATTCATCTATCATTTAATTGCTACTTATCTGCTCAGATTTGTTACCATAATCATACTTCTAGTTATATTTGCAAAAATTCCAAAATCCCGTAGACTTAAAGACTACGAAGATCACAGGAGTACGATGGGCTGATAAGTCAAATATCAGTAAAAATTTCAAACAAGTATTTTCATCCCTTTCCTTCATCACTTCAAAATACACAACAGTGCCCTATGGGAAAAAAACAAAGTACTTTTTTTCTTTTTTGTTCTGCTGCAGTTTGCCTCCACTACAGAAGTTTGACATGAGAATTCTGCTGGAATTATAATACATTATTTTGTTTTAAAATACTTGCTGTTAAAATTCCAGTATTGTTTTTAAAATACTTCAGTAATATTTTCTGTGTATTTTAAGTGAAGCTTTGGGGGTTTTTTTTAAGGGCTTTTCCATACTGGACCCCATATGAATTAGATTTTATAGTGTTATTACCGGTGTGTTTGGTTTCTTTTTGTTGTTGTGGGGTGTTTGTTTGTTTTTTTTTTTAATTTTATTTTTGGTGGTACTGATCATGGGGACTTTACTTAGAGGATTTTTTGGATAGCTCAGAATTGGTAGTTACAGAGATACAACATTGTAACAATTAATTTGATTTCTACAGCATATGTTTATTGCAGTAATCTATAATAAATGCCTACAAATTAAGTAATTTAATGTACATGCCTGGTGTTGTTGATCTTATATTGTGTTCCTTAATTCATCAAGACTTTTTGCTGAATGGTCTGAGAATGTCCATCATAATACTTCGGTGGTTTTACATAGTCATTAACTGGCTTTTGAGCTTTCCAATAGCTGTTCCTTCTAAAACAATACATAGGGAATTTACAGATTAGTTTAGATTGTGTTATCAGTATAAATACATATATTTACATTAACATTGAAGTCTTTGTGTAAACAAGGAACATGTTTGTACTTACACAAACAGGTAGGTTAAGAAAATTTGGCAAGGGAAAATGCTCAGCAATTAGGAAATTCCAGAACTTTTGGTTATATGTTAAGTAGTCCTCTTATGCATATGTGTAGTGGTAATTGCAAATGTTAATGCCCTAATTAATATGCAAATGCCTGATCTTTGTATGATTTGCGGTTGGCCATTGCTGTGTTCAGACTGTCTCTAGGTAGAATATTTGGGAAGTAAACTTAAGTGCTTCTGCTGAGTGTATGTCCAAGGTATGTGTAGTCTGGCGCTTACAACATGGTAAAATTTCATCTGTTTTTGATGGGGATGGCGAAGGAGAATTGTATGATACAAAGATCACCTCAGTCCACAGTTGCAGAGCTCCCTTCATATATGGGAGCTGCATGGCTTCACAAAGAGCAGTTTTGCTTTTGGCAGTAGAGCTGTTCAAAAACAAGCCATAAAAAAAAAGTGTGGAGGAGGTGGGGAGCGAGGAAGGGAAGAAGTAACTGCGGTAGCTCCAGAATTGAGAGGTGGAAGAACATAGCTTGAAATACCTAGCATTGGAAAGATTCAGAAATCTTACCTGTTCAGTTATGTTCAGTACTCAGCAAATTTCACCCCTGGTATGTGTAATAAGTAAGATCATATGTACACTGATGCTTCTAAAACGTATAGAGAATTCCCAACCGTTCTGAGTCTATAAGTAACTCTGATACGGTTTGTAGGGAATAAAAAGCAAAAATGTGCTGTCCAAAAGCTTTGCAACTCTGAATGTTAAAAAGAAAATAATAAATTTTCTGCATGTTCTGCTTCCCTTCTCTTTGAAGCCCACGAGCTTCATAAATAACTCGCTTCTCCAAAAGTACCGTGTAATTTTCAAGTAGTTGCTTAAAATTAAAACACTTGCAGGGCAGTTGTTTGCTTTTCACACAGTCCATTGCAGCTCTTCGAAAGCACATGTGACTCATGAGCTGTATGGTCACTTCAGATTCATACTGTTACATCTTTTACCCCTGTATAACCCCAGTGTTTAATCTGTCATATTTAATAGTGTAATATATATGAGAAATAGAAATATACCTGGTAAACGTGAGCTGTCTCAGTTTTGCACAGGGATCGCTGCTTTTCCCAAGGTAGCACTTAAATTTTTTTTTAAACCTTATTAACCAGAGATTTTAAAACGTGTTTTGCAATAGCTGCGTTGAAACGCGAATGTGTTACTGTATCTAAACACAGTACTCCTTCCAGTTCATACTCAAGGGAATGAATAACCGCCCTCCGCAGTTAAACAGCGTGGAAGTAAGCAGGGTATGACGCAGGAAGCGAGGCGTTCCCGTCTCAGTGACAGCATCGGACTTGTGCATACAGCACATCTATAATCCTGTTGGAAACTATGGTCAAGTACTATTTGGAATAAGGATGCAACCCTAGTATGTAGGAACTGTATTGTGTGTAATGGATATTTGGAAGGCAGGGGCGCAGCTCTGAGAGGATGGATTGACTCATGATGTGATACAGGGAAATGGAGATTGCTGTTTGTTGTGGTGAGTCCTTGTGCACAGGCTTCCAGTGAAGGATTGCAGAGGTTATACAGTCCTGTGTTGCTTTGTGTCTACCTTTGTGGAATTGACAGGAAACAGTCCTAAGCCCAACCAGAATTTTGTTGGTGATTTATAATTTAAATGCCGCAATCTGTTAGAGGAGTGTTATGTGCCCTTCAGGAACATGCATACAGGGAAAGAAGTTGCTGGTGGGGGGAGGGTGGAGGGTTTTGTGGTGGGGGATTTTTTGTGATTTTTGTTTGTTTTGTTTTCTGGGTTTGGTTGGAGTTTTTGTTTATTTGGGTTTTTGTCTTGTTTGCTGGTTTTTTTTAAAGCTTGGTTCTTTTTTTTTTGTTGTGGTGTGGAGCATAGTACATCTGTTCAGAGTGTTTCTGCATAAACCTCCTTATCACTTCAGCACATCGTGTAAACAACTAGTTTTAAGTCAGCTTTTGCCACATCTGTGCTGAACTGTTAAATGCTGCTGAGTTTTCATCTCTTGTCAAAAAACACTACCTTGGTTACCCATTCATGATGGCTTTTTGTTTTAACAAGTGTTTTTCTTCTTTCATCCTGTATGCAAAGGAGGAATTATTTATAAATACTTACAGAGCTCTTAAGTCACCTACTTAAAACCTTTTCTTGTAAAAACTGCTTTGCTCTGGTGCCCACAAAATGCTTGACAGCCATTAGGTAGCTAATGTGCTGTGACCACTGCTTATTACGCTAATCATAATTAACACACTGATTTCCTGAGCCCTGTGTGTTGTCCTGTACTGGGACTGTGGTGGTCTTGTTGGTAAGTTTGCACTAAGTGTAGAAAAGTACAGCTGTGATCCTGTGATGGCACCAATAGTTACTGCTTCTGCTAGTAATTAATGCACAGAAATCTGAATCTGAGCTTACTGGGGGTGATTTAAAAAAAAAAACCTACAACAAAGCAAACAAACAAAACCACCAATCAACTTCTAGTGGGCTTTGGTGTTTGTCCTCTGTGAGGAATGAGGCCATGCACACATGAAGCCAGAATCCTGAGTCAGAAATACACCAAGCATCTGGTTATTCTCACAGGTTAAATTTTGCTCCTCTAATGCAGAAGCCTTCCCATAGGACCTGAGGGGTACCCAGCTTTTGTAGCAGCTGTGGGCTGAATGTTCCTTTTCCTCTTGCGTGAGAAAAGGCATGTGGCAAAGGGATTGCTCTTTCAACTGTGTATGATCAGGAGTAAAAAAAGAGGCGTACTAAGTGTACATGTGATAGGCAGAAGATAACTTTCACTGCGTCCCGTGAAACAGTATTAGTCCCATTAGTCCCTGGTTTTCCATGATGCTTCTGGAGCAAGTTTGGCAGCAATTGTATATGGCCTTTCTGTGGGGAAGTACTATGACAGTACTGGTTTCAGTACATTGGTTTTATTTTCCCAGTGTTCTCTGGGAGATGTTTGAAGATTTCCCTCCCCCCCATTCCTTTTTTTCTGTTTTTGTTTTTAAAGACAGTTGCTTGGTGTATCCATATACAGTGGTGTCCTGCTGTAGAAGTATGTGTTGTACTATTTAATGCAGTGCTGGTTGTCAGTCTATTATATTAGTCTGTCTGCAAGAGGAGGTTCTGTGCTTTCTCAATATAAGTTCTCATGGTGCAAAATATTACACCTTTCTTTTATCAAAGCTTTAGCAGTGAGAGCCAGGCATTCGTAGTGATTTGATGAATTAACGTAGTTTTGGAAGTGTAGGGTAATATGTAGGTGTTAAGGGATGATACAAGGTAAGTAACTTCCACAGCCTTTTACTAATAAATTTCCTTCCATCCTTTCCTTTGAACAATAATTTGCACTGTTTTCAACAGATCCCCTGTAAGCAGCTTGCCGATTCGCTATGATCAATCAGGGAACAGTTGTGGGGAAAATTTGCCCCCAGTAGCAGCCAGCATAGAACAGCTTCTGGAGAGGCAATGGAGTGAAGGACAGCAGTTTTTATTAGAGCAAGGCACCCCTAGTGACAGTAAGTACTCGCGTCCTGTTTATTGCTGCTTTTGTTCACTCGGTTATTCAGAACTGACGTTTTGTGCTTGTCCAAGAGTTTAAAAAGAACCCTTGTTTTCTGCTGTGAATAGAAACATACCTGTGGGGTGTGACTGTAACGTAGTCCTTAATGCAGCACGTGGCTTCAGTAGATACAAGAGTTCTCTGTAATTATCTACATTTTTATGGATGGGGAAGTTGTGTCATGAAAGAGGAAGTGACTTGCAGATCCAGCTGGTCTGTTGCAGAGTTTGGAAGTGAATTCTGGACTTTTCGATCCACTGCAGTAAGCAGAATGGCAGTTTTTCCCGTTTGCTTTATATTATGTGATACAAATTGGCATAATACTTTTCTATTGCTTTATTTTTAATTTTTTAATTGTAAATTCTGTTGATGTTTAAAAACGTATTTACAAATGCTAGACAGGTGTCCTGCTGGGCTTCTGGATGTTTGTTATATGTTGTGTTTGTTGTGAAATTCTTGTTATGAAGTTCTCAAAGCAAGCAAATCTACTTTCTCAAGTTTTGTTTCCTAGAGTGGAATAGTCCAAGGTGAATGACGTTAAAAGCATAAGCGACGAGCAGATCACTCGGGTCTCCACGTTCAACAGTGTATCAGTATCAAAGACAATGATTGAATACATTTAATTTATTTTGTTTTTTTTAATACTGGGTTAGGGCTCGCGTTATAGTTTATCGAGCACATTAATTCTTCTGGTCTTGTCCGTAGTGTAAAGTGGTATCTCATTGGTATTTTTATGAATGGTATCCTGACAAAAATGCTAATTGTGAGGAAATTCATGCAGGGATAATCCTTTAAACATGATAGCTGGAGGACAGGTTTAGCTAAGTCTTATTGCATCTCATTTGGGCTCACTGAGGGTTCCTTTGTATGTTCTTGAAGAGGAGGGATAAAAGCTAAATCCTTGGGAAATGACCAGATGTGCCTATACCAGTAGACTTATGTCTGCAGTAGGCCCAGAGGTCACGTTAAACAAATACAATTTAGAATTTAGAAAAAGAAAAATAACGTCACGGCTGTCCCCGTGGCGTTCCGTCCCGCGCCAGCCCGAGTAGGGCAGCTCGCGGCTGAGGACCCAGCTGGGGTCGAGGAAGTGCGCGGGGTGCGGTACGGGGCCCGCGGGCGCAGCCGCTGCGGGCGCGCAGCTCCGCGGGCAGGCCCGGGCCTGCGGTGCTCGCACAGTGCTCCCTGCTGGGGCGCTCGGAGATGGCGGCTCGGCGCGGCACAGTCCACGGGGCACTTGCTAGGGCACTTCGGCGTTGGCTGAGCGCCTGTGCCTCAGACTCCGCCCGTTCTGTGGACGTTTGAAATGCCTGGCGCGGAAACGGACTTATCCCAGCCGCGCTACTGAAATCCTACTGGTTTGGCCTTGTGGTTCGGGGACAGGATGCTACCAGGTGCTGCTGCCTGCGCGAAGGGAACGCCAGCCCTCAGCCCTCCTGACGTGACTTCAGCTGTATTTACGCCAGGTGTAGGCATGCTGCAAACTACTGTCACACGCTACCCACTTTTTTCTGCACTTAAAATTACATAGACCAGATCCTAAACCTTTCGACGTGAAGTCAAGTCTCTGTCATTGATCAGTAATAATTTGATTTGTATTTTCACATATGACTTAATACTAGTCTTAAATTGTAATACAGAAATTACGAAAAACGAAGATGTTGCTCATTGAATGTGCCTGTAAAAGATAACACGTGCCTTTGCCTCAGTTTTAGGAATGCTTAAGTCATTACACCAACTTCAGGTTGAGAACAGGCGCTTAGAAGAACAGATAAAGAACCTGACTGCTAAGAAGGAGCGGCTTCAGCTACTCAATGCACAGCTCTCCGTGCCCTTTCCAACAATAACTTCAAATCCTAGTCCTTCTCATCAAGTACATGCCTTCCCGGTGCAAGCAGGTAAGTAGAGCAGAGAATATTAAAGCATCAAAGTAATTTGAATGTGTGTTGATATGAAATACCCACTGCATCCACATATGCCATTGATGGGAGATGCATATACAACACAGACTGTGCTTGGTGTGTTTAAATGCTTATGCATCAATTGGAAGATATGCATGCACCATTGCTGTTTGTTTCTGTGCAGTTTATTACTTCAGTCTGGAGCACATCTGTTTGAACCTATTGATTCTCTAATTAGTTAATATTTTACTGTTCAGCAGTTATTTTAAAGTTGACTTTACATATTCTACGTTTACTTTTTCATGTTATTTTGAAATGATTATTCTGAATCTTTTGACGTTGATTGTTGCAACAATTACTTTAGCACCGAGCAGCGATTCCTTGAACACCAGTAAAAGCCCTCATCTGGGAAACAGCTTTTTACCGGACAATTCTCTTCCCGTATTAAATCAGGTAATTTTGTTTCTTCTAAACTTAAACTTGTTACAAGTTAACTTCTCACAGCCCTGCATTGTGCTGTTAGGTGAAATTTTATGCAGCTGAGAGGGTTTTGCTGTTTGTTTTTAAACCAGGAGATAACCTCCAGCGGACAAAGCACCAGCAGTTCATCAGCTCTTTCCACTCCACCACCTGCTGGGCAGAGTCCAGCTCAGCAAGGCTCAGGAGTCACGGGAGTTCAACAGGTCAATGGTGTGACAGTGGGGGCACTAGCTAGTGGTATGCAGACTGTAACCTCCACCATTCCTGCAGTGCCTGCTGTGGGTGGAATAATTGGAGCACTGCCAGCCAGCCAGCTGGCAATCAATGGAATTGTAGGGGCTTTAAATGGGGTAATTCAGACCCCAGCAACAATATCACAGAACCCTTCTCCTCTTGCTCACGCAACTGTGCCACCCAGTGTAACACATCCTCTGCCAACCACGCTAAATAACAGGTAAGAATTAGCTGGTTTTCTGTTCTCCACTTTAGCTGTGTTTTTAACTGCCTTATTCCAGAGGTGTGCTGTTTCTTACTCAGCCTGTTGTCAAACCAGGTTCTGCTTCTGATCTGCCAGTAAAAGAAAGAAGGCATTTACTTGAAGCCTGAATTGCCAAGTTCAAAAAAGATGTTTTCTTTTTAGCTTTTGGGAATCCCATTGTCCATTTATGCCTTATTTTTAATCAAGTCACAGTTGATTCCAAACAAATGCAGTCATGTAAATACACTTCAGCTTTTTATTTGTTCTTTTCATTTAGTTCAGAAAACAATCTCTGTCTTGCCACTCCTGAACAAAGTAGCACCAGAGAAGCTGCCATTTGTTGCAGTCCCAAGGGGGGAGGGGAAGAAGGTTATACGGTCCTGTAATTAAAGACATAATAGGCATAACTAACTGGGGTAGTGATACTCTTGCACGGAGGTTTCAGTTCTCTGCATTTGTGACTCCAAAACCAACGAAATTATTTTTCCAGGTGGTGTTCCTACGGATTTTTAGATCCCTAAAAAGATCTGTTTGGGTATCTGCAGCTGCCCTTCCCCAAAACCCCCGTGCCCTCAGTAGCACAACCTGCTGCAGCTTGAGCTGCAAGGGGGACAGCTGCTTTCCAGGAAGGGGAATGGACTGCTTGGTCTGGAAGTATTTTGGGATAGAGCAAGAGCCTGGGCTAATTCATTCTTCCTGCTCCCCTCCCCCCACCCCCTGTATCACCCTTCATTAGGAAGGAGAGCAGTGGCTCTGTGGAGAAAGAAATGCCTGCAAATAGGGAGTTGGGTTACTTGTCTTTAGGCAGAGTTTATTTTTTGGAGATTAGAGTGGATTACCACCAAAAAAGGCACGTCTGATGGGAATGACTCAAGGGAACCCTGGTTTTATACCACCTTTTCCAGGTTCTTTCCTCACTGTTTGATTGGCAGCTTCCAAATGTTTGTGTACAGTATCACCATGTGGTGTAGCTTCAGTAGGCTCATCAGACCTGGTGCTGCCCAGCACTCTGTTGCTTTGGTGTGCAACCAACCTCAGTACAACCTCAGTACTGAGGTTTTCATAGTTCATGCCATATATGAGCATTTCGTACTTTAAGCAAAAGATGGCTAGAGGAAAGTTACCTTCTTTATTGAATATCACAGGCCTGATGAAAACGCAGGAATTACTTTCCCCAGAAGTGTGAGGAGCAGTGAGAAATAGCAGACAAAATCAGCCTGAACCCATTGCATATCGCCATAATACACTGCTAATGCTGCTGTTCTCTCATGCGATGGTGTTACTGCACAGGCTTTATTTCTTGAGTCTTTATACTGCAGAAGTTTGTCCTTTCTTTAAATATCCATCTTTAATGCTCAAGTGTGTAACCTACTAGTGGGCTACTCTTACACTGCAGCTAGTACCCCGTTCAGTAGCTCTTATTTTGACTTACAGCATAGTCTGGAACACTCCAGACTCTTTCTGCTTGTTGCAGCAGAAAACAGGGAATCCCGTTTTCTGCTGCAACAAGCTCATGATATCCAGCTCCACCAGCATCTCTGTATTTCACTTTCTACTCTTGCATGACCTCTTTCTGCCCTGCTCCCTCAATGATGCTAATTTAAAATCAGGGTTTTCAAATTAAAAATCATGTTTATTTTAAGTGTGCTTTTCATATAGTTCTCTGATATACTGAGCTCATCCAGGTGGTTTGCTGGGCCACCTTCCTTCTGAGGTGTTTTACAATTTCTGAGATTCTTCAGTATTTCTAGTTGTATGTTTAGAGAGAAAAAGTTCAGGCCGAGCAAGCACTAATGCCGATTAGTGCTAATGTGGTTTTAGCAATGATACGTGTGTTCCTCTGCCCTGTTTCTTCTATTACAAATGCTTCAGTGAAAAAAATAGGAAAAAGAAACAATAGAGCTGGAATACTCAGAGGCAAACTAGCTTGCACAGGGCAAGGTCGGTAGAACTGACCTCTTGGCTAGGGATAAAGACCATTGACAAGAGGTTTGAGATCCAGGAGAGTGGTGGATTTGTGGCTGATTTAAGTTACTTCCTTACTACCAGTCACAACTGGCAAGACTGTCAACCTGTTGGTCATCCTATGCACACTTTCTTCTGGTATTGGTGCTTGTGCATTCCCACAGTCACCTCAGCTGCAGTAACTGATGATCTTTCAGTGTTTCATACTTAAGCTTCGGCTCCATTCCCAGAAGATGAAGTTCATTCTGCAAGAGCCAGCGCAAGGGGAGGGGACAGAAATGTACCACTGAAAGGGAAATACTTAACCTTTCAGTTGTGGGACAAAAACCTATCATGACACCACACCTTAGTAAGGTGTGCTAAACTAGTCACAGCTAACACTGGTACTGAAAGAGTGAACCCAGCTGTTTTCTTGGTCTTGTGTTCCAAGACACCCTTGTGCATGCCGTTGTTCTTGCAGTAAACTGGTGTAGCTGAGGAAATCCTTTATTTCCAGACAGGCTGTCAGCTGGATCAGTTCCTTGCCCAATTTCCTAAAGAGCTGCAGAAAATGTTATGGAGGCATGAAAGTAGAGACTGGGAGGGCAGCTGCTTTATTCTAGGGCAGCATCAGCTGGCCTGCTTCAAGGCTGAGCATGTCTGCTAAAGCACAGACTAGGCATAGGCAAGAGTGGTTGATTGGAATGAAGCAGCAGATGAGAATGAGAAGAAACTGAGGCAAAATAAGTGCTAGTTATTAAAGATTGGCAAGAGCTGACATACAATATGGAATCTGGCCTTCCTCTATAAAGTACTTTTAAAACCATAGAATTGGTAACGATCCAAGTTCAAAATAACGTGCATGTAGGAGATGTACGTTACAAACACGGTGTTGCTCAGCATAAATGAGACTGGGGTCATGGTAATGTCTAGGTATGCATCAAAAATGCTACTGGACAGACTAGTATCTGACAGTATGCAATCAAAATGCTAAACAGGAGCTGTTTATATACATCTTTTCTTTGTTTCAATGGAAAGCTGAAGTAGAGTTCCCATACTGTGTACTTCCATATAACCTACAGTATTACCCTGTCAAACCCTACAGTGCCTCAGGACTCGGATTGCTTCCTGACCAACAGCGACAGCTTCTACTCCATCAGCAGCACCAGCAATTTCAGCAATTACTAAGTACCCAGCAACTCACATCAGTAAGTTTTCCAGTTAATTATGATTAATTATTCAATTGTATTCAAAGTATAAATACTAGGAATGTGTTTAACTTGGCATTACAGGATTTGATAAGCTTCTCGTTTCCCAGTTTGCAGTGACCTTTTTGGATGTTAGCCATGATCAGTTACAGCCTAGTACTGGCGGTGTGTGTTGCTAAAAGAATCATTCCCTGGTGCCTTCAGCCCTGTTTTGTCCCACGTGGACATAGTGGCTTGTCTTTCTCAGCATTGTCTGTGGGCTGCAGAGCTTGGCACCATGTAGGGATTCTAACTGTATCCCGAGCTGTTCCCTGACTCCACGAGGACTTTGGCAAAAGGTTTTCGGGTATTGTCTCATGAGCTGTCCTTGCTCTGCCTTGCGGTATTCACCCAGGCCATGAGGCAACTGCTGTGGCCATTTGTCCTGTTCATGGTGTAGTTTTGGGGATTTGATAAACGCAGTTGATACCTTCGTGGCTGTGTTCCTTCCATAGAGGCCCGACAAAGCCAGCAGGTTCAGCTGAATTTCTGCTGAGCTGCTGCCTGCAGGAAATCTTATAGGCACTTTTTTCTCCTCCCCACAGTCCTGTGGAACTTCATTAGTAGGAACTACCTTAGTTGGGATTAGCTTAAGGGTTGCACTGACTTACCCACTGAAGATGTGGGTAAGCAGGAACCCAGGAGGAGCTGGTTTTCAGTAACCAATTTCTGATTTTTTTTCTTTTCTCCTTCTGTTACTCAAGGAGCAGCACCAGGCCCTTTTGTATCAGTTGGTGCAGCAGCAGCATCACCACCACCAACACCATCAGTCTGAAGTACAGCAACTGCAGATTACCGGAGGAGCGCAGATACCCATAAACAACTTACTTTCCGGCACACAGGCCTCACCGCTTAATGCAGCTACTACCAACCCTTTCCTTACAATCCATGGAGATAACGCGGCTCAGAAGGTGACAGTAAGTATATTTCTCACCTCATTTTCAGAGTAGCACCTACATGAGGTAACTAAAGGATAAGAGAATTACATGCCTGTACTCCCAACTCAAGGATGATGGAATTTTTTCTTTTTTCTGAGCTTGTGGCTGCAGAGAGTTCTGAGCCTCTTAAGTGACTGTACACCTAACCTGTGTGCTGCATGCTCCTGCTCCCTGGATCAGGACACCATTCCTGTCCAACCAACCTGTGCCTTCCTCTTACGGTTACAGCTGCAGTGTTCGTTCTCCTCACTCCACCTGCTCAGCTTTGTGCCCACTGTTCTGCAGTGGATCATTCCTTTTGGCACCTTACTTGAGAGTTTGGCCTGGCCAAGCCTCAGGCACGGTGATGCCACAGAGATTAGTAGATGGCCAGAGAGATGAGGAGCTGGTTGCTGGGAAGGTGAAACTCGTATTAGGAGAATGGGCTGTGTGTATTGTGGTTCTGGTGCAGGAGGCTGGGCACTGTGACTCCTTTGAGTAAAACCTTTCCAAGACAGGTAAGGATGTAGGACACGTTTGTCTGGCAGAGAGATGTTCCGTTGTCTTCAGCAATTGCCCTTAAACTCCATTGCCTGGTGTTTGTGCCGACCATCATGTGGCTCTAAGGAGACACAGCTGGGAACAGCCAGTCTCCTAGGAGTGAGAGCACAGGCACAAAGCTGGTGGTTTGCCATGCTGGCTGGGCTGACCTTGCAAGGGATTACTCCAGTGTAGGACTTGGTCCTTTACTCTTCTTTCCATTCTCACTTTTTACTCTAGAACACGTGATGATTCTTTACAGTGCAAAAGTTTCTAGTTAGTGGCTGTAGTAACTGCACCTCGTCTGTTCTGTCATTTGTGTGACGTTACTTGTACTTACTGTGTATTTTATAATCTGATTTTTAGAAGTATTTTCTCTTACGCAGAGGCTCAACGATAAAACGGGACCAGTTGCGTCAGAGAAGAGTTGACGTTTGAGTGATAAACTTGAGAACTGCATGTTCTGCTGCGATAGCACTTCATCCAGCTGCAAACTGCAGACCGAGGAAATGCAACAAGGAACTCCGACTGCACAGCAAAAGGTTAATCATTTTCCTAAGGATGTTTTGGTAGCTCTCCTTTGCTCTCTTGTTGCACTAAAATGGATGTACTTTGTAACCTTTCAGACTGTGAAGTAGATAGAACTACGCAAACCGTAATAATTATCTTGTCAGTATGATGGTACTGAGTTCCAATTCAGCAGTAGAGAAACAGACGCCTGACTCTTCAGCCCTGCTCCTCGACGTGCCGAGGCTGGCGCGCTCCTTTGGCTGCAGAGCGGGGCTTTAAAGCACAGACCAGCCCCTGTGCTAGCTGCTCGGCTCAGCGGCTGCAGTCTCTCCGTCTGGGCTCACCTTGTAGCAGCAGCGGGATTTGCTGTTCGTCGTTTCTCTTTTTACCCCGTCTTGAAACCTGACTCGCAAGGGAATCCGCTTCTGAACTTTTTATTCAGTTCCTGTTGTTGCGTAGAGGGAGTTTTTCCCTGAGTAGAAATTACATTATGGAATCCAAAGTTTATTAATTTTGGTGTAGGTTTTAGAGCTCTGAGGTTTTTAAAGGAGCCGGTTTGGTTCCAGCGGCAGTTTTTTACCAGATGAGGCGGCCACACTGGGAGAGGTGTGTGTGGTGTTTGGCCGAAACCAAGTGCCTGTTGCTACCTCCGTTTTGTCAAAATGGCTGCAAACAGCTGATCATGCACTAGCCGCGTCCTCGTTAGCAGCGGGAATATCCTGTGTTGCACCAGCAGCCGTGTCCTGCCTTTCCTAGAGGTGTTTGTACCACTGCAGATAGCTCAGGCAGTTTGTTACCTGGGTCGTTTTCGCTAATAAATTACCAAAAAGTGAGTTGCTATTTCCCACTCAGACGTACCAGTGGTTGAAACGGGTGAGCTTGTGTTGGGGCGCTTCTGACGGTAGCTGGTCTCTATGCAGTACGGCGAAGGAGAGCTCAGAGAAGTTAACGACCACTACTCACGGTGAGGGTGGGGATTATTAGAGGAAAAGGCCCAGCTGTAATTAGACCTCCACTGTGTACTTATTTGGAAGAACATGTTAATTCTGCAATATGTTTCTTAGTTAAAACATTGCACAGTTCTTACCTCATTTCTGTAAATAAAAGTTTTGTGAATCTGTTTTGTATTGTGAAGAATTCATAAGAAAACATTGATATTTTGATTTGTAATATTTCTAATTAGTAGATTTAATTGAAAAAGTAAAAATAATTTATTTTTATATGTTCTGGGGAATTTTTTTAAAAAGTCACGAATCACTTTTGTAGATACTTTCCAAAAGTAAGCCAGGGGTTTATTTTACTGACTGACCCGCTGGTGGATATTCTGTAACGATTTGTACAAAGGGGAGAGGGAGATGTGCCGTTATTTTGACTAGATGTAAAATTCCAAGTGTATGAAAAGATATGTACAAAGCTTTTGTTAATAAACTTTAATAATGTTTATAGTTGTGTCCTGCTCACCTGAGCGTGCCTCTCACAGATGGGGGAGGGGAATGGCTCTGTGTGAGCCACGCGACATTAACCTGTTCACTTCCATGTGGCCACGGACGTTTCATACAGGGACCCTTCTTGCCTGTTTCCCAGTAGGGTTTTGTACTTGAGAAACATGGATGCAGCTGCCGTACTGCTCTGGGCCTGGACAGTGCTGAGGGGATGGACGTGTCCCGCTGCAGCGCTGTGCCCATGTAGCCTGATAGCAGCTTCTTCATTGTCCAGAGTGAGTGAATCCTGCGGCACTGCAGGAGGAGAAGAGAGTGGCTCTCAGCATGCCAGTTAGTTCCAAAATAGCTTGGTGGGAGCTGCAACAGGTTGGTGCTCTGATGGCTGTAGCGAATGTTCTGTAAGAGCAGCTCGGGTTTTATTGTGGGAATCCTGCTACTGGTGGGGAAAAACACAGCTGAACTCCTGGTTGGTAGTGCCCAGCTGCTCACTTGGAGGTAACAGGAGTGGGGTGGGGAGGTGGGGTTGGCCAGACACCAGAGTGCCTTCGGCTTCCTCACCATTATTAACCCCTTGCTGGCCAGGCTGAGGCTGAAGGACAATGGCGTCACCATTCGTATGCTACTCCATACTTCCACATTGGGAAAACTGTCAAGCTCAGACTGACCAACCCCAGGGGTGTGAAAGATCATCACTGGCATCACTGTCCATTCCTCCATCATTCCCTGCATGCAGCAGTAGCTGAGGAAGATTTTACGCTGTCGGGTGAAGAAGGCAGAAACCTGGTCAAACAGACAGCTCATCTATCAATTAAACCTACACACTGTCTGGACAAGCTCTAGAACCAGGTACTGTCCATCTTCTGGCTCTCTTGGGCTGTGCCTGTTAGTCTATGGCTATGGTACCTCTACACTGGGCCACTAGACAAAGCCTTTATCCTGTTACACCTGTGGCTGAGGGGAAGAAAAAAACTTGTCTGGGCAACCAGGCCATGGCCTCCAGGGACCACTTACTCCCTATCCCTGGAGACATGGACTAGAGGTTAATGTTCTGGACCTGGGATGAATCCAAACACTTTACCTGGGAAACAAGAAATATCAGTTATCTCACTCCTGTTTGAGCCACACCAGGTGACCAGCAGAAGTGGTAAGTCCCTCTTTTCCTTGTGTGTTTCTTCTGCTTTAGAGGGACTGGCTCACCTTGGGTACCAGGTTCTGGGTAAGAGCTAGAAAAGCATGGACAGGGCAAAGGTGGAAATACCAGCAAGACTGTCAAATTCAAGACATACTTAACATCTCGGTGTGTTGGTTGGTGTCAGGAGCCCAAGGTGGCAGTGGATGTGCTGAAGCACACAGAGGCCTGGTGATGGGCCAACAATCAACAGCAGGCAAAGAAAGACAAGGACAGTTGTGGCATCTAAACAAAAACCCAGTTCACCAGCCCTTCACGGGACGGGGCCACATCAAAGCCAAGTTCACATGAGGGCCAGATGCAGTCAAACTCAACCTTGTTTTGGTATTGGATTTTGCAGATCCCAACATCAACGATGTTCTGCAGCTAATCTGGCACCAGTTCAGTAGAAGCAGATACAATCGTCCTCGTATTTGTCAGGAGCATGCACTGCCTTAAGTCTCTCAGCGTGACTGTCCTTACCAACAAGCAAAGAAGGTTCTTACCAGTATGTGGTGCTCGTCTGTCCCCTCAAAGCAGAAAGTCCAGGGCAGAGAGAAGCTGCAGGCCTTGGGCTGGCAGGACAACAGGACAGTGATAAGGGCAGGCCTTGAGCAGGTGCTCAACCTGCTACACACATCAGGTTTTAAAGATTGTCAGTAACAAAGGTGCCCAAGGCTTCTCCTGAAGTCCTTATTGTACTTGACTCTGGATTGGTTTTTTGACTCAATAACGAAACACGCTCCAAAGTGAGGCCATTATCATTCTTTGTGTAACAATTCTGTATTAACTGCATCAGGGAGACAGAGCTCATGCAAGTGCAAAGCTCCCCTTTCACACACTTGAAACTTTCTCCCTCCTCCTCATGTAGAGCAAAAGCCAACAATTCTTTCTGTCCTTCCTGGCAAACCCAGCTTTGCCACCCCCGGTTCCTTCTCTTTGCTCTCTTCTGGATGGTCCTATGTCTTCCCTGACGTGTGACATACCAAACAGGGCGGCCATTCCAGGCAAAGGCTTGTGAACCCGGAGTGGAAAGACAGCGCTTTTGTCCTCCCAGGCCACACACTCCCCTTTCCGGCTTGCATGGTTTGAAGCAGCAGAAATGCTCCTGTGGCCAGTCTAGTATTTTCCTGGACAATACAGCTCCCATCCCTCGTGCTCCATCCCAGACCTCTCAATGCTCTGCCAAGTTCATTTTCATCAGCTCACCTTGCCATTTCACTAACTTTTCTTTGTAGCCATTTCAATTATCTTGCTTTACAGCTACAGCCACATGACTCTAAAAAGGTATTAAGTCATCCAGAATTCTCAAAGTTAAGATTTCCTGCTATCTCCTGAAAAATCTGAAGATCTCACTGAAGACATTTTCTTTCTAGTTGCGTTAGTGGCACAGAATTACCTTGGACCAATTAACACACACTGATCATACATAGTAGAGCTGATAAAGATGTTTCCAAACCTTTGATAGTCTCTGGGAAACAAAATTTAGATGATTATTATTATTCTGAGTTTACTAAAGTTTCTATAATACTATTTCTAGCAATTAAGACTTTTTAAAAAATACATGACTAAAAATATTTTAAAAGTTTAAAAAAAATAAAATCCAAAAGGTTCCACTTGATGAGGAACACATATGGAACAGCTACCATCCCTAAACGCTTTACCCCTGAAGTTTTACGGGAATGGGATGAAATGTGAAACGCTGACCTGTCAGAAGCAACATAACTTGCAAACAGTTACTGGGGGAAATCAACAGTGCATGGGGCAGGAAGGTGTTAAAGATTTTCAGCCACCAAGCTCTGATTTTGAGTTTGGATACATGGGTTTTTGTTTTTTTAACTTCATTTAAATTTTGAGTTTTAACTCAACAACTTATTGGAATCCTGGTATCAAATCAGAAAAACCGAGTAGTAAATAATTCCTTAAAGCATGTGAGTCCTTAATGTTTTTTTACAAAAGGCGATGACCATGGCTCTGGTTTATCAATACAAAACTTACCGCCCATTAAGCAGCCTTTATTCCAGCATTTTATACTTTGTATAACTTCTCCAAAATTATGGAAGACAAGCTAGCAAGGCAATAGCTACTAACCCTTATTACCTGTTCTGTTAATGCTCTTACCCATGTCAGTGTCACCAAGTAACAGCACTAGGGAACACTCTGCGCATTAGTCCGCAGAGCTGGTAGAGCAGGAGTGCTGCTGCTGCTGGGTAGCTGTGTATGGTATGGAACAGTTAACCGCTGAAACACTACTTAGTGCAAAGCATCGTTCCAACCCACAGCCGCTTCATGTGGCAGCAGACGTGCTTGTGAGTGTACTCTGTCTTCTACTGGTAGCTGCAAGGAGAAAAAAAGAGTAACTTGAGTGCAGAGTTGCATCACTCTGGTCCTTGCTTAACAGCTTCAGATCAGTTCTCATTCTGAGAGCAACTTTTTAAATTCTCTATGTTCTGTATAGTCATTAGCTGTAAACCTACCAGCTCCAGCAAGCAATTACCAGCGAGGCTTTTCCCAAAGGTCCACTAATTGTTAAGACATTGCTATCACACATTTGCATAAGCAGCATTCTGACACAAAAACACACCTTCATTCTTCAACACACACCATAATTAGGTAGGATGGTATAAGATTTATTGAGTTTTTCTTTTACTAAGGCACATGACGTTTAGAAATACTGAGGTACAAAAATGCAGTTTCCTGCACGTGAGATTTAAGCCCCCACTTCCACAACGATGAGTTAAATCTCTTCTGCCCAGAGCATTCAGCTTTTAGCCATTTTTCTCTTTTGTACCAGTTCAACAAGCAGCTTGTATCTTGCTACACAATCCTCCTGAAAGGAAAAACAAGACTGTTACTCAAAGCATGATGTTTTAGTATTGCTTTAACTCAATACTGTATGCATACCTCATTCTAGAGGAGAAGCTAGGTTCTGGGGGATGAGGAGTTTGGGGTCTTTTTTTGCGGGGGCTGTCTTTGGCTTTTGTCCTTTTAACACTGAATTTCAGAAGGAGCATCTACATCTAGTGCAGAGCGGATGAGAACAATTGATTTCTCATTTATGTTTCATAATGGATAACTGCACTCATACTCCAGAAAGAGTTGCACAGTACTTCTTGACAGCAGCTGCAAAAGCCACTATTCAACAGTTGTGCTGTAATATCTATTTCAGAAGAGTTATTCCGGTACAAGCCACACCTCCGGTAGGTTACCCAGCTCGAGCCGAACCGTTACGGTCACTAACATCATGCCTACTGACACCAGATACTGCTGAGCAGCTTCAGCAACACTCCACTCCCCGACCCACATCTCCTGCTCACTCACACTGGCTTTGGGACAAGTAAAATGAGGGGTTGTCTGCAGCTACAAGGACTGAAGCACACTGATCTACACAACTGTTACGGAATCAAACACAGGTTACTATCGGTGACAACTAATGCTATTTTAAGCTGATGATACTTACAAAAGGAACATTAGACAGACTGATCATGTAACACCTGGAGATGGTTTATTTTGTTTATTCACTGAGATGGGCTGAGAAAGGTAAAAGTGTAAGCAAAGAGGCTCACCAACATTTGGTTACTAACTCTGAATCAAAATTTGGTTTCAAATCTAACTTGTCCTGCAACCGAAGATCTGAAAGGCAGAGGAGAGGTGGGTATTTGAAATCAAACAGGAGGTATTTCAACATTCGCTACAAAAGACCAAACAACCAAATGAAAAACTATTTTAAA
Source organism: Heliornis fulica (assembly GCA_013399135.1). Taxonomy (NCBI): domain Eukaryota; kingdom Metazoa; phylum Chordata; class Aves; order Gruiformes; family Heliornithidae; genus Heliornis; species Heliornis fulica. The sequence continues at coordinate 75,754 of VXBZ01000796.1, forward strand.
TAAAACCAACAAATACAACAGTGATGCTCTTTAGGTCGATCATAAGCTAGGTAAAGCCCACACCTTTCCACATGGACCCTCAGTTTTTAAGGTAATCATAAACTGGTAGAAAATATGTTTCCCCTTAATCTATACTACGGTCCAACCAAAACTCTGCATACCTTGCTTTTTCCAGGAACACACTTTGCTATTTTATCCCAGCGATCCGATGTTCCCTTTGGATACTGCTGCAAGGCCATTTCAAGAAGTTTCTGTTGGTTTTGAGTCCACAGCTCTTCTGGGGCACGGCTTTTCTCTCTTTTTCTGCTCTCACCATCGCTCTCCTCCTCTTGCTCTGTGTTATCAAAATCTCTCTGGCGTCTTCCTCTGCCCTTCTCTTCAAGAACATCTTTTGTTGCCAGTAGAGTCACATCAGGTGCTTTGACAGTTTTTCGCTTGCGGTGTCTAGTTTCACTTGCAACGGTCTCCTTTTGATCTGTTTGGGCATCCATCTGCTCTGGGATATGCTCATAGTTCCCCTCCTCCTCCTCTTCCTCCTCCCTTTCCCGCTGGGTGATTATGTGGTCTGGCAAATTCACATTGACTTTGACGTTCTTGGAATTCTGGGCCAAAGTCTTGAGCTCGGAAAGCCTAATGATACCTATCAGAATTACTGTTGTTATGCTTCTAGAAAGAAAAAACTAACAGAAGCTACAGACAAGCAGGGAACTGCCGGCAAATAAAAGTAGCCAGAATAGTACAGGAAGGAAAAAAAGCTCTTCTGGATTAAGAGCTTAAGAAAAATGCTTTTTGAGAAATCAAGGTATTTGTTATGAAGCTGTGGACTTGGCCAATTATGAGCTTATCTGCTATATGTCAAGCACTAATGAATTACCTCAATGGTACAACCAACAGAACAGCATGAACAAACGAACAAAGCCCACAACAGATGGAGTGAGAAGGCCTGGGAGGATGCAGCAAATTGGACAGCTCCCCTCAGAGCACCTGTTGGTCTCTGCTCAAAGTAAAGCAAGGTCACAGAAGTCTCCTCGCCAAGCCTACTCAGAGGTGTAAAATGCACAGCACGTGCACAGCTATAATCCAAACCCAGCGCTGTTTGTGAGAAGGACACAGGAGCACCCACCTGGTGTATACGTAACAGAATCCTTCAGTTGTCTGGCTTTCATCGTAACCTGCGTGAAGACAACAAAAAGACCCATCAAAAATTACATTATTAGGCTATTATTCATTAGCAGCTTACTGCAAAATGCCACCACCGAACATCTATTAAACACAGCAAGGCTGAGGTTGCTCTGCTGGCTTTGTCCATATATCAAACCCAAACTGGCACAAAAAAAAAAAGTAGCTTTCTAGGCTTTGTCCTTTCTAAAGCATTCCTACATTACTGAAATGACGTAAGCAGTGCTACACATCTCTATTACTGTCACCCTAATACATCCCCACTGATGTTAAAACTTTACTTGCTCTCACCATTACACCCTAATTCTTTAAGCTAAAAATACCACAAGGAGAGGGGGAAAAGGAAACAAGTGAGTGCTCTTCTAGATATTAGTTTCTCAATACTGAACAAAAGAACATGCATGGGTCCAGACAGTGAAGCATGTCAGGGGACCAGTTCCCAAAATCTAATGGAACAGCTTGACTGCCAAAGATCAGCAAAGACACCTCCTAAGCCCTGGTATTTCAGGAAAACAGTTTATTACATGAGAATCTGAAAGATGGAGATTTAGCATTTTCGTTTTTACTTACATAAGGAAACAAACAGGCCTCCCCACGCAGTACAAGGAGCTTACCCCATCGGGGAATGCATTCAGATTTTTTTTTCTATTACAGGATTCCTAAGTGAGGGAATATACTTGGGTACTGCCTGCTTCTAGTCTAGTCTGCCTGGTTCCTCCTGCCTATGAAACTTCAGGACTTTGCTTCAGGAAAGTGTTGGATCTTCTTAACAAAAGCACAGTAAGATGTAATAATTTTCCCTAAAACTTACTTAACCCTAGCTTTCTGTCATGATCAAGTTCCATGAATGAAAAATCCCAAGTCTAATTAGCTAAAACCTTTATCCAGAGATAAGACAGCTGGCACAGAAAACTACTGCTGCAGTATACTACATTTTTATCTGTTCAAAGAAAAAAAAACCAGAATACTGGGACGAAACAGGTAACTGTGGCTGGCATGAACAGTTCTGCCTGTGATCTTCATGATCCTGATTTTGAAACAACAGGCTGGATCTTCCTTGAAACAAGTGATCCATTAATAAAAATTGCCTTCCTCAAAGAGTTTATAGTCTAAAAATATCCAAATTAAAATGTCCATGTTCCATTTTCATGATTAGCAGTGTCTCTACAGGGCTAGTGCTTTAAAAGGCTGAGTGCAGGGAATCCATTCCTGACTGCTGAACAGAAGAACGGATCCTTAGTGGTGTCCTGCCATGCTTCTCTTAAAGAGCAGTTATGTTATATAAACTGGATTACAATACATTATTCTGAAAAGCATGAGAAGAACTTGTCATGCAAACAAGCAGCTGATCCTTCGGAGCTTACTGCAATGACAAAGTGGATTCACTGCAAATATGACAAGGTACGATCTAAGCTCATGTATTCCAGAAAGTGGTTTCTAAATGATTTTTCTGTTTTTAAAGTACTTCTCTATTACAGCCTACCCATAAGGCCACCAAGGAAAAAGAGAGAAGAGATTCTCTGAACTGAACAGAGCAGAGTAAGTCACAAGCAGTGACAGAGACAGGTATACCCGCAATGCTGATGTTTAGTTTTCCCTATGTTGAATCTCTGACATTCTTGGAAGTTGGCAATTACTGGTTTATCTTTCAAACTGAGACTACACATGCAATGTAAACTCTGCATTGCAAGCACTGTGAACCAATATGCTGGACTCATGTTTCCCTTACAAGACATATGGCCCCAAATTAGGTTAACGTAGGCATCCTGTAATAGATATAAATTTTGCTGCATATTACCTCTAACTGAAGTAGAATCTAAACCAGCCCTCTCCACCAGAACAGTGAAGGATTTGGATTTATTTCTAATGTCATTTCATGTTTTCCCCCTATATGGAAAAAAATTTTGAAAGTACCAGGTTTGCCTACAGTTATTTTTGGGGG
>VXBZ01000796.1:87609-108790 GCA_013399135.1 Heliornis fulica
CCCCAGGAAACCTGCTCCAGTGTGGGCCTCTCTCTCTCTCTCTCTGACTCTTATCATTCTCCGTGGGCTGCAGGTTCTGTCAGGGGCTTGCTCCTTCCCTATTCCTCCACTTGCTCCATGGTGGGCTCCTGCCTGGCCCAGATACCTCTTCACGGGCTACAAGTGGGGTCTCTTCATCCTCCATGGGCTGCAGGGGGACACCTGCTTCACCATGGTATTCTGTTTGCATTCTTCTGTTTCTAAAATGTGATTCCCAGAGGCGCTGCAACAGGCCTGATTGGCTCGGCCGGCCTTGTCGGTAACAGGGTTTGGAAGCTTGGCCTTGGGAGCACAGCTGGCATTTGCTTTGTTGGACCTTTAAACTTTCTAGCTGCTTCTTAAGAGAAGCCACACTGCAAACCCACCACATACTGATAAGAGTTCAAACTCTCTCTAGTTTGACTGATGTTAAATTAGGTGCAAGCAAGTGATTCAATTCTATGATTCTATTAGTGAGGTGGGGGCCTATCTCTTCTCCCAAGTAACAAGTGATAGGACAAGAGGAAATGGCCTCAGGCTGCACCAGAACAGGTTTAGGTTGGATATTAGGAAAAACTTCTTTACTGAAAGAGTAGTCAGACATTGGAACAGGCTGCCCAGGGCCATGGAGGTGTTTAAAAGGCAGGTAGATGCGGTGCTTGAGGACATGGTTTAGCGGTGTACTTGGGGAGAAATTAACAGTTGGACTTGATGATCTTAAGGGTCTTTTCCAACCTTAACAATTCTATGATTCCCAACCTCTGCTAGCCAAGCTATTTCAAAACAGCATCTTGTACACCAAAACTCACCTCCCTGCACCTCTCCCAGTGGGAACAGGGAACAGCTGCTGGGAGCAAACACTGCCTGCACATACAAACACCTCTTTCTGTGCAGAGAGTTCAATAAATCTGGAGGTTTTTCCTGCAGCTTTAGTGTAACATTTCTTATTCAACTGTGGTGATGCCCAAGCAAAATAAGAATTGCTCTTGTAAATTTAGATGCTATTCTACATCACTGTAGAAGCTGTCCTTCTTGTTCAACAGCTGAATCAGTGTATCTGAAATAGTTCCCAGTTTCAACACTTCTGATACTGATGCAGTAACAGTGAGATCCAAAAGTTTCTGGGAAGCTTTTGTTTCAAGTGTTTCCTTTTAAAACCTAATCACTATAACTCTGAAAGCCAAAGATAAAAGTAGCAAAAACTCAAATGAGTAGTCTGTGTCAAGAAAGCTTGTCCCAGCACTATCAGCAGTACGAAATTTTTAGAGAAGCAAAAACCTGTGTGGAGAACATTTACATTAATCATGTCGTTGGCGGTCACTGGAGCTAAAAAAGGATTACTCAGATCTTGCTCTACACATAAACACCCCATAAAATGCCTTTTTTTCGTGCAAGAAAATGACAGCTCTTAGAACATACACTCTTTCCAATTCGCTGACAAGCACTGTTCCTCAAGACTTCTCAACTAAAGGAAGTAGTAAACAAGCTTCAATTTTTCTTTCGAGTACTGGAGGTGTGCAAATATGGTGGCCAAATACTTCATGCAAAGGATTGTGAATGAAAACTTAATACAGAGTTTTAAATGGGTGGCAAAGGCAATGTTAACATGGTGTTAGTTTTGTGATGGTATATGTGTTTGTATTATCAGTAACAAGCAAATTCCTCATGTTTTCCAAAGCAACCTCAAAGATCTGTCCTATGCACACTTCATAATACCGAGCCCCGGGAAATATTTTTGCTAGTAATATCTGCTTAGTAAAATGTAGCATCTTTCTAATAAAGTCACTCCACTTCAGCAGTATGTACTTCAGGAGTATAATAAAAAGCACTAGAGAGAATAAAGAAAGAAAATGTCATTTGCACAGCAGGGTAGTAACATCCTGCTTACATCCCCTTATTTGCAAATATTATGTGTTGTTCTAATGCGTTAAGAATGCAAATGCTTATTTTTTTTTTTTTAGTATAAGAGAACTGTATAGCCGCATTAAATCTTAAAAAATAACTTCTAAAAATATATTTTTGTGATCTTATCAACAGGGAAAAAAACCACACTTAAGAAGTACGGAAACTGCCCATGACTACAATGGGTTGGGTGTCATTCTAGCCAGAGGCCTTGTTTCCCATTATTTAAGATAAATCCTGAAATATAATAAATAAGGAACATGTAATCTCAAAATGTACATCAACAGATTTAAACATTATTCTCATTAACCCCTCCAGAGCCTATAAAATAGGGTCAGCTGAAAAGGCTTTCAAATGGTACTCAGCAGACACTACATCATGTTCTAGTGATCTATTGCTTGAAAAGGAAAAATCTTTTACAGCCTAGCCCCTAAGGGGTTTAAGATCATAACACTTAAAAAATATAAGTACAAGCTTTCTTTGATATCTTGGTACAATACTATAAAATATGAATTAACAAGGATATTAATCATTTTACACAGTATCATTATTAACCATGCTATAATCCAGAAACAGGAACTGAAATACTATCATCTGTATAGCTAGTTTTAAAGTTAGCAAAGATATTTCAGTTTAATTAATGGAAACCACCTGTCTAAACACCATTAGCTCATCTACGTATTTTAAGGACTGGCTCAAAACACAAACGTCATCTTTAACCAAGTCACACAGGCATTTGTTTATAGTGAAAGGAGGTTGCCACAGAACCCAAAGCTCACTGTTTTTCTGTTATTGGGTTACAGTAGCTCAAGTCTGTAGGCACCAGAATCCTCCATACAGCTGATCAGTTACAGCTGTTAATTGTGGAGGGAGAGACTGGCTGACACCTGCTTCTCGCACAGTTAGTTAATGGTTCACTTCCATGTCCTAAAAGGATTGTAGCCTCTCTCAAAAGACAATGTTGGCCCCCATATATGTCTGCCTTCTACACTGCCTGTCTTGTTCTAGTTTGTCACTCTCTATACAATGCAAATTTGAGTGAACTCACATCTGCCACCGATCGACCCAATTCGTGAGCAATCTTTTCCCATCGACCTGGGGTCCCCCCTGGGAACTTAACCATACTTCTTGTCAGCTGGCTGAGGTCCTCCTCTGTCCATTCAGGTGCCTGTAAAACATTTGTAAAACATTCATTACACTGAGATATTGGACATACTTTGGTGAGGTAATATGCTGAAAAAATTATTTAAATCTTCAGACATATTAATTAAATAATGCAGAACAAAAAATTAACAGCTTCAAGTATCTGTGTGTCATGTCCCTGTGCTGCTGCATAAAATGAACTAAAACAATAAACCAACAGTAAGGTATTAAAATCCTTAACACTCAGAAAAAAAGCATTTTGCATTAAATACACCGACACATTTAATTTCTATCAACACCTATACAATATACATAACACTATAAAATGTAAAGATATTTTTATTAAAGATTAAAGCCCATCTTAAGATGCAGATTTTTAGACATTTAATTGCACAAGATTTCTTCAGAAAAGAGAAAGAAAATATGTTCCACTTTTACATTTTAAAGAGATCTCTAAATACATCACAATAGCCCTTTTTGCCTTTTGTCACTGCAATCATTCTATGTTTTAGCATTCTCACATGATTCAGGAATGAAATCTGTTGATTCTAATATTCTATTGAGACTATTAAACAACACACACCCACACACACCCTTCCCCAAAAAACACAGTTATGCCACAAAACCAAACCGGATGCTTCCACCACCCAGTAACCAAAAGCTATTAAAAAAAATGTTTTGCTCTAACCACATAAGACAATCTGTTAAAAATAACTGTCTTCATAACAGCCAAATAAAAGTGAACAAAGAAACACTAATTAGAGCAGTTTAAGGCATGAAATCTCGCTTGCCTCAGATGGCAAGACACAGCAACCACCTCTGATGTTCGCAGCATCTTCGGCAACGGCTGCAGAGCTGGATGGATCTTTGTTGCTATCAGCAGTTTGCCATTTTATTTATTTTCAAGGAATTCTTTCTATGCCATACCTCTTCTAATCACCGTTTCCGATAATGAACAGGCACATATCAAGCAGTTTGCATTACAGAGCCATCAGCAGAGAACAACAGTCAGAGGTGAGTGACCCCAGGGACCATCTCCACAACTACAGCAAAGCTTCTCCCTGACACTAATCCTGCCTGTCATTCTCCCACTGTGCTCTAACCACACTGACATCCGCCTGCCGCACCGCGAGCTTAACGGGGCCCTTCCTGACTTTTTACTGTCTCCCCCAATCAATGGTTCAAGCGTGCTCTTTTCACCATGTCCAAATGGCAGCCTCACTCATAATCAAAGTGCATTGCTCCCGTTAAAGGGCTTCCCGAAAGGCTCCACCATTTGCATTCATTTGCAAAGCAAACTACTTTTATTCACTTTGTTCTGCTATCAAGAGTGTTCCCTGAAGCAGATAAATTGGCATAAATACAACCTGCCACTTAAAAGACAGTAAATAATAGCCAATAGTAGCAAGGATTTCATCAATCGTCCTGGTTTGGATCCATGTAGTCCTTTATTTAATCCTGAAAGCCTCAAACAGTCATATTCAGAGTTTTTAATACAAGTATAAAATGAATGCTCGATGAGGACTCAAATGCAAGACTCTTAAATAACACGTGTGTACGTTAGATCTCAGACACGTTACACGCGCTATCATACAATTACACCCTGGCCTACAGATAAAAGGATACATACACAGAAAACGTCCACATTCCACAATAACCATATGACTTGTATCGAACAAGTCCACATACACCACATGTATTTCCTCTATTACACTTCAGATATATATTTTATATATATATTTCTCAAGAGAAGATTTGGGCAGACTCAAATAGTTTTACTTATAAATTTTTTGAGACTAATTAATGAATCCTTCTAATATTTTTATTTAAAAGCCTTTTATAAAAAATATTAGTCAAACTGCATACCGCAAAATTAGCCTTAATATGCAGTTTACAGTAATTTTCTATTACACTTATATACAAAATGGGGGGGGGGAAGATGATGTTTACTGCTTTTTGGGGGGGTTTGTTGTTTTGTGGAATGTTGTTCTGTTGTTTTGTGCTGTGGGGTTTTGGTTTTTTTTTAAATTCATGGCTATTTTCTCTTACCAATACTCTTACTCTCTCTTACCATATTCAAAGACTAGCTACTGAATTACACATGCAAATCAAGATATTTTTTTCAGTCATGTATCTGCATCAGAAACTTTCTAGTAAGTTTTATTTTCAGACTTATTCAGTAAGCTTTGATTTTCCTATGCGCTCATAACTTTACTAGCCATTTGTAAATATTACAGATGTCAAAGTTATCTTCCCAAGTAACAGACAAAACTACAATCGGATCTGTAGCTAATTATATGATTAATTCACAGCACACAAATTCATCGGCTACATTAAAATATCAATTTGTTAATCTTATTTCAAGCTGACAGTAACTTTAGAATGTGAACATCCAAAATATTTATAAAACAGGAAAAATCTTTGAAAAAGCTTTCAGAAAATCCACTCTCAACTGCTATAGCTGTGAAGAGCTTTTGTGAATTTGCAATTCCACAGGAACAGCTAATTGTGCATTTAGATGCAACAGTGCCTACTGTGATCCAACTACTACAAGCAGCAATGAGGGTGGTCATGGTGTGAATGTATTCTCTCTGTTCTAATCTGGAGCCAACTGTAACTGTGAGAGTCAAATGAATGCATAAACATACTGCTTTGTCACCTAAAACCATGTGTGTCCAATATTACTGAAACACCGGGCCAAAATTCATCTCTACAGTAAAGCAATGGAAGACACCACATGGTGAGGGGACAGCTGTTGTTACTACACAAGCATTCAGATTTTGTATCAAAAAAGCCACGTTCTGGGATTAATTCCCCATACTGAATACAAAATTAAGAGTAGAGATTTATGGTCTACAGTCTTCAAAATAAAAACAAGCAACAAGTGCAGATAATAAAAAAAAAAATCACAGCACTCCAATAAATGATAATCTTTTACCACAGTTTATCATATACAGCTGGCAGTATTAGTTCACCCAAATCAGTATGCACCTTCTACAGAAACTAATGGATATGTTTTATTGCTTTTTATCACTTGTATCTGTCTACCTACTTACCAATTCTGTACCACCTCTTTCAGCATGACAGACTTTTAAAAAAAAGTCCTAATGGTGTAAAATACGGGTAACTATTTTTGATAACATTAAAACCAAATTTTTAGACCATAAACTATTTTTTCGAGAAAAGTCCAACTTGAGGGATAAAACTATACACCCTTTTATTGATAAATTGGGAAGTGCCTAGTATTTGAGTTTATAAAGAAACTGTAGTAAGTTATTTATACTGACTTGACAATATGAGATAATTTGATTTTTTTAGATTAAATTTTAGCTTTAGACTGTTTCTTCCTGTCATCAATATATTGTAGATTCAATTAAAATCGCAGTAGTATTAAAGTTTGGAAAATGTTTTCAATCTGGCTAGAACTTTGTGCTTTGCTTCATCTAATTTTGGTGATTCACTCATTTGAGTCTGTCTATTCCATACAAATAAACCACAAGTTTTCACCCATTTAAAAATACCTGTGCAAACATTTGTAGAACAAGGGTCCTAGTAAAATCCTAGAGGGTTCATAGAATCACAGGTTTGTTTGGGTTGGCAGGGACCTAAAAGATCATCTAGTTCCAACACACACCCCCCCCCCCCCCCCGCCATGGGCAGGGATATCCCCCATTGGACCAGGTTTTGCAATTCATATACATTTAACCTAGAAAAAAGTGGTGGTTTTATCCATTAACAGAGCATAAAAGCATTTCCAATTTCATTTCTTGCATATAATGTCTTATTTTTCTTACAATTGTTCTACCATATTTCTTACAATTTCCTCCTTTACCTGCAAGAAGACTCAAGGCAGTCTTCTTTTCTCAAGTCTAATACACATCTGGCATTGTAATCCAGCTGTGGCTGAACACTAAGGAACTGCTACACTTGTAAACATCCTTTGTGAAGCTCTAAAGAACTTCTAAGAGGTATTATTAATGATCTGAATTCACAGACAAAGCAACAACATGTTTGGTAATCCTTTGTTCCTTCAAAGCCATTACTCAAATCCCATTTCCAAATAGTTTTGAGTAATTGAGCCATACTGTTTCAGACCAACTGTCAAGGTTGGCCAGTAAAGTAGTTTGTGCTCAGGGAGTGCAGCTGCAGAAAACTTAACTACACGCTGTGACAGCAGGAAGGGCTGTACTCTGGGAGACTGTGTCAAAGGCTTTTCTCAAGTCACAGCTAACTATGTCAAGAGCCTTTCCCTTATCCACCTGGCAGGTCACCTGGTCATAGAAGGAGATGAGGTTGGTCAGGCAGGACTTGCCTTTCATGAATCCATGATGGCTGGGCCTGATCCCCTGGTTGCCATGAACTCATCCTGAGGGCAGTCACAGAGCTCGTACATCACAAGTTGTCTCTGCTGCATCTTCCTCACTAGGGGGCTGGGGCTCTTCACACTCTTCCCTTGCTCCAGCATGGGGTCCCCCCCATGTGAGACAGTTCTTTACTAACTGCCTCAGCACAGGACCCTTCCATGGAGTGCAGACCTATAGGAACACACTGCTCCAGCATGGTCCTCCACAGGGTCACAAATCCCCAGAGTAAACCTGTGGGCCCCTCTCTCCACAGGCTCCAGGTTTGCCACAAGCTTGTTCTAGTATGGGCTTCCCACAGGGTCACAGTCTCCTTCAGGTGTCTCCACCTGCTCCTGTGTGGGGGTTCTCCATGAGCTGTGAATGGGATCTCTACTCCTCATCATCTTCCTTGGGCTGCTGGGGGACAGTCTGCTTCACACAGCGGTTTTCTCCATGGGCTGCAGGGGAATCTCTCCTCCAGTGCCCGGAGCACCTCTTCCCCCTCCCTCTTCACTGACTTTGGTGCAAAGTTTGTTGCATCTTCCCACTCCTTTCTTTGGCAGCAAAAATCCAGCCACTTGTGGGGTTTTTTTCCTTCTTAAATAATGTTATCACAGAGGTGCTACACCACTGCTGATTAGCTTGTCCTTGGTCAGCAGCAGGTCTGCCCTTGAGCTGGCTGTTATTAGCTCTGTTGGACCTAGGGGAACCTTCTAGCAGCTTCTTGCAGAAGCCACCCCTCCCACTACCAAAAACTTGCCATGCAAACCAACATTAGTGATTAGTTTCAGAATTTTTTAAAGCAACTACATGTAAATACAAAGATACAGCTGATTATCTTCACTTCTATCATAAGCTTGTCAAGATGATCACCTAACCACAGTATTTTTTATGCTTTTCCTCACAAAGTAATGCCTTCAGCATTAAAAGCATTAAAATATAAATGATATATATAATTTAAGTAGGCAACAGCTCTTAGAGAACAGTGAGAACCTGAGAGAAACATGAAGTTTCTTCTGCCTCAGCATCAAGTCTTCTACCACATGCAGCAGCAAATGTCCTAGGACAGAGAGACTCCTTCCCTCACAGCTGCCCTCAATTCAATCAGGGATTTCCTAAGCATGAAGCCGAATCCATTTCTGTTTCAAAGCCAGTGATGAAGTTGTCCATTCTCCTCAGTCCAGTTTTGCTCTTACTCAACATCACAAACTGGCTTTCTAAAACACACTCAGTTTCTCAATTCTCACCATGCCCTGCTGCCTTTTCATTGCACTGTCCAGCATGCTTCTGCTCTTCTCTATGGCTCCATACACAATATAGGAGAGAAAAAGCAAAAAAAAACAAAAACAAACAACAAACAAAACCCCAGACAATCCCTCCCCCAGATAAACACAAAAAGCCCTGAACAACCACCCAAAACACTACCAGCAGTGTATTTTCTTTCAATTCTAAACACACAATTGAAGACAATTTGCCTGCAGCAGGAGAGTTGGTAGGAAAACAGACCTCAGCAGGAGAGATTTTTCTAGACCCTGCCTGTTTCAGAATGGTGATTTCACAGATGTTTCAATACTGCACGGAATAATCCCAAGTCACCCACTGGAATTTACTACCTTATAGACCATCTCCAGTACTGAGTAGATCCTTGCAGATACACACAGGTCTCTTTTAGTGACATAATGCAGTAACAAAAATGTATCTGTTTCCTGTTCTTTAACTAAGCATTACTCTAAAGATGTTCCCTTTCATCTTATCATTACTCTGTCTCTATAAGAAGCGTCGCTGACAGAACCTGTCAAAAGCTTTATAAAAATCCAAGTACACTGTAAAGCTCTAATAAAAAGGCATAACTTTTCTTTAAATTCACACTGGCTTGTGACTATTATTTTTAAATTGGCACATCTAATAGTATCATTCATTGCACAATTAAAAAAAAACCAAACCCTACTCAGTATGGAATTCATGCTAACCTGTCTGTACTTCCCAGAATTCTCCATAAAGCTCAAAAGTTGGTATCCTATTTCCATCTCTCGTTTCAAGGCTCAATTAAGTAATTGCTAAAATATTTAGCAGCAGTTTTAAATGGATTTAATATTAGAGTTCTTTTTAGGTTAACTAATGGGTGAAGCCTATTATTCCAAGCAATTTTTTTATCAACTTCAGATGAATGCTTCATTCTAATGCACTTCCTCTCCACTTGCCTTCAGTACATGATGCCAAAAACTCCCTAACTCCTTTGTAATAAACATGAGTGAAAAGCACTTTTAGCCCAAGTATCTTCTTGAAACTGCTTTGTATTTTGATCATCCACTTCAACAATATCCCTTGCCAGAGCCCCGTTATACTATTTTTTCCCATGTTTTGCACATGACTTGCAAATCTCATGCTCCTTTGCATAAGACTTTCCCTTTCTGAAGCTTCCTGAAAGTAACCGGGGAATTAGGTAGGTATCTTCAGCTCTTTTTCTGAGACAAAATTTAATTCTAGTAAAATGGGCATATTTTGAGATTCTTACACTGGCTACCCTACCAACTACAATTCTGATATATTTTTTTTAAACTTTTTTAAACTTCAAGCAATCTGTTAACTTATCCTAACTGCATGTCAACTGATGATTTTTAAATATAGAAAATAAGTTTACTTTCAGAATTTAAGCATATTAGAAACCAAAACACAAATAGGTCACATAATGTCAATATGACAGCTCCCCTGTGCTTTTGTGAAAGCAAAATCAGTTGACATCTATTCAGGAACACCAACAAAACCCTTGATTTACAAGTACATTTCACAGCTAATGCAGGTCAGAAAGGAATTATTATTCAGCTTACTCATTCCTAAGGTGTGCATCTACATGTACCTCTATCTATACTGCTTGCCTTACATTGGCAGGACACCTGAATGAGCAACAGATTCTCCCACCATTCCCCTTGGCAGCATTATATGGTACTGCCAGGCTATTTCTAGACTTACAGGCTGCCATACCTTAAGATGGAAAAATCTGTGTTCTAACAAAGAAAGAAAAAGTAGGGGAGGAGAATGAGAAGTCAATATAAATCAAGCTAAGAACCAGCTATGTGAAGCAGTAAAACAATTTTTTAAGTTATGACTATACCCACTACTGGTATTTCATGTGGGTGCCAGTGACACAGCTGACAGCAGCTTGAAAACCATCAAAAGGGACTTCAGGGCCCTGGGTAAAACAGTCAGGGACTCTGGGGCACAGGTAGTATTCTCATCAGTGCTCCCAGGCAGAGGGCAAAGACCTGCAAGGGCTGAACGTATCCAGCAGGTCAACTCATGGCTTAGGACTAGCCATTGGCTCTTCTCTGTCTGTTCCCAGAGTGGCTGGATGGGCACCTGGCAGCCAGCTATAGGAAGTTTACCAAGAATTATGAAGTTATAAATGAAAACATCTTGATTTGGACTTAAGATGAATTTTGGGGAAGAATTCTTTCATGATCTTCCCTCAAAAATACAGGAGTAGAAGACTGACAGCAATCTATGATTGCTGTTGTTGGTTACAGTTAGCAGTACAGTAGCTGGCAAATCTACCTCCACAAGAAAAAAGTTATGTATCAGGTATAACAAAACAAACTGGTTGAATTTCCTACATTAACCTATTATAAGTAAAGGGCATTGACTTCTAATCAGAAGTTATTCCCTCAGTGATTTAGGCTCTTCTGAAAAAAAATTTTTTTTCTTTCTTTTTTTTTTTTTTTACTAACTTATAAAAAAGGAAAATCCTCCATGGATGTCTATATTCCAAAGATATTATTTTCACTTCTTTTAAATGTCTGCATGTATTGGTTGCCTCCACTGAAATACTGAAGCCCTTCCATGATCACAAAGGTTCTCTATCCATCACAGATAAAAACATCAATTCTCTACAACACAGCTAAAGTGAGCACATATGAAAAGGACACAAAACCAAGAACAAAGTTATTAGAATGTAAATGTCCTCATTTAAAGTTAGAGAATAATTACTCCCTATGCAATTCTGAAATAGTATCAAAAGCCTAAATTAGCTAATGAACTTCCTACCCCTGACTTTCTTTAATGAGAGACATTTTGAAGAAACTTTTCTATTTGAGTTTTCCTTGATAAGGAAAGACATATTTTTGCTAAGATGTTTAGCTCAGAATATTTTCTTTTAGTCAATTAAAACTGGGATCACCCTTGCACTGACAACAAAGTTAAAGTCAAAAAGTCTGGGGTGTATCAAGGACAGTGTAGCCTCACCTGGAATATTCTGCAGTTCCGGGCTCCCCAGTTCAAGAACAACAGGGAGCTACCGGAGAGGCTACAAAAAAAGGGCTACAAAGATGATTAGGGGGTTAGAATGTCTGTCTTCTGAAGACAGGCTGAGGAAATTGGGACCTTTTGGCTGAAGGGGGATGTTATCAAGGCTTATAAATACTTGTGGAGTGGGTGTCACGAGGACAGGGTCAGTCTTTTTTCAGTGGTGCCCAGTGAAAGAAGCAGCAGTGGGCATAAACTTGAATATAGGAAGTTCCACCTAAACATGAGGAGGAACTTCTTTACTGTGAGGTTGGCAGAGAACCGGAACAGGCTGCCTTCTGGAGACATTTAAAACTCTCCTGGATGCTGTCCTGTGCAACCTGCTCTATGTTGATCCTGCTGTGGCAGCGGGGAGCTGGGTCTCTTAAGCTTGGAGAAGAGGAGACTGAGGGATCCAGGCTCTTCTTGGTGTTGGCCAGTGATAGGACAAGGGGCAATGGGTCCAAGCTGGAACATACAAAGTTCCATCTGAATATAAGGAAGAACTTTTTCACCATGAGGGTGACAGATCACTGGAACAGGCTGCCCAGTGAGGTTGTGGAGTCTCCTCTGGAAACATTCAAGACCAATCTGCATGCTCCTTTCAACTTATCCATACACTGGAAACTCATCAACTGGAAATGAAATATCAAGAGCCAGATTTACTGGTAAAGGGACAACTATAAACTCCTATCCAGAGATCAAAAAAGCAAAAGATACTACCAAAATGATGAAATAAGGTTTGTCCAGAGACAGGGGTACGGCTTTAGAAAAAAACCAAAACCAAACCACAAAACACACCAAACATACACAGTCTTTAGCCCAGGCTTTGTTTCATTTAATCTAGAATGGTTTTCTGACTCTGTTCACAGAACTTCACCCGGTTACACAAACATAAAAGACTAATGCACCACAGAAGTGGGACATAAGCACTTGGGCGTTAATTTACTCTAAGTTTAGGCTGGAAGTTAGAGAATGCTTCAAGCAAAGGGATTTTCAGCATGCTGAAAGGACCTGGAGGGAAGTGGGTTCATAGGGAAAAGAGAATACTAATCCATTCTAATACACAGCTTGTTCCTCAGTAAGTTTGCTCTAGTGTTAACACACAAATATGTACATTGGTTATTTGTAATGCATCAACTCAAATACCACTTTCTTTTTTAAAAGGCTATATGCCATAAAGCAGTACAGCATCTGTCTCTGGCAATGCACACCTGAAGAAGGCCTCTGCTCTACAATGAATATTTTCACACTTAGGTTCTACCAGGCTTTGATTCTAGTCTTAATATGAACCTATTGCTGTTAACCTGACCAAACACCAGCAGGAATGTTTCAAGTGCCTACCTACATTGCCACAAAGCTATCTTAATAGCCCTTCTGTGAAGTAGCTAGTTTTCAAAACCATGAAAAATAATTCAAATGATGACATCTTTTTGTGAATTTTGAAAGTAAATTGTTCTGTCATATTTAACACAGAAGCCCATCTAATTTTGTCTTTTTCTGTTTGTCATTACAGAAAACCATGGGAGCAGAAAGGTTATTTCTTGCTGCATTCTCAAAATCAAATCTACTTTTCCATCATGCAAGCCCGAGGAAAAAATCTCACAATTAAATGGTTCATAAATATAACACTAAAATTACTATTTAAGTCAATGTAATTGAACAGAAATTTAAAATGTAGTTTTTAATTGCATATTACAACTTAAATGGTTAACACTTGGCAGAAAGTGTTAACTCATTCATTTTTTTAATTGTTAGCTGCTTCAAGGCAATTGTTTTAATGCAGAAAAAAGTGAGAAGCTCTTCAGTACATTTGATTGTAGGATACTCAGGCATGCAGATCGAATAAACTATAGGTTGAATAGGTAATTAGGTTTGGCCTATGAAACATTAATGTGGAGACAAATTCCCAAAGAAAAGGAACAAATGCTTTTCATTTAATTCTCTCTCAAAACACCACTCTACTTGGGATTTTTAAAAGCAGTTTGCAAAAAATATTCTAATTTGATAGAGAATATGAAAATGCAAACCTTTTAGAGTACACAGGTTCATGAACTCTTTAGGAAAAGAATTTCTAACTTTCATAAACTTCAATAAAAAGTGATTAGGGTAGTAAGTCCCCACAGACAGCAGGTAGCAACTTTTTTTTTTCCATGATTACTTGATACATTAAAAATCTTTAGCCATGCTGTTAAATTCACTAGAGAAGATAAGCCCAAAGGCATCCAGATATATTAAAGCATATATATGATTAGTCTTTGGTGTCCCTTGCCTTCTTTCGTAATATAGTTTCAACTGTCTCCATCAGAATTATTTTAACACCACAGTTATTGTCTAAGTAACATTCTTCCTTCCACATGAAATGCAACTAAATTATTTCACCAGCAATGCGATGTTTTGCCCAATAATCAGTTATTCCCTTAAACAGCCTGAATATTATGATCTCTTCATTTTTAACACTGCTGAAGGTACTCTCCATCCCAAAACTGCACAAACATACTACAAAATATTGAGAAATTATCTCCACCAGAAATGCTAAATTACTTCTTCTACACCAAGTATGTCTCAACAGCTTTTAGAGTTGCTCCAATCCCGATTTCCAACATGAATTACAAGCATCACCTAGTAAATAGTAAAAATTGAAGTATTATGTTTTCTGTGTTCATGTGTATATGTTTTAAAATAACAGTTTTGGCTAAGTAATATATGATTCAGCAGCATTTTATAAGGAATAGTTCAGGCCAAATAATTTGCATTCCAACTCCAAACGTACTTGACTTCATATAGTTAATAGTTGTGTCAAATAGACCAACTCCTATTCATTTAAATGGAATGCAATTGCAGGCTGGAGTGTGCTGAACTGAGGGCTTGAAGACTGCAGGTGATCTTTTCAAGACTGCATCCAGTCTGTCAAAAACTATACAGAAAATGGCAAATACCTGGATTGCAGTTCTCTGAAAATTCCTATGTGGAAAAATACTTCTGTCAGCAGTATTAAATAAGTCCTTGGCATGGCAGGACTACATATTTATCTTTACTGGGAGAACAAAAGCTAAACATCTCTCATACTGTTCAGTATATTTTTAGTTGCTGCAGTTTACTCTAGATTACAGTTTCTGGCCAATTTCCATAAATAAATGTGACTAAAGCCCACTGTAGTCATGGCCTCAGGAAGAAAAGGAAAGCAGCAGCACTGATCATTGTGAAATAAAGATGCTGATTCTAACCAGATCTTTATTCTTTTGTTTGGAAACTATGATATAGAAACATCAATATTTATTTATATTTATAAATTAAGACTAACTTTACTTGAAGCTAACTTTACTCTCCAATTTAACATGGCTAAACTACCATAAAAAGTTAACTATTTTGGAACAGTCTGCACATTACAAATTCACACCAAAAAGTCAAAAGGAGCAGCATTGAATTGCACTACAGAAGTTGATGCCATAAACAACAAATTCTTTCTGGTTCTTAAGTTGTGGATCTGGTGAAAATCCTATTCCAGGGATATTTATCATCTTTCTCTCTCATTTACTGGAAAAATTCCAAGGATACACTGTGTCAATGCTGGACTGCATTTTTTTCCTTCTGCCAGATGGGCAGGAGCAAGTGAGGCAAGGTCACAGTGATTAACCAGCTTTCACATCTTCCTCCAACCTCTACTCCTAGTAAGTGCAACTACAGTTTCTTCCTTATGCTTCTTTTGGTAGACAGAAAAGGAAAGGAATGACTTTGTTTTGGGAGGTGCCTGGGAGGAAACACTGCCAAGGAAATTCAGGATTTCTACCACTCCCTGTTCCCAATTGGGTTAAATTGAAGTGGTCCCATTGGAAGCTCTTCTACATCGCTTAAACTGAGGGGAAGACAAAACCAGTGCAAGTAAGACTAATATTTACAAAGGCACTGCACAGTTTCTTGTAAATTTATGTAAAATGGCTATCAGCTTCGGGACAGAAGAGATACTCCCAACGAAGAGTCAGAATTTCAGTGGTTGACTGGGAAAGATTGAGTTACAGTTTCTCCTCATGGGTACAAGGTTTCTCATGTCAATTATCCTATCTTTCTATGATAGACAACTATTATGTCAATCTCAGAAATTAAAGAGAATGCAATACCTGAGGTAAATTAAGAAGTCCAACCTGAGTTACAAAAGTTAAGAAAAGGGAAGCTATATAGCTCTGGTTTGGATCCATGCAGGTGTCTAAACAGAGGTTACAGTGCTGCCTGGTGAGGAAACAGAACCTCATTTTAAAAACCACCCATATTTGTCCACACAAACTAACACTTTGAACTTGAGCTGTTTTCAACTGACAGACTCAAAAAAATGAGGACTACACAGGAGCACACACATGGCAGCAACTCATAGAATCACAGAATAGTAAGAGTTGGAAGGGACGTCAACAGATCATCTAGTCCAACCCCCATGCCCTGTCCATGCAGGATCACCTAGATCAGGTCACCTCAATTGCTTTTTTTGGAATACAGATTCAGTTGAAAAACTACTGAAAGTTCAAATTTGACACCACGGCAACTACAGCATGGTACTGAAATCCATGTATTATTATTCTTGTCTGTACAAGACAAGAACCTATGCTAGAATATTTAATTAGAAAATTTTAAAACTCAATCAAGCTCAGGAAACATCAGGCAAATGTCAACTGCATGGACTTAATTCAATGCATATGCACAACAGTTTTGTTTTTTTGTTTTTTTTTTTAAACTAGTATCTAAGTGTTTACAGAACATATTGTTACTACCTTTAGGAAATATCCTTAGAGAAATATGTATCTTGGCTGTTTGTTTCCTTTGAAATCCAGACTGAATTTTGGTTGTGCTTTGCAACACCCTGTTTCCAAAATCTTTTTCCCTGGCTGTCACATCAAATAATTTCTCTATATCATTTAGATGGTTTTTAATATTGCCCTTAAAGGCTCATAGCATGACTTTTGTGCTTGCATGGATTACAACACCTCTCCACCCAAACTAGTTCTAGCCAGCCTGAGCAAGGCACATTTGAGAGCAGAATATTGAATTACATATTCTATAAACACACCATTACTTTCCATAAATACAAGAATAAATAAATTTTCCTATGCTTTGTTAACCTATCCAACCTAACTGTTAGAAAATTGGAAAAGGATATACATAAATTCCATATTCTTGCATAGCAATTTTCTGTTGGTGTTTATTCCCAGTCTTTATATATTCCTGATCTACTTTAGGTAAAACTCTGTAACTCTTGGTTCAATGTTTAGTACTTAGGGCATTTGTCCCAGTCAATACAGTTACCTTCTCTCAATCTACTGCTGGAATTTATTTTCTTCACTTTGTATTTACATTTCTTCGATTTAAAATCTGCTATAACACTGAAAACACCACTTTGAGCTGCTAGCTGAAGAATATCTCATCATCATCCTACAACTTTACTCTTCCATAAGAAACACTGAATATTAAAAGCATTTAATGTTTCATACTGCACAAGAAATTATTTTTCAGACTATTTGATATTCACAACTCAAAAACAGGGGTATCATTCTAGATTTAAAGATGTAGATCTCCTCTCCAAGGAAAACTCAATAATTAAAAATACTATTTTTAAAAAAAACGCACATTTATTCACCCCTTAAAGCTATCCAAGTTGTAAGTAAAATCCGTAGAGGCTTAAATATTTAAGACAGAATCCTGAAAAGGTTATTGTCTGCACTGAAGTAAAGATGATTCAAAGCGCAAATAAATCTAATGTTTCTAAACAAAATTAAAAATATACCAATTGGCTAGAAATCTGCTGAAGACACTAGCTTGCTAGGAACAGACCACTTTGGTTCAACAGTCACATAAGGAATAGCCATAAACCAAACAAAACCACAGGCTATTAAATATGATACTTGAAAAATTCAAAGTATTTCTAGTTTTCATTTGTTCATTAGGCTGACTGGCTTAATGGTTAGCAAAGAGAATGAGGAATAGAATCACCAATATGTATTGGGGGGGGGGTGCGGGGACAAAAAAAATTACACAAACATATTAGAATATCCAAGGTGCTTGTCTACTGTTTTGGTAGATCAAGTCCTTGTTTGTACTTCACAATCACAGCATACATTGTAAGGGTGCCTTTGCCACACTGCCATTGGTATTTTATCAATATGATTCTGCTGCACAGAAGAAACATGTATGCATTCTTCTGTACTTGTTCACTGCCCTCAGACAGGAGCCCAAGTATATTATACAGGTAGAATTAAGCACCTATTTTTAAAAGTATTTTTATAGAATAAAAATAGATTTTTCATTAATACGAATAACAAATGTAAGTGTAACTGTAGGAGTTACTTATAAGACAAACTGTAGAGTTATTTTAAAATGCAAACCCCAATATTCTACTTAGGCTGAGTATAACCTGCATAACATTTGCAGACACACATATAGAAAACCACAGGAAAACCTGGACTCTTCTCACTTAACTCTTTCAGTACCACCCTAATGCAGTTTTTTGTGTCTGTTTCACAATGAAGTGTCTTTTCCATGACACTGCATTGCTTAGGAGTTTGGTAATAGAATACTGAGGTTTTCACCTCAGGGTTACTAAATTAAATATGGCCCAGATCAATAGTGACTCAAAGTCATCACCATTTGATGGGAGCTTGGAGCTCAGATTAAAATGTATTATGAGCTTAGACTAGCTCCTAGAGAACAGCTTCATAACTGACACTAACAGGGATGGTTGCTGGCAGTCTCAATACAGAGTCTGAAATGCAATGGGTACACAGAGTGATTTACTTTCTCGACCCACAGCAATCCCTCTGGGCCAGGGCCGAGGCACACCAGCAGGACACCATGAAGAACCTCATACTGCTGGTTGCTTACTTGCATCTGTCCCAGGAATAAAAGACATTTAGAATACAGATATACTTTTCAGATACCACATTTGTTTCACTGCTTAGAAAAAGAAAACTAAGTTATTTCAAAACTAGATGACCTCAGTTAGCACACTAAAACAGAACCACCCTTCCTCTTGAAGGCCAATTTATTAAAACATGTGGTTTACACAGCACCTTAATCCTGCTAAGATAGAAACTGCTTGCTTAAGGAATTAACATTTTTTAAAAGCCTGGAAACTGTATTCAGGTAATCCGTCATATGACGTCTGATTAGAACAAGCACCATATTATTTGCTACTAAAGAAAAAGCGTACTCAGATTTCAAAGCAGCACAGATGTGGGAAGATTCAAGGCAGAAGAGAGCAGGTGGCAGGCTAGCTGGCAATTATGAAATGTGCAAGATTATAAAATGACTAAGATTTAATTGTCAAAACTATACTTTTAAAACTAACAAAATAATAATTTAGCATTTGTAGAGCATTTTGCCTTTTAATGTTATAAATCAGAGACCTCTTTTGTACATTTAGAGTTATTTTATATTGTTCCACAGCCAGCTTTCAAATAAAACCTTCATGATTAAAAACCTCCCTCAGTTATCAATATCCTATCTATGAAACACAGTGCTTTGATGACCCTGGCTGAGAAAAATACAAACACAAACTGCATTTTAACAAGAAAAAAGTTCAATGCAAGATGACCACAGCCTGCAGTTCAACAACTGGAAAAAATGCTAACTGCTTTCCTGCATCTACCAATAAATTGTGAAAAAACAATGTTTATGTATAATTTTGTTTCACAGTATTTTTAACAATCCTAATTTAAGGGTAAAAAGTGTGGCAAATGCAGAAGATCCACGTTATCTAAGCTTCCCAAGCTCTGTGCACAGAAATAGTTTTTACTACTCCTGCTTTAGTAAAATCAAGCCAGGTGCTCCTGCAATATCAAAACCAACCAAATGCCAAGAAGTGCTGCAGGATAACATGAAAAACAAAAATAATGAGAAACATGATTTTCTATCCATACATCTGGTCCAGCTGGAAGGGATCAGGTACTGTCTTTCTCCACCTTTATCTCCCCTTTACAGAGCAAGCAAATATCAAAAGGTCAAAAGTATTCACCCCTCATTGAGGTAGAACTTGGAACTCTATCTTCAGAGACGAATGAGTCAAATAATGATAAGGAACGAAGGAGAGATTCCAGAGGAAGAAGATGAGCACTCTGTAAACCAAAAGGAATTACAATCCTGGTCCCACTGAAAACAACAATAAATCTTCCATTGATTTCTCAAGGGCTAAGATTTTCATGCAACAACAACATTGTCCACATACACAATGAACTCTCATGAAAATGTGTGTTACAAATCATATAAAATCAAATCAAACAAAGAATATGAGAGAAATCCCACTGGGAGTGAAATTACTTGGCAATGGTTCATCAATAGAATGATTCCAGAAATGGCAAATACATACATTCTCACATGAATATTTGCAGAACGGAGAGAACAAGATCAGATGTAACAAAACATGGCCTCAGCATTAAGTTGCTCTTTTATTTCCAGCACTACATAATAGTTTGCCCAACAGGAAAGTAAAAAGCTTAAACAGCTACAAAGTATTGCAATAGCGGCTTAACAACATATGCAGGCCAGAAAAAAATGCAACCTAGAAGGAAGCCCATGGCAGTATTTCCTCTAAATTCCTAACACACATACACTGAACACTTTTCCCAATCAATTTTTGGTGACAGATAAAGAAAAAAAAAATAAATCCAGAAGCTCAGGCTAAGCAAATTAAGCTACTTACCTCTTCTTAACAACCTGAAAGAAGATCTTATCTGGGAGTACAAACATACAGTGGTAAAATAATTTTAGAAACAAACTTTCTCAGTACTTGCTTTGAAGAGCTTTGTTATCAGTATGAAAATGCAATTTTAGTAATTCTTCTCTGCTTCATAGTTATATACAGTTTGCATGGATAATGTAAACAGTGCTACAGGAATATACTGTTTATTGCTATGTAAGTATATGATTTCCTACATAGAAAAAACCCTAAAGGGTCTCACAACTTCGTTTTCATGCTCTAAAATACGATTGAGTCTGCTCACACTATTTTCAACAGATGGAGTTTAAGAACTGGAAAGATGGTCAAAGAAAGTTTCACAAACAGTCTAGGATACATACTCTGCTAATGCATCTCCCCCAACATGCATTCCCAAATCTGAATTTAAACAAGCTGGCTGCAAATTAAATTCAGTATTTATTTCTTTCTGAATTTATGAAAGGCAGAAAGTGATGATAAATAAATATCATTCTACCTAAACCAGCATGGAATGGAGTGGGAAAAGAATGCAGTTATCCCTCAAGTTTCCCTCTTCTGGTCTAAAACTATTTAACTTTTCATCATAAATACTCCTTTCTAAATTTCTTTTTATTGCTGATTCTTGTTAACTTTTCTTCCTTTCTGAAAAGTACAACAAATAAAAATATGAAGTCATAAAGGTGGGTGGAACACTGCTGCAGAAAAATTACTTCTCAGTTCTGCAATGCTGAATATTATCGAGTATCTCCCAATACCTTACTTACTGTCAATATTCAGGGTGGGGTGGTTTTTTTGGTGTTTT
>VXBZ01000797.1:0-62026 GCA_013399135.1 Heliornis fulica
CATCGCGATATCTTCCGGACGCAGTCCCTTACTACCTATATTCTCCCTGATCTCTCCATCCTCAGTTGCTCCTAGTGGGTTGTTTGTTTTTTTTTCTCTTTAGCTATGTTATCCTAGAGGCACTACCACCACTATTTCTGGTCTTGGTGGATATATCTTGGATCTGGCTAGTACTGTGTCTGTCAGATACAGGGTAATCTTCTATCAGCTCCTTGGGGAAGCCACCCCTGTAGCACCTCCTGCTACCAAAACCTCACCACATAAACCAAATACAGCATGTAATTGCATTTGTGGATTCCTTACTTACCAAAAGCATCTAATTGACTAAAATGTATAGTAACATCTTTCTTGATCACTTTAATCTCAGTGTGGTTATTTTATTGCCTGCAATTCTTCAATCTCGCATTTCCCAATTCCAGGTTTCTAATCTTCATTCCCCATCCTTATTCAGTATCTTCTATAGCATGCTTCTTCCATCCAGAACCTTCTGAATCCTTAAGAGGGTAAATAAACATTTAATTAATTTTTAACAAAAACAGGGAGTAACTGAGACGGGTTCTTCTAATGGAAAGTGTTGGCCACCCTTCTTGACAAATATTCATTGGAAAAATGGAATTTTTCAATTAAAAATATTATACCTATATTGAGTCTAAATAACTTGATACTACATTAGTTCTCATAAGCAAATAGTCAATGGAAAACTATCATAATAAGTTGAGTGGAACGTTCAATATCTGGTACTTTCTCTTCTAAATTATTTTAATTAAATCATTTTTGCATAATACCCTATAATGAAATGTGTTCTTTGGATAAATTTCCATCTGGAAAGGGATTTGTATGTAAATACTTGTCATGTAGAAATATTTTCATTACTTTGAGATCTCCAACATCTCCCTCACTCTTCATTAACAGCAGTTAAATGTGACCTGTATTTTGGTTGGTTACTGCAAGATTTTGAGATTTTAAGACAGCCTGTATTCAGCCACATTCTCTGATTTACACCATTTTACTATGCTACTGACTTCTGTTTCCTGTCCTTGCCTGCTATGTTCCTTTACAGTTTAAAAATGAAAGGGTTACTCTTCCACCTAAACTGTAGCGTGAGAAATACAGAAAATCTTAGTTTAAGATCATCACTAGCCATGACAAACTGCAAATATCAATAAGAACTCTTAAAAGTTTTCTTTGTTTCACTGCTTGTTATAAAAGGTATGGTAATGTGTACTGATGTGATATTGGGAAGTAGCACCTCTCAATTTGTAATTAATGTTGCTATCATCTCATTAAAATCCTATCTGCTAGAATAAGTGGAAGCATCGTAGATAAAATCTTTCACAGAATGTAAAAGCTGCATTGGAATGTTGTAAGAAAATCTTAGCTAACTGAACAAAAGATGCTCAGTATTCTCAATTCAACACTGCCTTGTGGCAATCTCAACAGCGGAGCCAATCCTTTAAGTACTTTATCCTGCAAAACACGATCACCAGCAGTTCAAGCCAAGTTACTGGGATTGCATTCAGGATAAAGATCTTTGCTGTACATTTTGGTCAAAGTTCTGTGAAATTTATAGAGTTGTGTACTATGTGAACAAAGGATGTTGAAAACTGGGGTATTAGTTCTAACGAAGAATTAAGCACTTCACTTTTTTTTAATATACATTTAACCTTTTTTAATTATTTCTTTCACATCAAAATTCTGGAGCAACTTATTTTAGAGTCAATGAAATATGTTTTAATAATGTCAAGTAGTCTTGTATATATATGTTAAGAAAATACTTTTTAGCATTTTTACCAAATCATTTTGAGTACATGATGTCTGGCTTTGTATTATACTAAAAATTCTATTCACAATTCACATATATGTGAAATATGCACTTAAATATGGTAAGGCCAAGCCAGACATTTGATTGAGAAATGACAAAGCCAAAGCCCAAATGATTATTTAGCTGTATAAGACTGTTCTTACAAAACATTTTTTAACAGTTAATTTTCCAAACTTACAGAACACTTACAATACCAAGACCAAACTACTTTAATAATAATATAACTTTTTTCTTTTTCTGAAACCTACATCACTTTGAAGTCTTTACTATTCTGTTCTAGTTATTCAGTTCTTGCAGTGGGGTTAGAAGAAAATAATCTAATGAGGAACGTAAGGGCACAGAGAAGTTGTAGTGCAACTGCTGCTGTTGCAATGCTGCTTAGTCTAAACTCCCTCCCTTTCATCCACGCCAAGATCTTCTGTAAAGTTTCTCTTTAAGTTACCTGACTCATAGCCATTAAGTGACCGTTGTCAGTGTACCTACATCCTGACAAAGGCACGGACATTCTGCCCAGTCTCACCTAAAGCAAGACTCACTTGCTGTCCAGAAGCTTACTTTTATTTGCTGCTTTCTCACACACAGCCCTAAACGTGTGGCCATAGCACATATGCATAATTTTCCCTGGGGAAAATATTTACATAAAAGAGGGTAGATACTACAAATGGCAGAGGAAATGGAAAAAAAAACAAAAAAAAAACCAAACAAACCCAAAACCTCCAGACCTAAAATCTGTGGATTCTCTGATTGTTTTAAACAAACTTTTTATCAGACAAATATCGTGAAAAGAAACACGCTTTACAAAGATTTTTAAGAAAGATATTACATATAAAATTATTCCCACGTTATTTGGGAGCAAAATCAACTGAGTATTTTGAGATGACATAGGTATAATCATGTATAATATTTATTCAAACTTGAAGGAAAGGGAATGAAACTCAAATGTTTACTTTCACAGCATCACAGGTACCTTATCTCTTTAAAATAAAATGTTTAGTGAAATAAATTTAATAATATAAAACCTGAGAATGGGACTCAGCGATACTTATGGGCTCTTTCCAACTCAATATATCTTATAATTCTATGAATTGAGGTAACAAGAATAATAAAAATGCATATTTGAAAGAATTGATACAGTCATATCATAGGATCATGAAATGTTTTGGGTTGGAAAGGTTCTTAAAGCCCATGTAGTTCCAACCTCCCTGCCACGGGAAGGGACACCCTCCACTAGCCAATGTTTCCCAAAGCCCCATCCAGCCTGGTTTGAACACTGCCAGGGATCCAGGGACATCCAGCACCACTCTGGGCAACGTGTGCCAGGGTCTCACCACCCTCACAGGGAAGAATTAATTTCTAATATCTAATCTAAAGCTTCTGTCTTTTAGTCTAAAGACATTTCACCTTGTCCTATCGCTGTACTCCCTAATAAAGTATCTTTCCTGATATTTCCTGTAGGGCCCCTGTCATTAATTTTCAAATATAGATTTTCAAGTAATATATTATAAAGTAACATAGTGTTTGTGTAAAGGAATTGCATGGTTTGCAGAGGAAGATGGAGAGATCCCTATCAGACAGATGACTTTTTTGGAGAGTACTTGTGTTTTTCTAGGTGATACATTTAGACACATATGAGTGCCTCAAACTGCTCATCTCATAATTTTAGGAGGAATTCTATTTGACTTTAATAATGAATCCTCACATCAGTTGTTTTGTACATCCAATAAATTGTTCTCAGTCCTATCTAATAAGTTTGCAGTCTTTTTTCTTCCTACAAAAATGTTTGAAGATCAGTAAAATACATAATGGTTTCTATTCTTAAATAGCCAAACTTTCTAGACCAGTTACAAAGAATTCTTCTGTTTGGATTTTATTAATTTAGAGCCTACTACTCTGTGACAGTGTATTATAATGAAGGCAGTATTCAGCAGTATACTTCAGTTACTCAGGGCTGCTCAGTTTTATTCCTTTTTCTTTTAACTTAATGTACTCAGTAATTTTAATATGATGTGCTTACTAGTACATTGTATGTACCTTCTGTTTGTTCTTATCTCTGATAATGAAAAACAATCAAGGCTACTGAATCAGTCACTGATGTAAAAAACACAAAGTTAATGATTTCTAAAAGTGAGAAATACTGTATGTGATTTAGGAGCTGAAAAATCTGTATATGGTGTCTGTCATATAGCTCCATGCTTTCACTATAAATGGTCTTAAAATTCTTTCACCCCCTTTAGCAGATACTATTTCCAGATTGTAATTATGATTGATATCTTTTAAGCGAAGACTAATGATATGTCTGTTGTTGCTGTGAAAATGAATGCAAAGTAGGTCAGTGCTGCAATTAGATGGAAGATAAGTCTTCATTTTTAAATGTTTTAGATTCCAGAGAATTCTTCTGCTTTTGCTCAAATCTACCTTAATAGTGACATGAAATATTTATACTGGAGTTAGCTCAACCAGGCAGTCATTTTGTTTGACAAATTGGGTCACCATTTGGGGAATTAACAGTTTGTATCTGCAAACTAGTGTGAGATTTTGGTATACTGCTCATTGTGAGCACAGTTATATTGGCACATGTGGGCAAATGCTATAGCTGTGTTGCAAAATATTTGGAAAGCACATTCTCATAAAACTGTGAGACTAAAATAGTAGTATCAGACTTTGATCCTTAAAAAAATAAAAAAACATACTGTAGAACTCAAGAATGAGAAAACAGATACTATGGAAATTGTTTTCCATCACTAAACTCTGTTTTTAAAAAAGCTTTTCCAAATACCTTGTCACTATGGTTACCAGTACAACCAGATTATCTTATTTTTTTCATTTAAATAATTTGATGAAACAAATATCTGGCAATACTCTGGTAGAAATAGATAAAATAGAGTCTTAAATACAGGTAATTTGTATATTAAAGACATTTCATTCTCTTCAGTGTTAATAAGCATTATCTCTGAGAATAGCAGAACTGAAACGAGTGGCATTGATTTTCAAGATGGAAGCCAACAGTTAGGTGTCATTTTGAGACTTGGTTCCCATACTAAATCATTAGTGAGCATCTCATATCTCAATGAGATCTGTGTTATCACACCTATGGGTCCAGCAATCTGGAATTGTATCAATGGGTTGTTTTGCCATTAGAAGGATCTCATTAACTGGCTTCATATAAGTTATCTGACGTGCCCATTAGTTTGTGAATAAACCCTTGGGCTGGGAAAGATTTACATAACATACCTGAAATTAATTTGAAGTAATTACAAAAATTGTAATTTGTCTATATTTTATAGACATGTCATACAAATAGCATACCTACAGGAAGTAACTTTACAATCACTGTCTGTACCTTTCTGACAGCAAAAATTACTAGAAGTAGAAATACCTCTTACATTAAGCATAGGCATTTTGAAAAAAGGCTATAATCAAAAGTTTACAGGTTTCAGTGTTTGAATTATAATGGCTGCAAAGATGGTGTTTCTGCTTCAACTCCTTAAATTACTGCTTGAAATGTGAATGCATTTAAGCACTTAAGGTTTGATTTATAAAACTGCTATTTACTTTTATGCAGGTTCTTTGCATAACATACTTGGTAAAAGTAGAACACAGTTTACATATTTTTCTTTTCTTCCCTCATGGAAACTCTTGTAGATGTTGCCTCATTGTTCTCATCTCAAGAATGCACATTAAGACAAAAAGGGGCTGAAGGTGTGAAAGAACTCTGGTAATCTCAGACTGCTGAGATTAGATTGTATCGCAATATATTTTTTTCAAGAAAAATAATAGTAACATTTTACAATGAAGTGCAGAAGCTAGAGTTGCCTAGAGGAATGTCAGACTAACAAAAAACAAAGTTCCTCTTTTAAATTGTGTTAGATTTGATCGGGCACTTCCAGTATATTCACACTGAACTTCTTGTTAGGTAATTTTTCTATCTATCTTCTCTATATACATCATTAAAGAAAATAGCATGAATGTACCTAGGACAGCTTCTTAGCTGTAATCAGTTTCTAGTGATTGTTACTCTTGAGAACTTTGAGTTAGATACCAAAGGTCTGCAGCATTTATAGCTGAAGTATAAGCAGAAAACTCATGAACACATATGCAAGTGTTCCCAAAGATTTAAGGGTTGTTAAGAATGTGGCCACTTCCTCCAGACACTGTATCAAGGATTTTCCTGCCCGGTCACTGGAGCCCAGCCTGGTGCCCAGACACACACAGTATGCTGACACAGACGGTCACACAGCTTGACAAAGACAAGGCACTGCCTTCAACAGCACCTACACACAGGTCCTACATAAACCAAACACAGACAGGTAAGTCTCCTCTTCATCTGGTAGATAGAAATCCACTAGTGCAGACACACACACACAACAGTTTCCAGGTTCACAAGCAAACACATATTTTCAGATCCCTTAAAGCACCAGCATGGTCCCTGTGTCCACCCCTGCCTGGATCCCAAACCTCCTCTATGCACTTTGCAGGTCCCCATGCATCAGACACACAGTCATGCTTGCCCACCAGATTCCCTGGTCCAGACCCAACTAGCCCAGCTTGAATTTTGCTAGTGAATACACATGCACAGTCCCACACCCCAGATTCAGCTTGTTTGACAGCACCCCCCACCAGTAGCCAGCACCAGGGACATGGACTGTCACCTGCATTCCCACTCCAGAGACTGGTGCAGAGCCTCTCACTCACCTCACTCACCCTTTCCCCCCCAGCAGCTTGATCTGGGGTCATAAAATATCTGTTCCAGTGGCTGGAGGTAAAGACCACACTGGCTCCAGTTGCTGACACCAGTATTCATTCACACACAGAGAGGTCTTACCAGTAGCTGGCACTTAGTCCTTACAGCACACATATTCATGAGATAGAGTGAGATTACAGAGAGACATAGTTGAGAAAGTTTAAGAAGCTGAAAGAAGATAGGAAAGACTGCAGTGATCAGGCACAGAGCTCACCTAGGCAAGTGTAGTGACCCGTCTATTATATATGTGTCCAACCCTTCTGTCTGCCTTCTTTGTTCTCTTGCAAGCACCCCATGGTTTTGCATAGCTCTATCCATTCCAGTCCTCTCCCCAAGGTTTACTATCTTATCATTTGCAAAATCCAATTTGTTCTTCTTGAATGTGATGCCTGTGTTTTCTTGATAGCCCATCAATTAGTGTAACTGGTGAGATTTCTTTTTTGTAATCATCTCCCCATTTGTTTACTCAGGTCTATGTCTCTGTACATGTTTTTTGTTTCCCCTCTTTTCCTTTAGTTTCCCAGTAGGCAAGGTTCCCCCATCAGATGACCTTGCTGGAACCTTATTCTTACAGTCTCACTTGCCCTCATTAATTATTGTGACTTACCAGGTCTCATTCTTATTGCCGCCCTGTGCGTTTTGTTTACGACTTACTCCCATTCTTTTTATCCCCTTTTTTATATTGGAAAAAGTCTTTGACCAGATAGTCTTAATACAGCAGGTAGCAGACACTCTCCTTCAACATAGTCTTACAAATATGACAAGTGAGAAAGTTGCATCATTTCACCCCATTATGATTCCACCTCTACTATCACTCTTTCCGTTCATACTCAGAAGTACCAGAAAATATTGAAGCTCTAGGCAAAAATTTTTCTAATAACCCAAATTAACAAAAGCACTTCTTATATACAATACAGCTGTTCATTCTTTGAAGCAGCATCAGTTCATACTGTGCTTTTTCCACAAGTATTAGACAAATATAGTAGCACTGGGAACATTAAAGTAACACTAGGCAGTCTTGTAATGCATTTTGCAATAATTTTCCTTTCATCCTCAACTGCTATGTGTTGTTGCCATAACCATCATGAGAAAGCAAGCTCTGGTGGTAATGAGGAGTGTGAACCCTCATTCCATTTGAATGATTTTACAGAACTTAATGTTTCTTGAGGAGTTTTCCCCTGATCTTGAGCTCCATATTTCACAAATTCTTCCTTAAAAAGAATGCAAGCAGCTGTCAATTCAACTCTCTGTAGTAACTAGGACATGTGTATAATTTTATTCTCTGCCCTGCAGATCCTCAGAGACCAGTTTCAGATGCTTCACCTTTCCTGTAGATATGTGTCCAATGGTATAATACCACTTTTTCAGCTCTGCTGTAACTTATCAGATAGCCTAAAGTGGCAGTTCACTGTCTTTCTTTTCTACATAAATTTTATGCACATAGGTCTCAATCTGAGCGTGAGCTCATATCAGTGTGAATTGTGTCCCTTCTAAAATTGCTATTAATCATTTAATTACATGTCACAGAATCATATAAATGCATATCAGTGTATTTAAAATACAATCATATGCTTTATATTTGTCTAGCTGGTAGTCATACCTGCACACACAGGTATATACACATATACATATAGATGTTAAATTTCTGAGTGTGTATATGTATATATTTATATTTATATAAAGACACACAAATATATAAAACTAAAACTTCTGAGACAGCCATTATTCACAGACTTCTGTGTTCAATGTTGCTCTACACAGGACTGGTTTATTTTCCATCACTTTATGCTACTGGCTGTTTCTGCTCTGTTCCTTAGACCATGTTTGCCCAAGGTTTTACAAAGCAGCAACAGAGACAGATAATATGGACAGATTCCAAGTTCCTTGGGTAGAAGAATATGTAATATGATGGAAATTTGAATCACAGAATATGCAAAGTTTGTAATAGCCATTGCCTACTGTTAGCCACCACTATTTTACTTTTTCTTGTGAACATAATTCTTGAAGTGAAAGATATATATGTTTGTAATTGCATCTTGAGGTTACTTTTCATGGGGCTCGTTCCTCCTACATAAATTTGAGCAAAACATCTTATACTGCCAGAAAATTAATCCTTATTTATTTTAGAACTGAGACTTAACAACAAATGTAAAATGTTGAGTTTGATAAACTGTCTCCTGCTAGATCAGTTAAAAACCTGCAGCTTACAAAGATTTTCAATAGAATACTATTAAAAATGATCCAAGTTAGTGGATACAAGGTCTTCTTTCTATTCCTGTGAAAGAAATATTAAAAAAATATATATATCCACCTATTCCTATTACACAGCAATCTGCTTGCTCTGATCCTATCATTACAACAGTCTGCTGGAAAATTCTAGAAACTAGCAAGGAATTGCACTGGCACATAGTTTCTGCCACCTTGCGTGAGGTCAGTAGACAGACTATGACCAGAACACATCTTCCCATGGCATTCAATTGATCACATAGAGCTCCTTTAATAAAAAAAAAAAAATTGTAAGTTTTGAGAGCATTTTATTTTCTTTCCTCTGTCTAACTGTAGATTTCCCATCTGAGATTTAGCAGGGTCAATAGTGTTGAGCTCCTTTGTCTAATAGGATGCAAGGGATCTTATAGGACCAGCACAAATTAGCTTTAGGATGTGGTATAATGTTTCCTGTGGTGATATTCTTTGTTGCTTCTTCTTGGCTCACATTGCCCTATGGGTCAGCCCCTGGTGGCTGGCTGTCTTTCCTTGGCCTTCTCATCTGAAAGAATGACTATTTTGAGTTATTCCAGTTTCCATTTTATTGGAGCTCTTAATCAAAAATCAAGGTTATTCTTTTCATACCGACAGTATGAAGATTCATGATCTTCCTCTCCACCCTGTCACTTCTGGGGCCTAAAAGTTAAAAATTATGTTGATGAATGAGAGAGGATTTGGAGGACTGCGTAGAAAAAAAAACCAACTAGAATTTGTTCTGGAGAAAATGAAACTTGTTGTGTTTAGCTTTACAAAGGAAGGTTACTGATGCACTGATATGTAATAAAAATGCAATATAGCAGGTGAAGCAATAACAATTTCATCATTTGGAACTTAAAGTGGGTGGGTTTGGTTTTTTTTTTAATTTTAATAGGTTGCAGCTTTACAGGAAGGAAAAAAAATAGTCGCAGAAAGAACACAGCTAGGAAATGAATGCAAAATTTTTTCTTTTCTTTTTTTTTCTTTGTCTATTTTAGACACCAGTTAATTTAGAGGAATCCTATAGTTCATGACACACAGCACTTACAGTAGATGGTTGCAATGGTCATTTTTGTATTTATCACATATTAATGTAGAGTTGTTTAAAAATGCATTCCATATTTTTGACTACTTTGCATTTTCTGTTTGGAGCAACATACCACTTATTCACTTGTTGAATACTAGCTGAAGTGAAGGTAAAATTGTCACAAATGGTCCTTCATTAGAAGCACTCATGACAACTTGATTTATTAGTATACCTTAGGGTATGTAGTCTGATTAGCAGCTTGACTTTGACACACCATCTTTTTACGCATGGGACTTCTGAAATTTACTTTAGCACTTTTCTCCAGTCAACTACATATGAGATACCTGATTTATTTTCTATGACAATCTTTGTACTAACCTTGCCATGTCTAACCATATAAAACAAATTCAGTCATGTAGACATGAAGTAAGTGACCATTAGTGTAACCAAAATTATTAGTAACATATTTTTATTTTCCCTGTATTTTAGTACTAAATTGTCTGACCCCACAAGGCAGTTTGCTAACTCTACTCTTCTGGCAGAGAGGTTCCTTAGAGAGATTCAAAACTTGATCAGACAGGGCAGCCTAATCAAAGCTGGTCCTGCCTTTAACAGAGGGTTGTAAATGTTCTCTGGAGGCCTCTTCCAACCTAAATTATTCTTTGACAGTTTTACGGAGGAGAAAGGAAAAGTTTCTTGGTCAAAGTCAGACTCCAGTCCCATATCTGAATTCGAGTTAGCATGCTATGAATAATAGGCTGGATACCCATGACTCAAATTTGGCCATGCACACTGACTGCAGTCCAAACAGAAAAACAATGCAAAGATCTGGATGAAACATAAGGTGTCCTTTTTCTCTCCCATAAGGATGAAAAAACAAATGGGCTGAACTCCCTCTGACAGTTGCACACACACATACAGTGTCAAAGCCAGGAAAAATATGGCTATGAGTCTTCTTTCAAAGGTGAAGATAA
Source organism: Heliornis fulica (assembly GCA_013399135.1). Lineage (NCBI taxonomy): Eukaryota > Metazoa > Chordata > Aves > Gruiformes > Heliornithidae > Heliornis > Heliornis fulica. The sequence goes on from VXBZ01000797.1 coordinate 10,806, forward strand.
TGGCTGGTGGTGTGTGTTATTGTTTGTGAGTATGCAGGTATGGAAGGTGCTTTCATGTGCAGATTGAAGTTAGAGCCATGCCTAGGAAAAATTTCTTCACCAAAAGAGTGGTGAAGCATTGGAACAAGCTGCCCAGGGAGGTGGTGGAATTGCTGTATCTAGAGATGCTTAAACAATGAGTAGACAAGGCTCTTCAGGATATGGTTCATTGGTTCAGTGGTGCAGGACCAATGGTTGGTCTTGATGATCTTGAAGGTCTTTTCCAGTTCTGATGATTCTATGATTCTCTGTATAAAGCAAAACTCTTCTACATTTCTGTCTTCCAAGGATGGTCAAACCTGGAGCAGCTGTAGTTCACAGGTTCATACTGCGCAGAGCAATGACTCTTTAGTTGCTTTTCTCTGTAGTGATAGTGAGGATTGCATACCTGTGCATATCTACATATTTTAGGTACTGTTTTTTGTGAGTCAGTGTTTGAACACACAATTATTTCAGAGAGGATCATCTTGTCACTGTACTTCTTTCTACCCAATTGAAAATGCAGAACTGCTCTCCAGCAAGATACCCACAGAAACCCTTTTAAGCCTCCTGCACAAACCCTGTGCATATTGTAGGTTTCCCGGTTTTTGTACATTACATACTATGAAAAGCAGGGTTCACTTTAACCAGGCTTAAGAATAGTGACTTCCTCTGGACAGAAGGTATTTTTTGTGAATTTTCTGAAAATTGTTTTCCTTTTACAAACACTGTATACATATGTGTAATTGAAAAATGAGTGTTTTATACTCTCTTGCTGCTCTTCATTAATACTGGTTTTGAAACAAAAGGAGAGTCACAAAATTATAAATAAGATATCATTCAGTTCTTAGCAGAATATATAACTGTTGAGTTTATGCTTTATGATAAATAGTCTGCAAAGTTAATGGAAAGATATAAGGGATTAATTTGACCCCTTTCATCTACAGTTTCAGTGGATTAATAATTGTACTTTATTTTCTTTATCACCATCACTTTTGATTAAACACATTTAGTCTGTCTTATACACTGTGCTTTATAGAGCATTAGGCTGTTGGAAAATATTTATATCCCATGTTAACCTTCCGTGCCTCTGGGCTTTGCCTAGTCAGATAAAGGCACAAGAAAACTGCTCCGTGTGTGGGGTTATATTTGCATAGCTCCGTTTATTTCAGTGACACAAAGTGAACGAGAGAATCAGTTCATAGAGACCTGGTACATAAAGGACTTAACATAATTACGTTTGGAACTGTCAAAACCTGTTTTAGAAAGACAGTCCATGTGGCAGACCTATGCAATTCAGGTATTACTGTACCTGGGTATTTTTAATTTCTTAGTACTAATTCAGTAGAAAGAGTGTAATACCCAGAAAGTGTTTAGACAAAAACATGACAATAAAATAAATGGACTACTCAAAGCATGATTTCTGAGGAGATAATACTGATAAAATCCTCACTGATGCAAATGAGAGAAAAATCTGAATTTACAAAGATAAATAGTGTCTTTCTGCCTCTAACAGGAACCACACAGAGACTATATTAGATAATTTTCCAGATAGAAGTGAAACTTGTAGCCAGGGTGTGTTGAATGTCACAGCTGTCCCTGTGCCCATTTACTCAAGTTGTAAAGGCTCATGCTTTTAGCAATAACAAATTCTGACTGACTCTCACAGGACCTAAATTGCAGCCTCTTTCTAAATATTGAGGCAAGGAAGTTCTTCTATTTCAACTATCTTAATAATAATTTTAAATTATTTTAGAGGTTCCTTAAGGAATTACAGAGGTAATAGTCTACAGTTTAAGAGATGGAAATTAGGGATTCAGACACTTATCTGAAAACAGTCCCTGCTGATGAGAACCATTTATTCGACAGCATGATTAATTTTCACTTTGTCCAGTTTCAGGCCCATCAGTAGAAGAAAAACAGTCATGAACGAGAGGGAGTTCAGGGGGAGTCCACCAAGACAGTGAGGGCTGGAGCACTTGCCCAGTGATGAACTAGCAACATCCTGGGGTCCCCTTCACTCTGAATCACCCTCTCTTCCTGCGATCGCTGTCTTCCAGCTTCTATATGTCCTTCCACCTGTTAAATATAACTTTGAGTTTGGTACTGAAATAAGCACCATTGTGTCTAAACTGTTACACTTTTGAGTGAAATATGCTGCAGGCTATGAAGTGCAATATTTTCAGTTTATTCAGAAGGCAAGTAAAGAGATGTATCTCTATGTTCTAAGAGACAGGACTGACAGGAAACTCTTTGACACCAATTTGAATTGTACAGAGAAACTGGAATAAAAAATGGTACCTCTTTGTATTGATTTAAATACAGAAAATTAATTTCAGGATTATTTCAGCCCTAGACTGTAGGAACAATGGAAAACATATAATTAAACATCTAGCTATAGATTTTTGAAGTTATTACTAAAGCAGTTTAACTATTGGTTTAGGAATTTCAGAAAATGATATTTGTTTAGGAGAAAAACTAAAACTAAAGCGTGAGAACAGTAAAGGATTTCCATTCCCCTTTCCCATACTGTGAGCTTGTTGATATGACGGAGTATCTAAATGACAAGCTGTCTCTTCAGGTTCACAGAATTTAGCTGAATGTGTAGCTAACAGGTAGAAGACATAAAGTATCCTCAAGAAATATCAGCTTTAGTTTTAAAATAGTGGGTTTACATGTGCCCTTAAAAAAAAAAAAAATAAAGACAGATTTATAAGCTTATTTGATGCAAGAAGAAAGTATCAGCTGCAAACTGGGACTTGCGTCATCTGGTTGTGTGACACTGGCATTTGAAGGTCAAATTGCAATGAAAGCTCTGGCTCCATTAGCTACAACTCCTTGTAAGGGGACAAAAGATGAAAGTAGCTCCACTACTCCATCCATGGATCTGGCACTAACAGTCTGCTTACCAGTGGAGATACTGAAGGACACCAAAGCTCAAATGTAAAGCAGACAGATTCTTGCTGTTTCTGGCCTTCCAAACCTTTATGTCTGTCATCAAGTAATAGCATGTTCTCACCTGCTTAGCACCTGACTATCATTGCTATATATCACCTGTATCATAAGGTCTTTACTTTCTTTACTGGAAGGTAGAGTATGGAAAAGTGGAAATTATTTTAGTACATTTATAATTAAACTAAGTGTCAAATTATCATTTATATAGTATATATAAGGTTGTGAGCTCTTCCTTCTGGAGAGAAGAGGAATGTCCTATGTTGTTCCACGAGTTTTCAGTGTTGTCATAGTTGAAATCTTTCTCTCAGATCTGAAGAAATGATCAGCTTGACCTTCCATATCTAGCTAAGCAATTCAAGCCCATATATGGGCTAGAATTAATTTGTAGAAAACTTTCATTTTTAAGTGAAACTTGGGAAAGCTTGCTGGAATCAGCTACCACATGAAAATATTCATGTTGTATAACCGAATGGCAAAGAACTTAGTTTCAGAGTCGGTCTGCATGGTAACTCCTGAAAGGTTGTTTGGCTCTGTGCTTTCTGAATGAGAAGCCATCATTCCATAGTATAGACGAATGCTGGCCACTTATGCACTGCAAGTGTACCTGAGCTCTTCACAGAATGCTTGCAAAAATTGAACACATTTTTTTCATCACTGATATAATTGAATAGTGTAGACTCAGTACAAAACAATCTTGGAATACATTCACAAATACATACTTATGTATATCCACAAACACTCCTCATTTTTGCCTTTTTTTTATGTACACATGAAGATAAGCAAAGTCACAGTAAGATGGCTGAAACTCCACTGAGACTCTTCACACATGAGATGCATTAAGGTAGATGCTTAGGGTGATACTAGCTGGGCAATAGACACTTGCCTTTAACCAAAATCGGTTTAAATATTTAAACACTCTTTTCCCCCTCCACCCCCCCCCCAAAAAAAAACAACAACCACCCCAAAATCCAAAACATAAAGTTAATGATTCTGGAGATTACATTTCACATTAAACAAGTAGAAGGCAGGACATGAGTTATTTTACCAAACAGCTACTGAGTAGCCTGCTGGAGGCAAACAGAATTTGCATCCCCTTTAGAGTAGAAGCATTGGACATGCCTTCACTACAGACACTGTACCATAAGCATCTATGTCAGCTTTACTGAAAGACACTGTCTGTAAGATCTAACAAGACTGATCAGTCATTGTCTTTGCCTACAAAATGCTTCAGGAAAGGTTCACAAGTCTTCTGGAGAATTTCACTGCAGTAATATAAAAAGACAAAATGACACCTAAGAAAAAATATAGAGAAAATAAACTTGGAATTCCATTTATTTTCCCAGTGATCCTAGAACACAACATTTAAGTTAACTTGAAAAGAATAGACCAAAATCAAGGCAGGCATAAACAAAATAATGTCAACTAAGGTCAGGTTGGATGGGTCTTTGGGCAACCTGGACTAGTGGAGGGTGTCCCTGACCTTGGCAGGGAGGTTGGGACTAGATGATCTTTGAGGTTCGTTGCAACCAAAATCATTCCAAGATTTTATAATTGTAAGATAAGGACATAGTGAGGTGCCTCTAAATGCACTTTATTCACCCTCCTTTAATCTCAGATATCTACACTATAGGCAGCTGCACCTGATCTATTTATCTTGCCAACTTAATCTATTGCACTACTAGGATGCAATTCATTCATGTCACTTTGACATCTGAAACAGGTCAAATGAATCAGGCCTTTGAAGTGCAGTCTCCTTCTCTGGAGATATTCAAGACCTGTCTGGATACCTACCTGTGCGTCCTGCTCTAAGGAACCTGATTTGGCAGGGGGTTGAACTCAATGATCTCTCAAGGTCCCTTCCAACCCCTGCTGTCTGTGCTTCTATGCTTCTGTGTCTATTTCTTTGCATTGTCTTTAAAGGAAGGTTAGTATGACTGGCTCACATGTGACTATCAGACAACTGAACCCCACACTGAGAATAAAGTTTAGCACACACAAATACTACTTTTCAGGTGAAGTGTTATAAGCACTCATCTTTATTCCAACCGAAAAGAACCCCCCAAAAAATCCAAATAATAAATATAATAATTTAAATGTTTTTCTGTTTCATTCAAATCACTAGAGTAAAATTTAATTAAAAAGAAAAAAGTTTTCTTGGCAATAACATTATGCTTTTACATTAAAGTCTATTCACACAGGAATCTCCTCACTGACTAGTCACCATTACTTTGTCACAGTACCATTCATTTTAGGTTTGCTTACATATGATGCATCTTTGGTAGGCCATAGACATCTATGATATGACTTTATCTGAATCAGTAGGTGCAAACATTCTAACATGACATTTTTACTTGTAATGAACTTAACCACAATTAATTTTAACTTACAATCCCTTGTATTGTTAACTGGAAACATGAAATATTTAGTAGTAATTGACTTGGATAAAATGAATGTATGCTACCACCGTACTTGTTCCTGTCATTAATTTGCAATTATGCGGATAAAAATTCCATTTCATCTCCTTAGAGTGTGAAACATGTAAAAAGGATTACAATGAATTAAACAAAATAGTTTATATTACAGTGATAACATGGATGCAATTCTCCTCTGGTGTTGAGGTACACTCTCTATAAATGCCGGACCTTTAAATGAGATTTGTCCAATCATCATTACAGTGTTAACTGTTCATTTTTTGCTATTCGTCTTTAATAATTTTACTATTCTTTACACATTTCACTGAAAAGCCTTCACTAATTTTTCTTTACCTTTCCAATAATATTTTTTGTTTGCTTTATTTATTGTGCAAACAATTCATAGATTAAATCAATGTTAAAAATAATATTCCAGTATATGGAAACATTTATGCATATATTTAAATTAGTTGACTATACCCACGGAGGTGAAAGGGACCATTTCTAGGAATGAACTTAAGCAATCATACATCTCTTATTTGTAGGATCTTATAGGCTCACTAGAAGAGTGATTTAGAAGCTCAAATATTTTCTTTTCAGAAAGGAAATGATAAAAAAAGTCTTTTTCCTTTTTTCACCTTTAACTTAATCAGAATATTTTTTCTTAGGCTTAGGCATTTATCACTGCAAGATGTTTTCTGTAATGCAAATTAATCTCATAACTGTTCTCTAAAGCCTTTTCGATTTGTCAACCTCTTTTTACAAGTGTGGCATCAGAACAACGTATCATACTTCTGCGATAGAGAAATTTTCAAAGGACCTGATATTCAGACAGCAAAAACTCATCCCTTTTTGGTACAAACAACTATAACTTTCATTGCAGTGGGGAAAAACAAACTATGTTTTTAATATGCAATGTTAACCATCTAGAACCTAACCAGTAGAAATCTGATCTTCCTCCTGAAATATTGTAGCCTCACATATGCAGAATTTCCCACCTTTTTTTTTTTTCTAGTAATGTTCTTTGTCTGTGGTAGTTCCTTTGTAAATTAGTAACCTATATTCAGGAACAATCTCTTCAACACTTCTGAGGTTATTCAGTGATCATCTGGCCATAGTGCTGCAGAACCTGTTCTGTACGTACTTCATCTGTGGATTTTTTTCTGGTTTTCCACTGGATATTCATTAAAATCCAAATAATTCTTTACAATGTTTCATAATATTAAAATCTGACTGAATAAATCTTCATAGTCTTCATTTCACTGTCTCCAATTATTTGGTTAATTTCAGTATTAAACCCAGACATTATTTTCAACACATTGGCACTTTAATTTTTCTGAAGTGAATTTTCAATTATTTCATACAACATATTCACTACAGAAGCCTGGATTCTCTCCTAGCTGGTAAAACATATTATTTATTTAGTCTGCTCTACCACATGCACACCATATGTTTGAAATGGCTGGAGTTCTTTCAAATATTTTTCAAAATTGTTCAAATCTTCTCCATATTGAAAAATATTTTTTAAAACTCTCAGGGGTTGATTTTGCCCACAGTACTTAATATCCGTGTCACAGAGCCCAGTGGGTTTTTGTGGAAAATCTTCATCTAAATGTAAGCCTGTGATTGTGGTCACTCACGGCTTTGTGGCTTTCAAGTACTGTGTAATTCATTAGCAGTAATGTAGGAGGAAGTATGGTCCTTAGGTAGAACACCCTGACCTATTGTGTGACCAGTTTCAGCTGACTTAAAGGGAAATATCTGCCTCTTGAGATTTTATTTTCTAAGAAGGGTTGCATACTTACTATGTCTGCATGGTTGGATAACACGGTCTAACATTTGTTATGTGATATGGTCTGCAGTCCATATGAGAATAGAAGCTGTCCTGCTAGTTTCCACTGTGTTAGTAATACCACCCAATTACCCATAATTTCCAATCTAAAAGCTTTCACAGCTTTAATTGTGCATAGTTTCGATATCAGAAGTCTGTGCCACTGCTACTGCTGGGACATGATTGGCACCAATTTGCCTTGCCCTAGGAAGGTCAGTTAAAAGAGAGGCAATTATTAGATTGCTTAAAGAAATAAATCCATATTGTGGAGTATCTAACTGACTTAGTTCAGGAAACATATTTTACTTTTGTTTCTATTGATCAACAAGCAATAATATATAATTGTGACAAATGATCAGATGAACTTCTGAGGGATTGCTGCCTGATATACATTCCTAAAACAAAGGCTATGATTACTTCTTTGTGCAACCCTGTCACTACCTGGCAGCCTGTGTAGTCCTACTGATATATCTGTGTCTTAATTCAGTTTATTATATAAATATCTTAGGTAGGATATATTTTTAAGAAGTATAACAGAAGGATCAGAGAAGAGAGGAGATATTGCATGCTAAACAAGCTCTCTGAGACTAGCATGTGACAGAATTAGAAAATTAGTGGCATAGAAGAAAGACATTAGAATACAAAGAGAGAAGTTGGGGAAGTAAATGCACTTTTGGAAGCTTAAGAAGCAGCTTTAGCCAGGATCTCATGAAATTATGAAAACCTGTATGAAAATTTAATTGTATTGATATGACAAATAAATAAATAGTATGCCATTCATTTGCCACACATTACATCATTAAATGAATGGTTAAACAACCTTCACAGGGCTTTTAATTTATGTGTTCTAGTTTCCAGATTGTAAAGGTTAAAGAATATAGACAGTAATTTATAGTAGCTCAGCTAAGTGGTGCCAATTTATTTGTCTTTGATGACTCTTACATGTTCAATTACATGCTCATATCCTAAATTGTGATTTGCAGTGACTCCTGTCACCTTGATATTAAGCAGAATAACATGCTTCAATACAAACCACCCCATAAAAAACACAACCTGGGTTCATATGTGATGACCAGCTGCTACTTAGGAAACACTCTCTGTTTGTAAGGCCTTCATTTCCAGTTGAGCTACTCAGCTAAAACCAAGGTCTTCCAGATTTACTCATTGGATGTGTCCGAGCACTTAGTTATCTTGTCACAACTGACTTGTAGGTCATATTGGGAACCACAATTCTTAGGGAAGAGCAAATAAATAATTTCTAGGAGATTATGACCACCTTCTTTTCTTTATGACAGACCAGAAATGAAGTATGGAGTCATTTATGCACATTACTCTAGTGAGAAGTCAGGACTATGAAATTACTTGTCTAGAGTGGAGTCAGAATTGGATATGTCATACTTCACAGAAATGGTGCCTGCAAGACTCCAGCTCTTACTCGAGTCTGATTCTCCAAACCTTAGATCTGCAGTGCAATTCTCAAATATTATATATCTGTCCTAGTTCACGCACGTGTAACTTGCAGTTCTGAAAAAAACCTTCCATTTATGTAAAATATAATTTAGTTAGCAAAAAAGAATAGTAACCAAAACATTATCAAACATCTATATAATGCTATATTCAGAACAGGGCCCCTGGCTTTTCTCTTACTTTCTGCAGTCTTTGTAAATCTAGGTCCCCTTTGTAGTCAGTAAAGAGAAGTAATCAATTCACGGGTAGGATTAATATCTTCTTAAATTAGAGATCTAAACTAGGTCAGATGAAACAAGTCATGAAAACAGCTATATTCTGTCAGTGTAGTATAAAAGGAGCAAGATAGTCTTGAATGCAGAAGCAGTGGAAATTGTAAAGATTTTAGTTTAGATGATCTCAGCATCATGTCTTCTGACCCTGGGAAAGCTTACTCTCTCTGTCACCTTTACCTGATAAGAATAATTTCATTTCTTAACTAGTTTATATCCTTTCTTCTGATAAATTCCAGCTTTAGCAAAGTCCGATCTGTAATTTGTGAAATGTAGGAGAAAGGATCCCTGAGGCTATATGTTTGCAAATTTTCCTGTACATATGTACTGAATGTACTGAAGCCATTCTATTATCTTTGGGACCAGAATCCATGAACTAGAAGTATTTATTAATACATAATAATATATNTATAATTTATGATATATAATACTTTACTCTCTAATTTTAATTAGCTCAGTAAAATACAGAATATCTTACCCTTAATAGCTAGGGAAGAACTGTTCTCCAGAGCATGTAGCAATGGGATGAGAGGTGATGGTTTAAAACTAGAAAAGGTAGATTTAGGTTCAAAATTAGGAAAAAAGTCTTCAGTATGGGGACGGCAGGTCACTGGAACAGGTTGCCCAGAGCAGTAGTGGAGGCCTCATCCCTGGAGATATTCAAGGTCAGGCTTGATGGGGCTCTGAGCAACCTGATCTAGTGATGATGTCCCTGCTAACTGCAGAGGCTTGGATTAGCTGACCTTTAAAGGTCCCTTCCAATCCAACACATTCTATGATTTTATGATATTACATTTCTATAATGACTTGTTCACACAGAGTGGTCAAAAAATGTTTGGTTTTTTTTTTACTGTATTACAAACACTGTTACAGACCTGCCTCCTTTAAGACACCCCACATACATAGTGATTTTTCAATATGGGAGGAGATTATCGTTGTCAATTCTGCATGATGACATACAATATGAAACTGTACTGTGCTAGTCATTATATATTTAATCATGCAAAATTCTAACTGTCATTACTATCTTTGGCTACTAATTAAATACAGGAAATTTCACATCTAGTTGAAAAAGTTACAAAAATGAAATGGTCTTTACAGTATATCCTTCATATTCAGAATTAATAAAATTTTAAAATTTGACTAAAAGAGCAAACAAGAAAAATAGAAGAAGCATTCATAAGTACAGAGGAAAACATTAAGCGAGTACAATTGTCAATATCATTAATACAGAATTTATACAGGTCAGTATATGAAAGACAACTGAGAAGCATGCTGAAATTTTTCTTGTGAGAATAGATAAAACCTGACAGACACAGAATGATTGTGGCTGATTAATCAATCATAGCTATTAGCAACTGTAACCACAAACATCTCAGATATCATGCAGTAACATGGCAAGTTGAATCATATAGCAGCTCTATAATTTTCAACATAATATTGTTATTTTATTCTGCATGTAAATATTTCCTCTAACTCATTTTGATCCAGTACTTCAGAATTTATGAGTGCAGAAATCCTACAGAAGTTCAGAGTTATTTTGGAATCTACAAATTCACTTTCTTCTTCAAGGCTCTGGGAAGAATTAAGTGTTATTGACAATACTGATGACATTCAGTGATACCTTTGAAACAAGATGTAACAAAATAAGAAATCCTGAAAATCTCCCAATATGTATAAGACTCATGAAATATACTTCCATGAACAGTTTAATTATATAAAAAAAAGATTATCTGGTCAAGTGAAGACTGTGGAAGAAGCATATAAATTTATATTCCTTATAAAACCTTTGTAGATTCACAGTGAATATTTTAATTGAAAACTAGTACTATCTTTTTAAAAGTGTGGCATAGTTACTAAAAGTAATTTTTATTTGTTGCCTTTTATAAAAATGTCTAATATATAATTAATCACAAATATTAATCTAATTTTTAAAAATTAATAAAATATATTATATTTCATATGGGGATCAATAAATCATTTTAGTAAATACTTCTATATATTTATCTTCATGAGAATAGACAATTCTTATTGTAGTAAATTTTGTTATAGTAGCAGGTTTTAACTACATTTATGGATTCATGATTTCTCTGTGATAGGAAATGTAGAAAATGCAAAATGATGTTGTCTACTTCCAAGACAAAACAGCTAGACATAGAAAGCTAGATAATAAACTGGACCAGGTATTTTTTAATTATTACAATATATAAAATTATGAATACACATGCACACATATATATAAAAATGTCACTGAGGACAGAAAAAATTATGCTTGTTCAGTTAATTACTTCTCTGCAGTCCTAGTGTAAATTTAGTTCAGGGCTAATGAATCAATAGTGTATACATTGTAGTTCATGTTCACAGCATGATAGAAAATTTTCTTTTCATAATAACACACTCAAGCACCACCGTTGTTCCTTCATGACTTCTGTTTTTCCCTGTGGGGAAAAAAAAAAAAACCAACAAACTTTTTTGCAGTACCTGAGAAAGATTATGGAAGATGTTGATCTAAATATTAGAAAATACAATATCTTGTGTCCTTGTTTGTTCATCTTTTACATTTTCAGGTAACAGCCTTTAAGATATCTCCTGTGTTCCTTGACATGTTGACACTCTTAAAACTTTAGGATAGACTGAATCATAGAATCCTGCTGTTCAGGTTGAAAGGTCCCTTAACCACCTAGTTCCACCTCACCCCACCATGAGCTGGGACACTGTCCACTAGACCATGCTGCCCAAAGCCCCATCCAACCTGGCACTGAACACTGCTAGGGAGGGGGCAGCCACAGCTTCTCTGGGCAACTGTGCCAAGGCCTCACCACCCTCACAGGGAAGAGTTTCTTCCTTACATCTAATCTAAGTCTTCATCAGACTGCTATGACATCTCAGATACAATGGAGAGTGGTTTAGAAACTTCATCTGTCAATTCCCTCAGGACCCACAGATGCATCTCATCAGGTCCCCTTCAGTTTTCTTACATGTTCTCAAACCCAACTTTCTGCTGCAGTGGGAGGTTCTTCATTCTCCCAGTCCCCTGCCTTCTGCTGCTTGGGTGGTGCAATTAGAGACCTTTCTAGTGAAAACTGAGGCCAAAAATTCATTAAGTACCTCAGCTTTCTGCACATCATGGGTTACCAGGTCTCCTATTATATTCTGGAAGGGGCCCACATTTTTCCACATCTTTCTTTTATCACTGATGTACTTATAGAAACTTCCTTGTTGTCCTTGGCATCCCTGATTCAGTTCTATCCAGGCTTTAGCTTTCCTAACGTGATCTAGGAGTGCTTGGACAGTTTCTCTGTATTCCTCCCAGGAATTCCTCCTCTGTATAACTACTTCTTTACCATTAAACTCTTCAACGGTTCTGCAGATGTACAGAGACACTGTGTGGCTGGCATCCAGGCTTAAAATACATCACTGTTTCCCTGCACTCTCTCTCTTTCTGTTATGTCTCATTATATAACTGCATAATAACTTCTTTGAGAAAAAAAAAATGACCTTTTTCAGGTCATGTCAGATTGGTGATCCATGAAGGATTCAAAAGCTTTCTGGTAACAAATAATAACAGCAGCAAGGATAATAAGCATGATACATTCTAAAGTACTTGAATATTGCCCTTATTTTGTCACCTAAAAATCCTATGGTAATGTGATTTTTAAAGTTCAAGATGTGTGCTTTTCCCATTAACTATGGTGAGATGATGTTTCTGCCATGGCAGAAATCTTTTTGTTCGAGCTTCCTTTCACATCTTTTGTAGTTAACATTTTCAGCATTAAAAGTTATTCTTAGGTCCAATGAGTGACTCTAATAATACAACTCCTCCTATTTAATCTGGCATTCCTAGAAAATAAATATATGTCAATACACAATGATCTATTCATTTCTTTGAACATTTTGATATCCTGTGAATATTGCATTTAATTCATCCAATTTAAAAGTTCCCTATACAATCATACATGTCATTTCTTCTTATACCTACCTTTCATTCTTCTCTAGCTTGTGTTTATGGGATATTAAACACAACATTTATATTTCCCATTGTTTAGACTGTACACTCAAACCATGTTTTTGATTTACTTTATAATGGAATTTTCAAAAACATATTTTTAAGAGATTTTTTCCCCTGTAAATCGTACCTCCTTTAAAGAGCTACAATTCCATCTCAAGGTCTGTTTCTTAGCCCTGTCTTTCAAATACAAGGAGAGGAAGGCTATTCTTTCTGTAGTGGAAATGCAATGAATAGGTTTGTCCTTGGCCTGACAGAAGAATTTTACCTTGTGTAAGGCTATTTTTACCTTACTAAAAAGAATATTGTGTGCTTTATACTTATCTTTAGCATATGTCTTTAAACATTTTAATACATGTTATATGATGTCCCTTTTAAAATTCATAATAAATTTTCACATAAAATATTTTAAACGAACATAATTGAGCTGGCAGAAGATGTTGCTCTGCACCAGTCTAATTTCTACTTTAAAAAGTATATTGACTGATGTAAGTCACTGATAATGAATTATGGAGCCTTCCACAGCTTCCGTTCTAGGTTACCAAGCAGCAATTGTCTAAAATAAAAACAAGATCTAGTGGGTTTTTTTACTTTTTATTTGATACTAAATTTTCAGAAACTATCAGTGGAATATTTTCCGGGTCACAAAAACCAGCTTGTTCACTGCATCTCCCATCAGCTGAACACAGAGACTGAATTATCCCTCCTATGCATGTCCAAAAGGCAACAACGGCAAAGGAAAATTGGAAGGCTTTTAAGTGGTAAAAACTGTTTCAACCTTTGCACAAGTCCTTCTGTCAAAGGCAGACTATTTCTCCTTTACTTAGTTTTTTATTTTGGCCTGCAAAGCTTTTCTGTTGCTTTGATTGCCTTAACATTTTGTCTCCTGTATTTTCCATTTCTCCCTGCTCTTTCTGCAGAGGTTTTTTGGCTTTTTTCTTTTTTTTCTTTTTTTCTTTTTTTTTTCACTGATACTCTTGTGGTGGGGAGCATCTCTTCTACAAAGCACATCAATACATATATAGAGAAATTCTTCCCTGTGAAGATGGTGAGGGCCTGGCACAGATTGCCCAGAGAGCTGTGGTTGCCCCCTCCCTAACAGTGTTCAAGACCAGGCTGGATGGGGCTTTGGGCAACCTGGAGTAGTGGAGGGTGTCCCTGCTCATAGCAGGGTTTTGGGTCTTTGAGGCCCCTTCCAAACCAGTCTGTGATTCCATGAATCTACTATTCTACGATATGTGTGTTGATAGAAGCTCATAGTTCAGCTGCTTTGAGAAGAATGGAAACGGCCATGCTTCCTGGCAACTGCTTTGGATCAGGGATTTGAATACTTTTCCCAAACTTAGAACTTCTGTTGAAGATTCAGCACTGCACTGAGCTAATTCTACCTGAAGTACAAGTGAGACATCCAGAAAGTATTGCACCAAACCCACTGGATTTCATGTCTTGCATCTTCAGTAGCCTGGAATTTCTCTACTATTTCCCTTTCATACTGGACACCACTCCTGAATCACAGGTTGTTCTCTAGTGACACCATATAATATTTGTTGAATTTAACATTATTTTAACAATAAAAGCAGTTGTGCTATTCCATCCTAAGTGTTCTTTGTATGTTTTGCATATATAATGCTAATATTATCTTTAGATTAGAAATGGCAACTGGTACTTAACTGTACATTTTCAAAGTAGTCAAGGCTGTGTCTCGTGTTCAAGACTATGGAAGTCATGAAGCTGAAACTCCAGGAACTGCTTTGAAAATTATACAGGTGTTAATTTAGCTGCTAATGATGAAATAAGGGTAAATAAATCTAGTCTCCCAGGCTATAGAATAAACACCTGTGGAGAACAAAAAGATATTTTCTTATAAACTAACCATATACATCACAATAATATGAGGGATAGAAACATTCTGACTGGGGCTGTCTGACATGTCACACATGTTATGGGTTTACACTGCAACAGGAATACAGATGTGAATGCCAGCACTGTTGTGTGAGATGCTACAGTCCCCACCTCTAAAGCTGTATTCTGTGCATTCTTTCTTTTGTTATCTATTTTTGTTAGCTATTTTAAACTAAAATGATAGGGGTTTTATAATTTTTATTAGCTATCTTTTTTGTTTGGTTGTTTGTTTTTTTTTTGTCAGTGTGGCTAGATATGAGGTGGATGAGATTTACAGGGAATGAATTAAATTTCCCTTTCATTTGATTGCGTGGTGGCCTTATTATTTTAATGTGAGGGAACTGCAAGCATGGTCCTTCACTTTTACTTCCTTTTAAGCTTTCCTACATTTATTTGTTTTACAGCTAAATCCCTGTTTTTGTACCTGTTAATCCTTTTTTTTTTACTGTATGCTAACAAAAAATCCAATTTAGAACCTGATCTGAAATTCAAAGCTCTTTGTTACATTCCTTCTTTAGTTCGAAATTAAATGGTTTGAACAAATAGAAACTTGAGTCACACATAGTCCTTTTATTTTTAAATAAAACAAAGAAAAATCTTTGTTTTATATTTGGAGGAAGAAAACAAAAAAAAGGATATTTGTCCCTCACAGTGCACATATAAAACAGGAAATGAGGAAAATAATTCTGAGGGTGCTATAGGTGATTAGCAGATAGTGTTTATTCACCAGAAGAAAACTTCTGCCCAAAAAGGTTGCAAATTAGATGCCACAAATTTCCCTCATTTTGGTTTGACAGGCTTCCAGGTTGTGCATCACAGGCAATAAAAATCCCTTGCTTTTGTCTCTCTGTCTAAATTGCAGAGAATCTCTCCTTACACTGGTATTTTCATCTGTCTATTGAACTCACAATATCTTCATTTATTCATCTTTGATTCCCAGACCCAAACCTTTATGGGTTTTTTATTTGTGGTTTTTTGCTTGTATGTTTGTTTTATTTTAAAAATAATTCTTTTACAGTGCACACAACAGACCTGCAGTATAGGTTTCAGGAAGTCACTAGTATTAAAGCTCTTTTTTCTGATGTATGCAACAGGTTCTTTTTTACCTTCAAAGGCTGAGGAAGGAAGTAATTCTATGATAATACCTACTGCAACACACAGTGCAATGGTCTGTGTAGTTTTTACAGAACAGCTATTCTGGTTTCAGAACATCTCAAAATATGTTGAATCCATAGCATATCAGTTCAAGTTCTGTCCACAGTTTAAATTCACTCACACAGTCTGAAGCTTTGCAGGCATTTAAGGAGTAAATCAAACTATATGTA
The DNA here is from genome assembly GCA_013399135.1 of Heliornis fulica. Lineage (NCBI taxonomy): Eukaryota > Metazoa > Chordata > Aves > Gruiformes > Heliornithidae > Heliornis > Heliornis fulica. The sequence goes on from VXBZ01000797.1 coordinate 26,993, forward strand.
CAGAGAAGTCATCATATTTTCTTGAAGATGAAGGCTGCAAGAAAAAATGTATAGTAATATAGTGTCATTCTTGCCTGGAAAATTGAGCTTGAAAGAATCGTTAAGGACACAGACTGTTTTCACAAGGACGTATCAATAATATATTTAAAGGGTGATTGTGTTCCTAAATTGCACATTAAAGGTGAAGCTAAACCTTCATTTCTTAGTAGGCTGCAGATAATATTACTTGATATAACAGCTTTCTTTTAGAAAAATACATAACACGAACATACATAGTTGTTGACACAAAGTTGTAAGCAAGTGAAGTCCAGACATTCTTAACTAACAAAACTTATCACTGCAATTTGCTCTCTTGTACAAAATAACTGTTTATACCAGGATATACCAGCCCACTTCCATCTAGACATAAAATGACAATAATTACATTTCTGCAGAATATACTGTCAGGTAGCATTCATTGGGTAATACCTTTAAATGAAATTACACCAGATTGTATTATAGCCCGTGATGTTCTTAGTTTGAAATGCAATCTAATAGTTCATTAACTATTGGCTAGCAAAATATTTTGCATAATTTTAAAATGTTGCCCTTTTATTTTTTAAAATTCATCTGAAGCTCATCCACGTCTTCTCTTTTCAAACTTGATATATATTGTTGAAATCAGAACACTGATTTATTTTCACCAAAACAAGCATAAATTAAGATCCATTTAAATTTTAGGGTTCTGCCTGCCTATGCCCAAGACATCTTCTAGGAATGTGAAAAAGCATTTGAAATTATTATGTCTCTTTCTACTTAAAATTGTGCCTAATCCACACTATGAAATACATCAAAGATTAACCCATATTACTTTTGAAAATGATTGAACTTCAGCTTTATGCACTGCTAGGCATGGAGCAAGATGAGGCATTTCAGCATCTGACTCAAAACTGTCATCTGAGTGAAGAAAGTAGTAACTCTCCTCAACCTACTCAAACTGTTTGGTGCTTCCTGGCTCTTACCGGCGCCTTGGTCTGTGTGCAGACATGAAGTACAGCTATGGGTTGCTGAATATCAGTGAGGGATGCTCCCACTGACCCTACCCATACAGATTCCAGGTCCAGAGTTCCCTGTGCTACATGGGTTAATTGGATCTTCTGGTTCAGAGGCTTTAAATAAAAACAACAAACTGTTCATCAAAGTGCCCTACAGCTTCATTCAGAAGTTTTTGTATGAAAAGTTAAATGTTCCTTATTTACCTGCCGGAGGGAAAATTTCAGAGGGAAAATATGTTTATGTACAGCTAGATTGTGTTTAAGCACCAGACGAATCAGAAGAAAAATACTTTAAAAGTGTAAATGTGCTTTAGACCAGATTTGTTTTTAGTATCAATAAGTCTGATTTTCAGTTTTTCTCATCACAATGTGTCATGCAGTGTCCAGGTGACACTAACAACATAATCAGTCTGGATGTTAGACAAGGTGTTCTTTCCACTTTTGTTTCTTTTTGTTTTACTGTGCATGAATCACTTCTACAGGTGCAAAGAAACAAACAGGATGTGGCAAAAAGAAATAAAAGGGGTATTAAATGCTTATTGTAAATATATTGTCTGTTGCTTTTCTTTTGATACTGTTTCCAAGTACAATAAAAAGTATAATAAAGAGCTGATGAAACATGGAAATTTTTGTAATGGAGATAGATTTATTCTAAAGACCCTCTCATTATAGATTGAGATATTGAAAAAGGAGCTGCTGATTTCACAAGAGGAAATAAAATGTGACTCTCAATAGCCAAAAAATTTAAAATCTTTGCTATACAACTAAAATGCTCTGTCCTTTTGACAGATCTGGGGAATTTTAGCGGTCGAACAAGAAGTGCTGTCTCTGTACGTGAAGGTCAAGGAGTTGTTCTGATGTGCTCCCCTCCTCTTCATTCACCAGGTACAGTAGGCTGCGGTTTGTAAGCGTGCTGGTCCTCTGTGGTTTGCTCATTATTGGATGCTCAGTATTTTAGGTACAACGTGTATGTGATTATGGAACTTCAGAAATGAAATATCCACATTTCTAATGACAAATTTTGGAGTACCAAAGGAGTAATTAAAGCTCATATACTGCAAATGTCACTGAATAGCAGTGGAATTTCTGTTACACTATTGTCCTATTCCCATTTTAAAACTTGAATGTAACAATAGCCTTTGTGCCACCAGTGCTGAGTATGCTGCCTTGAGGTTACAGAAGATTTAGAGTTTAGACGCTTTTGGAAATTGTTCCAAATGTCAGTATCAAAATACTGTTGTTGAATACAAATTGTGGGTTTTTTTTAGTACAGCGGTGATTTTGTTTGCTTCCTCTTGTTGTATAGCTTAGTTTCTAGTTCAACTGCACTATTGCTAGAAGACAGAAATATCATAAATCCCATTAAATGCCTGTGGATTCCCAAATGAAAGTGTAGATATTCCAGAGAGCTTATATTTTTGGTTTTCAAATTGGCACTCCTGCAAACTCTGCAGATAGCTAAGTACATCTTTATATTTGCATATCATATAACACCTGGAGATACGATGCTAGACAGAATATCTTGTTTCTCAATAGCTGCAGTATAGCCTATCCTTTCTCTCTTTGGGAAATGAGGTCTGTACTGAGCCCTGGAAAAAAGTCAAATTGCAGATGGAGGAGCTACAGAAAAGAAAAATCACTCATGTGTTTCTGTTATGAGAAATGTGTTTGGTTTCTATTTATTCTGGAATCTTTGTTATTATTGTATATTATTACCTGTGTAATCAATGCTTGTTATCTTCTGGCCATGACTCTGTTTTTCTTTTTTCTGAGTATATTCCTGGTTACAGTTGCCTTTATAATCTGAGTTTGTTAGTACAGTCTCTTTGTGATGGAATTAAGGCCATGATGCTAAGGCTTGATCATGATAAGTAAACTGAGAGAGACGACGTAGGCAGAAAAAGTGAGAGACGGTTTCAACACCACAGCTAAATTTGATTCCTGCAAACGGAGTGTAAGGATAGATGAGCATCGATAGTGAAGTAGTCATATACCTCATAACATCTGCCATTCCATGAAATGTACTTTATATGTCATTAAAGTGTTTATAAGTTTTTCCCTAAAATTTCACTTTTAAACTTATATTCAGACAGATTCTCATGCAGTGTTCTACTGTAATACACACTCTGCATTTGATGGTTAAACTAGTATCTTTCATTTTCATCGGTGGGCCAGCAAAACCCCTGCTGTGGAAATTACTGTGATCACAGACAGCATTCAGTTGGTTTAGTTTATATTGTTTGAGCTCTGGTATGCTATGCCAGCAGGAAAATCACTTCTAGAAAAACATTTTGATGCCCTGCCATAATTTTGTCACCACATCTATGCCAAGAAAGGTTCTTCAGCATAGTGGAGTAATCACTGAAAGCTGAAAAAACACATTCATATGCAGATGTAAACACAACGTCATGTATGGGAAGGGAACTCGACCTCCCTTGCTTTTGATTGCCATTTAATGCTGAATCACATGCAATTTTCCTCCAGCCCCCTCCATGCCAAATACTGAGGGGTTGTAGATCCTCGTGGTTCTGCAAAGCGACTGCAAATGATATTGGTACAGTGGCTGGAGTCTCCTGGGGAAAGGGACAGATACTTCCACTAGCCCTCCAAAATATTCTATACCTGATGATGTTTCAAAGTAACTCATTCCACAAAGTTCTGGTGATAAGTTACAAGACATTATTAAAGATGACTTCCAGAACAGTCAGTTTGTGAAAAACAGTTTTGGAGGAAAGTAGTTTAAGGGGGAAGTGTCTGAATTAAATTTTGAAATTATTTAGCGAATATGAAACTTCTCTTTGAGCTACAAAACTCTTCTGCAGAGCGGAGGAACTTCAGTGATTTATTTGTAGTGACACCTAAAAACCTTTCTTTTTCCAAAGCATTGAGTATGCAAATAGTACCTTTGAAAAAAAATTAAAAATTAAAATCAACTGGGGTACAAACTTTCAAGTGAATACTAATTGCATTGTATACATCTAAAATAAAGACTATTTAAAGCATGTTTGAAATGTATGAACAACTAGCATTAACAGGATCACGAGTTATGAAGGTTTGCATGATAGAGAATTTTTTTCGGGATGAACACCATAAGCTCTTCTACATTGATTTATTCACATTAATCAGGACCTTTAGAAATAATTTTCACTTACTTATCCCCAGAGATAAATCCATGATAAGATATCAAACTTAATCATTCCCCACGAACACATAAGCAATTTGTCCTTCAACAGAATCCCATTCCTCAATCTCTTAAGTCAATAGCTGCTTATGAACTTGCCTAAGAATTTCAGTATTGAGCCCTTTTAGAAAATTACAATATCATTGTGGGAAAAGAAAGAGGACTTTGTGAAAGAACACTATGCTAGGAGCAATATACATTTATTAACATCTTTTCAAACAGAAGATAAAATACTTTTGATTGAAAAATTTCATTCTTACAGAACACAAGTCTGGAAAAATATGAGTGTTTACATAGCACCACTGAATGAAAAAAATCACTATTATTAATTTTTTGTTCCACAAATTTGATCAGAAAAGAAGTTTTGTATATATGCAGACTTGATTTCTCTTTATTAATGCAATGATATATTATCAAGATGCAGTAAACAAATGAACAAACACAATTTCATGATATGTAGAGATTATTCATGTAGGGTTTCATTAGATTGTTGTCCAAATATTTTACAGAGGAAATAAGGCAGTGAGGGAAGTGCATCTGAAATATATTCAGAATATTTGCAATGCAAATTCAGTTGAGAAAATTATATTTTAGTTTAAATTAATTAGTTTGTTATTATCATATTTGCTGAGAAATCGCTGAGAAGCAAAGGGGTTTTAGGGAGGCACTATCCCCTCTTTCAGAACTGTGAAGGGAAACTTATTCAGTGAAAAGGATTTTGTGCAGATTCCTTATGAGAAAGAGCCATCTACAGATTCTCACCTCCAGCTTTTCCTGGAACATCAGTGCAAATAAATGTTGCCTGTGACTTCACCGAGAGTCTGGTATCATTTCAATGTGTATACACTAGTAGCTTTTCCACTAATGCATTTTTTGCTGCAAATTCTTAAGTTTTCCCTTGTGAAATATATGAATTGTGGATAACTCCATCACCCATAAACATATTTTATCCTTTGTTTTCTAGAAACATAACATTAGATTCTTCCTCACCTCCAATTGTTTTTTTCTCCAAGATGGGTTTCCTAGACAGTAAATTCTTATGTACCGTTGCTAAGTGAGAAGTTCATTACTTACTAACTACTTAAATAACAAGCTTTGTTTGATGTCTGTATTTTTAAAGGCCTCTACTGCTTTTTTCCATAAACAGGATTATGGGTTTTCATTGTGGTATTCTAAAGGGTGAAAATATAGGGGTTTATTCAGTCATTTAATCATCTTAATTACAAGGTTTACCATAGTGAGATTAAAAATGAATGGAAGATTTCATCCAGATTTACATGTTTCACTCAGAATTAATACTTTCAGCTGAGCTTTTTAAGGCTTTTATCAAAGCTTTCAGTATGAGCTTAATAGAGAACAACGATTCCCATTGTTTAGGATGAGAACAGCGCTGATGTGTGTAGGAAAGGCAGATGCCTGCTCCCTCCCACCTCAAAGGGACGCTGCTGTCTGCAGGGAGCACTTCTACATAATCTTTCCACAGCATGTAACATCTGTGCAGATGTTAAACTATAACTTCTTTTTTTCTTTTTCTTTTTCTTAACTCTCTTCCTAAAGGACAAAAATGATCATACCCACTTTGGAAATTGTGTTATAGGTTGCATCTTTTATGCCTTCCCTTTAGTGTTATTTAACTGTGGTTTTCATGAGTAATGCTTCACCAAAGATGATTAATGCCAGTGCTATGGGGATCGCAGTCTTTCCCATGCATCTTCTGGATGTCTGCATAGTGTGTTGCTAAACTAGCAAGCTGCTATAATAAAACTATTTCGACCAAGGTCCAGGAGGTTTTTTCCTGTTCTCTTTCCTACACAGCTGTCCTAGTCTTCATATTTGAGGACAGTCACATCAAATGCCTTTTTTAATGTTATTCTGAGCTTCTGGCTTTTGTATGTACTTTGGACATGCACAGAAAAACGCTTTGGAAGTAAACACAAACGAATCGCTTCTCACTGCTCAGGGCCTGCAAAAGAAATTTGGAAGCTGTATTTGCACTAAAACTGCAGCTTTGAACTGCAGCTCCACTACAGGTGGGTAACCAAGTCCATCTGAAGTGCAGCAGCTCTCTAGTTAGAACTCCCCCGATTAGACCCATATTGCATAAATTATACACAGAAGTAATGAGGCCGGCTATAAATGACCTCATTCAGGTACAGAATTCTGAGGAGTAGACTTCTCTAATTAAATCAGTTATGATAACAAGATTATTATATTTGGGCTGGACTGGCCTCAGTATGCTCTTAGCTTGTTTATAGTCAATTGGCTCAGGTATCTACATGAGGGACGCAGCAATTTCTGGTTTGAAGGCATCCCAACACACCCTGACCCTGCATTCACTAATCTGGCATTTGTGGATGCAATTCACAGATGTCTAACTGTATGGACATGAAGGTCACAAGGTTATCTTACAGCTTCAGATTCAGTCCCAGGATCCAGGTCCCTAAGGGTGGTATTTCAGTGCACGCTAAAGGACTTCTGTATTTATGTAAATCTAGCCATTAAAATTTTCTTCAAAATCATGAAGCTTCAAAAGCTTGAACTTAGCTCTCTCACTGTCAGTCTCTCTAGATGTGACTGGGTGCTACTTCATCATGTTAATCTGTCACTAACAGGTGACATCAATATAGTTCTGTGTGTGTAAAACGATAAAGTAACATCCAGGTTTCTTCTATGATACATGTTTTACAAATCTCACTTTTCAAAACAATTTCAGCATGGAAGGCTACATAATTTGCTTCCAGGAGACCAATGTGTAGGCAAAAGGTACACTTCTTCTCTCACCCTGCAAACAAGGTCGACAAAAACCAAGGTTTTCTGGTTCCTGTCAAAGCACCAGCAAAGCACAGTATTCTCAAAACAATGGCTGGCCAGGTCATGCCACCAACCATGACTTTCCCTAAAGCTAAACAGAACTTACTCATCTGTACCTTCTATTAGTACTTTGTGGAGGTCAATATGTATGAAAGTGGTGATGGCAAGTAGCATTTCACAGTCACTGGACATTACTATCATACCCTGCAAACTGCTATGCCTACTGGGAAGGCAGAACTGCCCAATACCCAGAGGTTTCTCCTTTTATGAGCAAAAGTGAGATTTATAGGCTACAGAAGTATGGTATAGACTTAACAAACTGTTGACCTGTAGTAAGTCGGTCTATACGAAAAGATACAGGAAAACCATTTTAACTGCATTTTGTTTCTCCAGTAATTGAATGCCATAGTTTGCTATTCACTCCTTTTGATTCATTGTGGGAGCATGATGCTGCCTAATAGAAAAAGGCCACCTAAGTAACAGTATTAGAAAAGGATTGCTAACTTTACAGCACAGAAAGGGTTATTTAACAAACCCTTAGTGTTTCATATATAGAAGACAAGCACAACTTCTCTATCATGTTTTTATATGTCCACAATATAGAAATGATCATAATGTACATAGAAAATATTGTAAAAAAACTATTTTTAAATCCATACACATCAACTGAATTAGTAACCTATCATGCATTGAAGGGTTCCATCTGGGGCTTCAGTAAATTTTGTGTTTATTCGACGTTAACTGAATGGTAACAATGCTGAAACTTTTTTTTTTTTTTTCTTTTTCACGAATGGGAGGAAAAAAAAGTGCTTGAAGACAGTTTCACAGCCCTTTAAACTTTACATTCCTGAGCTAATTGTGGGTTAATCCCATAAGGTCATCTTGTCTCAGCACCCATATTTTTCCCCTGGAAAAATCATAAAGGAGTTTCCCTCTTGAATTCTCTTCTTAATCCTTTTTACAAGACTGATTTTGAAACTTTCTTCTCTATTAATGTTAATTTACAAGTATATTATCATTAAAGTGAATGTCCATGGCTCCTGACATGACTTGAAATTGGAATCTATATTCTTTATCTGTACAACTGATTGATAACTATGCCTGTAGTTTTCATTATGGAATGAACAAACACAATTAACGTCTCTTTTTTTTTTTTTTTCTTTTTTTTTTCTGTGGTCTTCCATTACTCAATACATGACCAGTAATTTTGCTTCTGACTTCCCTGGAGCACTTTATAGGGTTTCCTTCCTCAATCTTGTTGAAGGCATGCATCTGAGGATATGAAATTTAAGGCTTTTGAAATGATAGAATTTTCTGTAGGGTAGGATTGTAACAAGCTATGTTTGCCAATGAGGAGTTACTCCCAGTCTGTTTGCAGTGTGTTGTTATTTGATTTTAATTACATTTTAATGATCTGCATGTGCCTCAAATTCTAGGTAATTCTGTATAGCAGGCATATGGATAAATAATTAAACTTTCTCTTATTTTTTTAAAAAAATAATTTCAAAAATAAAAAATGTAAAGAAAAACGTTACTATCCAAACTTTAGGAAGTTATCCCAAATAAATTGCATTAGGGTATTTTTTTAAAGAACTTTTTTGGTAATCATCCCCACGCCTTTAAAAATACTAATAATCCTTTCAAAAAACACACTTAGGTACACTAGAAACTGCAAGTTTAATGGCTGCAGACCCACTGGATCACTCACTAGAGCTGTTCCTTCCCTCAGGGACTATGAAAATGTGGTGAGAAAAAGCTGGTTGACCTTGGCCAATTAAGGCAGCCCACAAGATTGGATGAAGGGGCAGCCCTGACAGGGCTCTGCTTAAGAGACGTGCTGTAGGTTTGGAACTACACTATTGTCAAGAAATATTAACCCAGCTGCCAGTTCAGGAGAATCAAAGTGAAAGAAGATACCAAGAGAAGAAGGAAGCACAGGAGATTAATTAATTTAAAAAAATGCACTGAGTATGTTGGCCTTCAGGCTCATGCTCTATCGCTTTTCAGGCGCCAGCTGTATGTGGCTATTTATCTACAGCTTGACAAATGGGGCAATAATGATGAAAAGTTCCTGTAGTGACCAAGCTCCTCTTCCCTTGAGACAAGTTACTGGCCTGTTACTGAGATGTCCTAACAAATTAGACATAACTATCAGGAACCCCTCAGTCTACTGATTAAACAAGACAGCATTGTCCTGCCAGGTTTAACAGAAATGTATGTTCACGGTATCACAACCACAATTCTGCAACTAGTATTGCGAAGGTACCAATTAAACTAGCAAATGGTGTTGCAAAAACTTTTTCTGTGGCCCAGGCTATATCACTTCTAAAACAGCAGGAGTCCAACACAAATACATTTAAGTTTGCAGTAGAACACAGCACTTACAGTCTCAGAGGTACAGGGCTTTTGCAAAATTGACCCTCTCATAATAACCTTCCTATTAGAATGTATTTGCTACTTAGTTCTGATGTTTTACTAAGGTGGTAGCTGGAACAATACTATTTTACAAACATCTCAGTAAGTTAAATGTCAGAAAACTCATTTCATTTAAGATAGAAAATTCCCAATTAATCCCAATTACTTATCCACTTCATACCATGGAAAAGAATAGAGAGTGCACATGTTAATCAACGTAACTAAGGAGAAGGTGACAGAAATACAGTGCTGATCAGACAGCTGAAACAAGAAGAAAAATAACAAAGAAGAGTAGATGAGAAATGGTTAATTTTTAAGTCTGGAATCCAGTTTTGTCTCTCGACTACCACGGTGGGAAAATCTTATAGGATTAAAAAAATGATCAAAACTGGAGTTCTCAAAAAATGTAACTTTTCCCAGACTAGGTATGATTAACCAAATTCAACAGTGAATAGAGATGACTACTGAAAACATTAGGAGGTAAGCCTTGGTTCTGAATAGAAAGTTTTGGACTGAACTGATCTGAATTCTATACAATGCCATTAACAAGTTTCTCTAAAGTCAGTTATTCCTTTTTTTTATAAGAACAATATGAAAGTGAACTTCGAAACCTTTGAGGTGATACAATGCTTAATGAGACATATATTTTGACAGCCTTATTTAATCAGTTCAGGAAGTTTGTTCCAAATAAATGAAGCAGTATGAAAACAATTCTAGTTGGTATATCTAGTTTTCATTTTTCTTTTTCAAAGGGGCATCTAGACATTTTTCAGAAATATGTATCTGAGTATATTTATGTTCTTTTCTCCTTCCCAATGCAATTGTAACTTGTATGAATGTAGTTATAACTTTACAGTAAATACATTAAAAGCAATTGCTTGGATTTTTCAAAGAGAAAATGACTGAATAGATATAGGCATAGTATCATAGAGTTCAGACAAAAATTGGAATGATTACAGCAAAAGCCAAATACCTGTGTGGCAGCCTATGTGAATCATTTATCTTCTGACAAAGAAATATATTTTCCAGAGAAACAAAAGTGGAAAAGTGACTTCTTTTTTATCATTATGTCATCTTTTAAACAATGTAATAATTAATGACATACTTAATTCTGGTAATTTGATTGCCCACTTCTATATGCTGTGTTCTCATGCTATGTTCCAATATTGTTAAAATCATTGCTGATGACTTCATTAGCCAGCTAATACAATTCCTGTTGCGTTGATGATATTACCCTAGAGCGGGGATTCTGTAACTGGAAAATTTCACTTCATTATTGGTTTACTGAAGCGTTAATTTTCATGGTATTTTCATCTTTCAATAGTTAAAAAAAAGTCTCCTATTGGAGACTGCAGGGATAAAAAGTCAGGAAGAAGGAGGAATGGAAAGAAGAGTGCAGATAACAGTGATGGTTTGTCTCAGTTTGGTTTTTCCCGCAGAACCGTGGGATCCTTTATGGGTATAGGTAACTATCATGTAGTTTCAATCCTGAAGAGCCTAATTTCAGCTCTGATAAATGCAAGATGGAAGGAAGGAGCGGTAACTAATTTACAGAAGACATCAGAAGGTGATCAACAAAGAAAATTTCAAGAAAAAAACCTAAACCAGTACTGATTTACAGTTCAGATCTTGTGACTTTGAATCAAGCTTCATACCTAAAAAAACCCAGCTTTGAAAAATAAAATTAGTCTTCTGAAAACCATGTAGAGGAGGGAGCAGAATTGCCTGGTTTTTAAATTATTTTAATAATGATTTTTCTCTAAAAAAAAAGCAGAAGTGTTGGACAAATAACATNTTTGGCTGTTGTTGCTAGGGGGTTGGGGCACTGCCCTAGGCTGAAAGTGAGAAAACAGAAGGCGGTGTATTATCTCTAAATAACAATTATGTGACAAATAGAAGATGGATGGAAGCAGTTCACTGGGTTTCCAGTAGTGCAGAGCAATGTGCATAGGGACTCAACAGTGTAATGTTTGTATGTGGAAACAGGTAAGAGTTACAGTTTCTACATTGTTAAATTTTAAATGATTGATTGTTGCTGAGGTTATTTGTGGTGATTTATTTGTACAACATGGCTGAACATCATTATCAGCATTCTGGGACAGTTTGCTAATGTGACATGTATCTTCCTCTTCATCTGCACTTTGAGTTTATTTTTTAATTAAGGTGACAAAAATAATCGGTCACTGTCATTCTTAATACTTAAATATTGTCTTTCAGGGACTATAAATTTGGGTTTATGTTAGCATATGTTCACATGTTCCGTTGTGTTCAGAAAAATGTAAATGGAGGATCCATTACTTGGTACATTTAAGCCTAGAAAATATACCAAGAAGAGGCTGAGCACTAGACCTTGAGCATCTGGGGTATTACGTGATTTATACTGCTAAGTTGGGATTTTTTTTTTAACATTTGAAAACCAAATTCAGAGAGAATGATGAGAGGGAAGCAATCCATCTCTGATGTTCTTCTACGCAGAGTCTAAGGATTCATTGACTATAACTTTTTGTGTGTGCTTTGGCATTTCTTTTAAATGTACAAAGAGCTGGTGAGGAGAGGAGAGGATATTGGGATTCACTTCCTTCCATCTTCTTCATTTTTCCCATATAAAAATGATGATAATGGCACTGCCCTTTGTTTTATATTTTATGATAATAAATACCAGAGGAGCAAAGAAACAGGTCCAAGGAAGATCCATCAATCATATTGTGCCATGGCCATGGTGGAATTCACCAAACACTGACCTGCAGACAGAGCCAGCAAAAACCTCTAAATTTTTATTAAAAATCCTAGCACCAAGAGAATATAAAGCAGAGAGGCAGTGGGGTGTATCTCTGGCTCAATATGTACAAGAGTACAACTCTATATACTCTTGAGTTCCCCTTTTTTGAAACACAATTCCTATAATAACAACCCCATGTAAAGAGTGGGAAAGGCTGTTAGAGAAGATTGTGTTTTGAAGTATAAACCAGCACTTCAGTAGCCTTTTATTTTAATTTCTACACACAGAAGTATGAAATTTAATCTTGTTGAATAAATCTTTCTGTTTCTATTAATCTTTCTTGGCATTAAGAATCAAGGTGAATGAGTGATAAGTGACATGTTGAAGTTACTTGCTTCTTGGAAAGGCAAAAAGCCAAACTGAAACATATATATAAACTTGAGAGATCGATACTCTGATAACTGGAGTTCTAGTGAGTATTTCAGCCAAATTACAGAATTTGCTTAACAGAGGTTCTGTTGCCAAATGATGAGCGGAGGAAAGCCAGGGATGCAGAGATATCTTTGCATATCTCGGCTTAAAAAGAGATACTTGACTCTTGCACTTTAAAGAAAGATATTCCACAAATTTGGATAATCGCCATGCTATCATTACTTTGGGATTTTGGTTTTCATGGGTGTCCTAGTTATGCCTTCAAAATTAATTACATTATTTGTATAGTTGCAGTAGTCATAAAATTAAATTTTTGTGTAATGCAGCGGCCCACTTGGCTACAGGATTCTGAGGTTCATTACAGGTAACACTGCTCTGCAGTAAGACTGCATTGTGCTGATGGCTGCAGGAGATTTGGATAAGAAGTAGATGACGTCACAGTATAATTATCACACCAATGCAATTAAAATGTAGAGAAAATTGAACATTATACTACGAACAGTGAAGAAGACAGGTAGAAAATTGGAAAGAGAATAAAAGGAGAAAAAAATACTTTAAATCCTGTTGAATGTTTTGCCAGAGAAAATAATTTCTGCATATTCCTGTTTTATACAGTGATGTTTTATTGAGCATTAAATATTCCCATTATTTTCCAATGCCACACTTTTCATATGAGGACAATAGATAGTCATTGTGAAAGAATTCTTGCTCGTTCAAATCATTAAGAAATATTCAACATGTGTTACAATACATTCATCAAATTTCCATTGAAAAAAATGTTATAATAAAAATAATAATAAGCTAACCAAGTTGAACAAGTAATAAACTATTTTAAAAAAGGCATTTCACTCAAATGTTAAGGCAAAGTGTCTTCCTATTAACTGAGCAATGAAACAGGTTATTCTAAAGTTCCAAATTTAGGAATATAACTCATTGCAAATTTTTAAAGACTGGGCAGAGAATTTCTGATCTTGCCTTGGGGAAAAGAAGGGTCTGAATAACATGTGGGTTTGAGTTCCTCTGCATCACATTATTTTGATTTTTTCTGGAACAGATTTTTTTCTTTTTTAAATATGAAAACCATGCCAGTGACAATCAAATATATATAATAATCCATCATACTTTCCCAGATGACATATTTTTGTTGTATGCAGTATGATGTCTTTAAAGAGTATATGTATGAGAAAGAGATTTCATCAGTCTTTACATGTTTCAATGACTGTCTCAAATTCATACATGTCAAAAGCTCAAATGAGACTGTGTTGGCTGTGTACACAGATAATATATAATATTTGTATCCTGCAGTGCAAGACCATTTCTGACGTTACACTTACCCTTTCTACAATACTTTTAGTTATTGGCTGTGTGAATGGTTATAGGAAAGAAAATATTTGAAGATTTATCACTGTAATTAAATCTGAACAAAGACAAATATGCGATTGGTAGAATTGTGTTTCAGGTAGGTGAGCAATAGATACAGAGCCCCCAGAGCAGAAAAGAAGCAATTTCATTGCTAGCTGATAAATCGACAATATCTGTTTGCTCTATGTGGCTGCATTACAATGCAACAAATAAATTACCTTCATTAAATATTTTCTTGGAGGATTAATGAGCACTGATAAAAAGCCACAGCAGCACAAAGAAATCCACCAAAATTATTTATCTGGTTGTGGTGAGAGACTGCAGAAACAGCTCATTGTTATCGTTCATTTTAGCTAAAAAAGAAGCCTTCCCCCCTCTAAATGTGAGGTGTTCTCCATCATTAGAGGATCCCACATATTCCACAATTATTCTGTGGTCGATACACAGAAAGTGTGATGGTAAAGTTGAAAACTGAGCTTGATATAAAATAAAGTTCTGTATATTCAGCGGGTAGATTTAGGCATATATTTTCCTGATACTTTATTTAAACGGACTATTTCTGAATGTTAAAAAGAAATCAACATGCAAATTTTATAATTTATAGCTGTGTACAGTGAATTCAGACTGTAATCTTGAGTAAACTTCTTGCTGCTTTTCTTATCAATAAGACAAAAAAATTCAGCAACTTCTTCACATTTGCTAAAACTCACACATTATCTCAGATCTTGGCTGTCATCAGCCATCAGTACCATTTATTCATCAAGTACTGCCATCTTGTGGAACTGATGTAACCAGAGGAAATCCTAAACAGAGGAAATAATTTTCCCAACAGGATACTGTAGGAGACAGAGTATCTCCTACTGCATCACAAAAAGAAGACAAACCCCAGATTTCTTTCTTGTACAAACACCATAACTCCACAGAAGTGCAGTTATGGGATGTGTATTTGCATGCTTTGCATAGAAAATGCAATATTTAACCATTGTATGGACTCTACTTTTACATTTTAGATGGCCTTAAATAAGTTAATTTGGTAACATTCTTGTTACATCTTCACTTGCCACCCAAAATACCACTTAGTTCACAGCACAGATAAAAAGGCCATCCAGAAACCTCATGTTAACAGGATGAAACAAGCATTTTTCTCATGAAAAAGCCTTGAAGCAATTCTAGGAAACATTCAGGCTCTATCAAACACAGCAGTGAATATTTGGCGCTATCTCAATGCTTCCAGCACAGCTCTCATTACAATACTTAAGGTTATTTCTTACTGACCCACAATGACAGAAAGACTTTTGCATTACCATAGCACTGACATTTTCTGCATCAGAATGGTATCTCCAAAAACACAATACAGTACTAACATAAGTGCTGATATGTCAGTTTTCCAGCTTCATCCATTATGGGAAATAAGACACTTTGTGACAGTTTAGGAATTAGTGGTGTGAAACAGAGAAAATAGATTTCCAAAAATCATTTAAGGAATTATAGTAAACACAATTTCACACCATAAATTCCTTTTGGCAGGTGATAGATGCTATCTTCTCACTACTTTATCACCCAGTGACCAGATTTCCACCTACCACTAAAAAGTACTTAATAAACCACAGAAATAAATTGGACATTTAAAGGGCTTTTTCCAAATGACTTTCAGAAAACATATACAGAAGTACAAAAAAGGTTTTTTTTTTGTAAATAAGGCTTGACAGTCATAACATCAAATACCAGTTCTCAAATGTCGTTGCCAAAAGACCTTAAGACTTAGACTTTACATGTAAGAGAACATACCAACAGAAGAGTCCTGCAGCCTATGTCACAGGAGAACTCCACTTTACAACTTCCTATAAAATGCGTAATTTCTCCGTCTTTTTACCCTCTGTTCCTGTTTGCATTGACGAATAGTATCTGTATAAAACTTTGTTTTCTGTTGGCAGTGCAGTGCATTTTCCAGGAAGGACTTCGAATCATCTTTGTGGTTTTGGCATGCGTGTCACATAAAAAAAAAAAAAAAAAAAATAGGCAAAAAAAAAAAAATAAGGTCAGAATATATTCTATAAAAATACTCTTAACTTTTGTAACTACAGTATTCAGTTTCCTATTTTCCTTTAAACTTCAGTCTGCTGTTAAAAGCAAAATGAGTACAGCAAAGTGAATCCATTTCCTCATAAGAAGATTACTTCAGATGGTTCATACATAGGGTAGTTACTTCTTGATTTTGTAATTCCAGTTTGGATTCTTTAGATTTTGGTAGCACTGACCTTTAACCTCAAAATCTCTTAAAGGTCTTCACTATTTACCTGTCAGGTGACTCATGGAATCAAACTTTACATCCCGTGAAAGGTTATATAGTGGGTATGTTTATTACAGATCCGGGTGCAAGGGGGCTAGCACTTGTAGCTTGCACACCATGTCTCTCAGACAGCATCAATTTAACCTATAAAATCATACATATGGACGAGATTCCCAAGAAAGCCCAAGAAAGGGTTGGACAATGCAAAACAGTTCTGAGAAATTGTTATTGTATGTCCCCTCCTCCAGGTTAGTGCATGGTGACATCTGGGGGTCGTCTCTGGTGGTCCCTCAGAGGAAGGCTCCAAGTCTTCCTCACATTGTCCCTTTGTTACTTTGGGGTTGAATGCCTACCAGGAACTGCACAATCTTCCAAAACAAATGACTTAGTGAAGCTCCCTCTGATTGCCTTTTGTTTCTGATGGCCAGTTAACTGCTTGGTTAGGCATGGTCATGTCACAGACCACAATGCATGCTTACCTTTTTGTTTCTACAAAAGAATACCTAAACACTTGCTAATTTTTAACTTCTATGATAAGTGTGGTGGGTTTGCAACATGGCTTCTTTGAGAAGCAGTTAAAAAGTTTAAGGGTCCAACAAAGCAAATGCCAGCTGTGCCCCCAAGGCCAAACTTCCAAACCCTGTTAACTGACAAGGCCCGCTGGGACAATCAATGCAGGTCACAGGCCTCTGGGAATCCCATTTTAGAGATAGAGGAATGCAAACAGCCACATTTTGCCACCAAAGAAGGGAGTGAGAAGATGCAGAAACTTTGCAGACACCAAAGTCAGTGCAGTAAGGGAGGAAGAGGCGCTGAGAGAGGATTCCCTGAGGCCTGTGGAGAATACCATAGTGAAGCGGGTGTCCCCGTGCAGCCCATGGAGAATTAAGAGACACGACTTGTGTGAGGTACCTGGGCCAGGCAGGAGCCCACCATGGAGCCCGTGGAGGAATAGGGAAGAATCTGTGACCTACATTGGAGCAAGCCCTTGGCAGCAACTGCAGCCCGTGGAGAGAGCTAAGAGGCAGAGAGAGAGAGACAGAGAGGCCGGCCCACACCGGAGCAGGATTGCTGGGGGTGCTTGTGACTCTGGGGGCGACCAGGCTGGGGCCAGCAGTCTGGGACTGAGAGACATTTTATAAATTTATAGCAGTGATCCACACTGGGGCAGTTGGTGAAGAGCCGAGGCCCTGTGGGAGAGGACTCACGTGGAGAGGGTTGTGGAGGAGGACTGTCTGCTGTGGGTGGGACTCCTCGCTGGCACAGGGAAAGAGTGTGAGAAATGCACCACCCCCCAAGAAGGAAAACAAGTCATGAGGAGACTGAAGCCTCCATTCCCTATTTCCACCCCCTTTCCCCTGTGCCATACTTGGGAGGAGAAACATGATGAATAGAATGAAGTCTGCAAAGAAGGGAGGGGTGGGAGGTGATGTTTTAAGAGCTGTTTTGTACTTCTCGTTATCTGACTCTGTTTTCTCTGTGTGTTTCTGTAGTGTAGTGTAATAAATTAGAGAGTTTTCTTGCTTTTCTTCTGTGTTTTGCCCGTGACTGTAATTGCAGAAGGATCTCTCCCTGTCCTTATCTTGACTTCAAAGCCTCTCAACATGTATTTCCTCCCCTGTCCAGCTAAGAGGGGAGTGATAGAGTGGCTTTGGTGGGAGTCTGGCCTCCAGCCAGGGTGAAACCACCACAATAAGCTTCCTTGGTTCTATGTCTAGTGTTGTATCTGCTTAACAAGGCTCCCTATATCTAAATGCAATTTCCCTAAAAGTTGCCTGAATTGCCTAAATCTAGTCACACAGGTTTGAGATGTACCTCGGGAGTTTAGTCTCCTAATAAAAAATTAATACAATGGCTCTTGTGCTTTGTGCTTAGCCAAATGACAGTGATTGTAAAATCCTTTAACCTAAACCATTATAGGAAAATTAGGCTTGAAGTTCAAAACAACAACACCAGTGAAGTTTGTTTGGTCTTCTGCTTCTTGTTCTGGAATTCAAAAAGTTCATGCAGCAGTTCACCATTTTGTAGGACTGGGAATTCAGATAATATTTGAATAAAAACCTGTGCTGAGCTACTGTGAGACTTGTGGCATGAAACTATATTTACTGGTTTGGGTTTTTTTTTACTATTTTGCTTTGTATGTACTACAGATGACAGACTTCTCTAAAGACAGACAGCAATGATTTAAAAGTGGATTCTCTATCATTGTTTCTCAGTTATTTTTATATGTCATTACAATCATCTGGGTATTCTCTTATGCATGATACTGCCAGAAGGAAAAAAAACCCACAAAACAACCCCACAGGCTTTGTCTTTGAACAGCTTTCATTAACAATTCTGTGATTTAAGAACCCTAAATTTTAATTTCACTGGCATACAAACCAGGAAATTCAGAGTCCTGGAATATGAACACCAATGCATGTTTCATCCTCCAGCATGGCTGCAGTGTGTGAGACATTTGTACAATGGATCAATGTCAAGGTACACCCATTTTCCCATAATTGCAGTCATTCTCTTAATACCCTTTTGTAAAATCACTTCTGCGAGACCATCCATCTATTTCTGTCAGCTAAAAACTCCTGGGTCCCCAGATCCCAAGCCACCTGTGATTTTCTGACTGGTCTGCATAGCATGCATTGGAAATTGAACCTTCCTCGAGATATTTCCACTGAAGTCTATGCATACTGTGTCGTTGTACCCCTCAAAATTAAATTTAAGAATCTGATGAACTCATTAACCAGATCAAATGGGAGAGAAACTTTGTAAAGTATGTAAGGGGCTTTTCACCTGTAAAAGTTCAGAATTCCAGATCAATTCCAGATCAGAGCATTGAGATGCAAAGTCTTCAGGCATTTGAAAGTGTGTTCCCAGGGTTTTGCTTTTTAGAAATGAAAAATAGGAGTAAGTCCTTCAATGTCAGTGAGTTGAGAATGATCAAGAAGTAAACTATTGGCACTTTTTTACTGTACTTTGGAGTTTGGGCTCCTGGCTGGAATACAGATGCTGTGGGTATGCACAAATAGACGCATTAATGGCAGCTTAGTAGCATACACGATTTGAGTTGTAGATCTGGCAGGAGTTCTGTTATTTTTTACTCTTTATTTCTAAAAATAATTTAGAAAGTGATAAAACTACAGCATTCAGCAGCAGATGAAGTATTCTCTTTCCTTAGAGTCACATAAATATATTGCCTGAAATCCATTCCTTAGGAGTAGTTCTAATTAATAGATGAATAATTAACTGTATGTGGCTTTAAGCTACAAATGGAAAAAATTCTATTCTCCATGAACTACCAATGAACCCACAATGAATACTTTACATTTTGTTCGAACTACTTCTATGCCAGAGCAATTAGTGAGACTGATTGCTTTCCATTTGAATTGGTAACAGGTGTCTTCAGTTAAAGCCTGTGCGTTTTCCTTGAACTTGTATGTTCATCATCACTTCATTGAATTTTATGCTGCCATGAATTGTTTCTGCCAGATAAGACTTTGTGGCAAAATGTGACAATGAAATTTTCAGAAAGAAATAGTTTGAGCTAACTAGTATTTTACCTGAACCATAACAGATGAGGAAGGAAATTCTAAACATAGAGGTCTCTGGGAGCCCTGAATTCCTCAAGGTCCTGTGTAACCACTCAGAATTATAAATAAATCTGGAAAATGTTTTAAGCACAAAGCCACCGTGTGCAGCTTAATTCCCTATTTTGGAGAAGTCTTTTTCTACTGTCAGGTTAATATGTTTAGTCCATTAAAATTGTATTTTTTGTACTAATCCCGTAAGTTTTTTATATTTTCATCTCACTTTACTTGACTGAACTTCTTCAAAATTAATCCAAAAAAATCTGCATCTCTACATCCCTGCTTGCATTGTTGTCTTATCTTAGTTAAACTAGTCATTGTGCTTTTCTATTCCTTTCTGGCAACCATGTCAGGCAATGGTACAACACAGGGATAGAAAGGACAGATCAGTTGGAATTTCTAATGCTTTCTATACTGTTGAAGTCCAACTGCACAACTGTCTATGGCATATATTTAGCTAAGATGTTAAAATATTTTACACTTCTTGTACCGTGAACAGCTATAACAGTTCGTCTCCTATCATTAGTGGAAAAGCACACAGAAAAATTTAAATTTTGGGGTGTTTCCTCTCAACCCATTGGGCCTTTCTTTTTCCAACTAGCTTTCTATCAAGAAAACCTTTTGACTGTAGTACCGATAAAAGTATGAGGGAACCAGACTGACATATGTGCAATTACTGTCTTCATATCACTGCTGAAGCTAAGAATAGTCACCTAAGAAATCTGACTGTAGAACTTGGAACTGACTACACTGATGGAGGAGCAGTTGCATCTTGCAGCTTCAGCAGGGATTTTATACACCTGAACCAGCAATTGCTTTTCTGATTTTGGAGTCAGTTCTTTAAAGGCTATCATGACGGGAGATTACAGAAGAAATTGCCTTACAGCTAATGTGACTGTTTAAGTAGTGATTTATTTTTTTTAAAGTGTGAAGACAAAATGAAACAGTAGAAGATAAGATTGAAAAGAGAACAACACATTAAAAAGTACACATAAGGTTAAGGTTTTAAAGCCTCAATTGGTGGAACTCCACATAAATAATTCCCTGCAAGGAATTTTCTGCTAAATCAGAACATCATTAACTGTACTGATACTTTGAATGCAGAGACATTAATGCATCTAGGTTTTTAATACATCACGATATAATCTCATACAGAATAATAGGAAATAATTTTTTTTTTCAACCATTTATGAGTATAAATGGAAAAGTATATACTTTTCAGGTGAACAGAATAATTTGTGGGATAAAAATGAGATCCAAGGCGCAAGGTTTAATCATCTTTTATAAAAATAATTTTGTTTAGTCTTTGATTCATCAGATTATGAGGCAAAGCAGTGAGTAGCTTTTGTTTAAGGAATTATTCGTTGATCATAGGGACTTAGGCTTCATATTGGGAGATTTCTGAGATTCTTCAGTGAAGTACGTGTAGAAGATAGAAGTGTAATGTGGTAATACTACCTGCAAAGTAGGTTGAACAGTTATTAGAATCTGCTGATTTTAAAAATAGACATTCAGAACTAAAAGCTGTCTATACACACACATGTAAAAGTCATCCTTAGTCCTATAGGATGTATCTTGGAATCACAGAATCACAGATGGGTTTGGGTTGGAAGAGATCTTAAAGATCATCTAGTTCCAACCCACATAGCAAGGCTGGGACAACCTCCACTAGACCAGCTTGCCCAAAGCACCATCCAACTTGGCCTTAAACACGTCAATTTCTTCCTTACATCTAATCTAAAACTCCCCTCATTCAGTTTAAGACCATTGCCCCTTAACCTATCACTACATGCCCTTATAAAAAATGTCTCTCCAGATTTTTTGTAGGCCCCTTCAGATACTGGAAGGCTGCAATATGGTCTCCCTGGAGCCTCCTCTTCTCCAGACTGAACAAGCCCAACTCTCAGCCCATTTTCACAGCAGAGGTGCTCCAGCCCTCTGACCAACTTTGGGAGGTAGGGTCTCTCCAGAGCAGAGTGGAGGGGCAGAATCACCTTCCTTGATCTGCTGGTGATGCTTCTTTTGATTCAGGCTAGGGCACGGTTCACTTTCTGGACATTGCCAGCTCATGTTGACTTTCTCATCCACCACTCCAAGTCCTTCTGCTCACAGCTGCTGTCAATCCATTCTCTGCTCAGTTTGTAGTTGATTTTAGGATTGTACCAACCCATGTGCCGGACCTCAAACTTGACTTGTTGAACTTCACAGGGCACACCTCTCAAGCTTGTCAGGGACATGTCCAGCATGCTGAACTGCACCACAAAATGTCATGGGCAAACTTGTTGAGGGTGTACTCAATCCAACTGTATGTGCCACAAAAAAAAATGTTAAGGGGCACTGGTTCCAATGCCAACCTCTGAACATGTCACTCATCACTGGTCTCCGCTTAGACATAGAACTGTTGGCTGCAACTCTGTGTGCAACCATCCAACCAATTTCTTATGCACAGAGTGGTCCGTTTGTTGAATCCATGTTTCCTAATTAGAGACAAGGATGTCATGGGGGACAGTTTCAAATGCTTTGCACAAGTCCAGATAGACAATGTCAGTTGGTAATCCTTTATCCATCAATACTGTAACCCCATCATAAAAGGCCACCAGCTCTTGCTACAGTACACTGATATTTTGAACAAGTAGTGAAAATATTTTTTGTATATTATTTTGGGGCTTAAAAGACACAAATACACAACCAAAAACATACGAAGAAACAAAGTACACAAATTAGAAGTATAAAAGCTTTTGTTTTTTCATAGATTATTTAAATAAAGGTAATGTAGATTTATTGAGTGTAACCATTGATATTACACATTATTGTATCCATAATTTCTCTCTCTTATTTTTTCTGGGTTTTTTTCAGAGATCATCTATAGCTGGGTATTTAATGAATTCCCATCTTTTGTGGCAGAAGATAGCAGACGCTTCATCTCTCAGGAGACAGGCAATCTCTACATCTCCAAGGTGCAAACATCTGATGTTGGCAGCTATATATGCCTGGTAAAAAACACAGTAACAAACGCCAGAGTTTTGAGTCCTCCTACACCTCTGACACTGAGAAATGATGGTAAGAAAAGCATTATTTCTAGGTATCACATGGAAGCAAAAATACTAAGTAAAAAATACTCTAGTTAATTTAAGAACCATGATTTTATTGTTTTTCAGTGCATGTATTTACTGCAGCAACCAGCAAAGGAAAGGTGTCCAAGGAAACAGTTTCTTTTAAAACATGGACCAGTTGTGAGAATATTTATGCCTCTGAAGGTTGAGGAGCAATCTGACACCTGCTGTGGTGTTTTGTGTGCAATAAGAGTTACTATTCTGGTGCTCTGTCACCACAAAAGGCACAAATCTCCTTTCTGCTTAATGTCTGTTTCTTTAGGGCTCAGTTCAGTTGCCTCAATGCAAGTGGCCAGGGCCACGCTGAGATGCCCTCAGGAAACTGACAAGTTCACAGGAGAATGTCAAATACCAGGTAGGGTATGGAGACCATCAGCAGGATGCCAGGAGAGATGCATTCCTGCAGTTCAAATGACTCGGGGTACACTAAGTTAGACAACTGAACAGACCTCATATTGCCTAAAGCTTTACCTGTCACTGTGCTAAAGCCCTGACACACTCCCAGGCTCCAATTCAATGCACTGATTCAGTACCACTGAGAGTACCACCAAAACCAAAATAGTTTTAATTAAAATATTTGCCCAGGTAGTTTTTAATTTCAGCAAGACATACAACCACAGGATTTTCCTTCCTTCCGCAGCATAAAGATATTTCTTACATTATAATTGCTTTTTAGTTTTGCTTTCTGTCAAAATAATGTTCTTTTCGAGAATAATAATTAATTATTCCCTAAGTGCCTGTATTTTTCCTTTTTTTCCAAGGTGTTCTGAATTTAATGATGCTTTCCAGTTCTTCAGAAATACATATGTGAATGCATATTTACCTAAGTTAGACAGGGAGACAGGGAGACAGAGAGAAAGAGACTTGTCTAGTGGTAGCTTTTTCTAGAACTGACTAGTCCTATGCCATAGAAGCATTACCAAAGCTGCAATTAAACACACATGACTTAGTTTAGCAGAGTATGTAAAAAATGTGTTCACAGATTAGAATGGAATTCGTTTATAAACAACAATGAATTGAAATTTGTGTCTGCGGAGCATGCAGCAGCAGCAGCAAAGCACTGCATGTTTACTTATGTTTATTAACATTTATTATTTATTCTCATTAATTTATTGTATCATTTCCTTTTTCCTTTTGGTGTTTTAGCACCCATGCTAATTACTGACTTTCAGGTGTTTAGTTCTATTGAAGTAACCTAGCAGATCTGATCTGTTCAATGTCAACCTTTGAAAAATTAAATAAAAAACATTGACTTTCTCTTCCATCAGTTTGAACTGTGACCAAAAAAGGACAGATTTTTACTGTAGTATTTATTATTTGTGTCTGTATTATTTCTTTATGACATTTCTTCACACTGCTATTTGGTTCCAATTTTGTGCAGAAATACAACAGTTTAATTATCCACATCTTGCTAACAGTGCGTACGCACACATACAGTATAGGAAATGGAGAGAGAAAATAAGGATAAATGCAGCAGTTTACATCACTGAGTTAAGAGGCAAAATCTGTAAAGCAAAACTGTGCAGATTTTCTTAAATGTCAAGTGGGTACCATACACCAGCCTCAAGCATATTTGTGTTTCACGGCTGGCTGTCATACAACTGTGATAATCCAACCTTCTGAATTATGCTGGAGTACTGGGCAGGCATTTTCACACAGACGAGCTGTTCCTCAACAATCTCCCAATTCATTTTTTCACACGCATGAATTTCTACCAGGCCTCCATGCCTTAATTTTTATCTGTTGGGATTTCTGAAAAGCCTTTTTATTGTAATGGAGTTCCTTAGTATTTCTTAATAAATTGCTTTTTTTTCTGTATGACTGAGCAAGATGCTTAGTGAAGAGACTCAGATTTTCTACTTAACCCTGCCCTCTCGATAAATCTAACTTGAAAAAGTATTCAGGAAATTTCAAAATGTTATTTATTATGTAGGAAATATGGGACTTTTAATAACTGTCATTTGGGTTACAGGTAAAATGTTTCATTACTGCTACTGTACTTTTAATAGAAATTGCTTTAGTTTATATTGCCTTATCCATTGACAGATATTAAAGGGTAATGAAATAATTATTTATACTTATATAATACTCAAAAAATTCGGATAATATAGCTGCTGAATAAAGTGCTCATTAGAGTTAATGAATATTAGAGTAATTTCTTGAGAAAGAAGCATCTGAGGATTAAAAATATAGAGTCTGTTAAAGAACTGAGAAATTAAGGTTGGTATTAAATATCCAAGTACTTGAAAATTTACTTGATAATGTCGCTAAGTTCCACTATATGATTTTGAATATGACTTTTTTAGCTTTCTTATTGTACATTGAATTGAATCAATTTTAACTTTCCAAATATTCCCATAAGTTAAAAAATCATAGTGCTTTCTGAACTCTAGTGTTTGACATCACAACTGACATTTTCCTACTCAGCACAGCTGTTAAAAAAACACAAGAAGAGGTAGTTTTAAACAGCCTTTACAAATGGCATTATACATATATATATATGTATAATGATATATATATATACACACATATATATATATATTACACACGCACATATATATATATAAAAATTTAGTTTCTGGACATATGCATGTTTAATTAAAAAACTATTCTACTTAATATATTTATCATCAATTTTAGATTTTGATGTATAAACAGTACTTACAACCAGGGGTCTGGACAGCCTGTGACAAAAACACTCCTGTGACAACATGAATCTCTATCTATGAGGAACAAACAGAATAATATTAAGACTTTCCATCAATTTCTGCAAGAATATAGGAACTTCCTGGGCTTTTATTAATCTTTATTTCTCTCATGATGTGTCTCAAAGGGGAACTTAGCTCTTTATATGAAAAAAAAAAATATCAATAAATCCTTCTATGGATTCTGAATAAAATGAATACCTCATTTGTTCAGATGTCCTTGACAATCATTCATTTCATACAATTCAATTTCACTTCAAGCTGGGTTATAAAAACACTTTAAAATCCTGAGGAGATAAGAAGTTTTAGCAGGAAAAAAAATATACATAATTTCATTAACTGCCTTTACAATGCATTAGAAACTTTGAAGAATCATTTAATAACGGTTTACAAATAATAAATAGGGTTATTGTAATGGATCTTTGCAGGCTTGGATGCTGATTGGGAGCAGTAAATTATCTTGACTAATAAACACAACAGAAAGCCTCTTAAAATTTAGGAAATAGAAACCTAGGGAATGTAAGATATTTAATACTTGACAAAATAAGTCAGTTATTTCAAGTTCACACTTTTTCATATCAGGTTTGTTTTTTTTTATTTTTTAAATCTGGTATATTTTTCTTGAAAATATGTTATCTTCATCATTATAATTCTGAATTTTCCCTCTGTGTACATACTGCTTCATGGCTTTACAATTTCAGACATCAGAGGATACTTTCCACTGTATTCCATTAGAACAAATTCATTTATACCTCATCAGAGATCAGCATATCTGGACAGACATATTCTAATGTAACTAAATGAAAACCTTGACCTTCAATTTTAATTTTCCATGTCATCATAGTTCTGTGAACTGAATCTTATCTGTCCTAATTTCATTGATTAATTCTAAGTATTTATTAGCCTCAAGTAATGATAGAAAATATAGTTATCAAGTTATTAAGGTTGTTAATTTCTACTTTTCCTTCATGGAATGTGTTCTGCATGTGTTTATTCACATCAAATTCTGGGTTATGTTGCTTGGATATTGCTGAGTTATCTGAAGATCCATTTCCCATCATTTAGAAAAATTTGAAAGAAGTAAAAAAAAAAAATCCCCAGTGGTGAAAATTAAGCAGTCAAATGTCCAATATATGATAGCAAAGTAGTAAATAATACATAAAAATAGAGCAAAATCAACACTTTTACAGACATGTACTCTTTCCATCCCTTAAGAATGTTTATAGTTGTTAATTAACATAATTAGCATTTAAATTATTTGCTTAAAGAGTAACCCTCATGTTGATGATCTTTCAGTTTCCCCTTCCTGAAATGCTCAGTTTTTCTCTCATAATGACACTACTAGTTTTGTCTTCTGACATGTCTATTCATGTGGAGCTGAATTCCAAAAGACACAAAGCATGTAATGACAAGTGAAAATACTTATCCAGATACAACTTAATCCTGCTGGGTTTTCTGGAGTTTCTGATCTTACAGGCTGCCTCTTTTGTGTGGATTGTGTTGCATGATCATTAACTCACATTTTTAAGTGTTTGAGAGTGAGATATCTAGTCCCATCTCTGGAGACCAATCTGGATGCCTTCCTGTTTGATCTAATCTAGGTGGTCCTGTTTAGGCAGGGGGGGTTGGACTAGATGATCTAGGGACGAGGTCCCTTACAACTCCTAACGTTCTGTGGTTCTGTGATCTTGTATTTGAATTGTGCAAGTTCATAAATACTATACCAGACTGGATAGAAACTGTAGGGACTCCTCCTAATGTTCTAGGACAGAACTCAAATCTGAAAAATGTCTCTTCAATCAGAGCCAAAATGTCTGGGCAAAATCCAGTTTAATATTTGGCAGTACACAAAGCCTGATAGTTTTGACAGACATCAAAGTATGCAAGGTGTGCCACAGGGCAATTCTGATAAAATGGCAGTGTCTCTAGACAGACATTGGTGCTGCAGTAAACATGTTTCTCCCCTAAAATTATAGTGAGATATTTTAACCCATGAAAGGTGTGTTTTTCTTTAGAGAAAAGGAAAAATTACAAGTCTTTTATTTTCAATTTCATAATGACCCGTGCCAATGAGGCAGTAGCAAGGACCTACTAAAGTATCATTTGCTGTCCTTCTCCCTTAAGTTCTCAATGAAAGTCTATATGTAGGTGGGAAGTTTTATGGAGGGCTCCTATACTATAACCCTTTACATAGTGTTTTATAGGGATTGTACTGTGGCTCAAGGACTGTTTTAAACGGCATACCAAAGTTCAAAAGATTTGGCCTAAAAGAAATATAGAGAAAACATCCTGGAATGGCCTTTCAACAATATAAAAGAGCTAAACCCTGGGGAATATTTCAGGGTGAAATATTCCCCAGGTTCCAAACCTGGGAAAGGTTTGGAAACAAATAGGTTCCAGCATTCAGTGTAGAACAAGAACTGTTACACCGTGAAACAGTTTGGTTTGAGTTTAGTCTACCTTGAGCGCATTAAGATAATTTCTTTCAAGGAATTTTAATTGCTACATTTTCCCACTAATTTATAGAAACACTATCTTCTGGAAATTAAGTTGTGTTTTTTTAATCAATTTAAGTAACTTAATATTCTAGACATGTATCACCTTGCACATCTTTGCACTTGGGTTTTCTAGTTCTGCCTCTCCTGTTTATTTATGAAAGTATTACACAAAGGAAAGAGTTAACTGATTCCTATAAAAAGCATAAAATACACAGACTGAAGAAAAATGTTCTTCTAAATTCAAATCAGAATTAGGAATGATGTTGCATCCAACTGTAGCTATTAAGATTTCAGACAGAAGTGTATAATATTTTAATTAATGGCAATTAAATTGAAATTTGTGCAAATTTATTAAAAAACCCTTTATGGTTGTGAATAATTTCAAATTATTAAGAATGGTCCTACCTAATGTTATGTATCTTACTGCCTCAGGATCTTAGATACAGATTCACAACCATGGAACTGTGCAACCACAGGGTATAGTATAATGTTTGAATAAGAATGACATGTTAGTTTGATGTTCTTGTCAACACTGTGAACAGCAAGAATTTTGCCTGAATTTAGGACTGCAGTAAGTTTATAACCAAGATGATGTGTTGCTGTTGGGTCTAAAGTAACAGGTATTTAGGTAGCTGTTCCTACTGGAGAAGAAATATTAGCGTCAATTTGATCTTTCTTATTGAAGAAATTGCAAAACATCTCCATTACAAAACGTTTCCTTTTAAGGAAGATCTTTCTAGTCTAGATCTTTCTCTGGAAACTGCAACAATCTTGACACTTTTGATAACTAACAGCAAAGGGGTTATTTTGTTTTCATACTGTCAAAGAACACTGCAGGTTGCAAGAAAAATAGAGCTTAAGATCATATGTGAATTACAAACAATTACTTCATTTACTACAGAGGAAATGAGGTTCTTTGAGAACTATGAACATGCCATCAGAAAGATAATTAGAAATCCCAGGAAAGTTAGATCCTCCTGCTAATCATTTAGATTAAATAATATTTTCCAGGTTTCTGAATAGCCTTTGTGAGCCTGACCTAGAAGAACAGCAGGCAATTGGAATGGAGGAATGATAAACATTGGCTAGCGATGCCTAAAAGAAATCTGCCACCAGATTTCTTGTGCCAAGTTCAGCACAATCTCCTTCCCTGTAAGAACAAAATGGAACAAAAAAAAGCAATGAGAGTTCCATTGGCTTTTTGTTGACTCATTCTTAGGCCTCTCAAGCAAGATGCTATGTTATGTAGTAGAGTCCTGATTTTCCTTGATGTGTATGGCAGCTCAGAAAACTTTTCTATGTAAAGAGCCAGTGAAAACGCTCAGGTTATCATGTTTCTGTACAAATGTATACGTTCAAATCTTTGTTAGGAGTGCTTTATACAAGCCATTCAGATGCCCTCACTCATATCTGAATATCCAAAGGATGAAATTTGCTTTATAGTGTCAGATGTGCTGGGTTTAGCAGAAGAGTTTAGATGCTAAAATACATATATATATGAGAAATCTGATGGATTGAAGTCAAGATTATATGTTAGTAAAGCTTCTTCTACATAGAGAAAGCCTGATATATTTGTAATAGCTACCTCTTGATGTTTTCAAATACAACTCAACAGTGATCTCTGAAGCCCAAAATGCAGACTAGAAATTTTTACTTTTCATTTAAGAACTAAAGAAAATATCACTAGTCACCTTATTGCTTATTCTGAACTTGCCTTACTGCATTTGTGTCCCCAGAGTTTGGCCCCAGTTCCCTTTACTTCAGTCAAAACACACCC
Source organism: Heliornis fulica (assembly GCA_013399135.1). Lineage (NCBI taxonomy): Eukaryota > Metazoa > Chordata > Aves > Gruiformes > Heliornithidae > Heliornis > Heliornis fulica. The sequence continues at coordinate 56,911 of VXBZ01000797.1, forward strand.
ACTGCAGTTGAAAATGAAGTGCTTTTAGTTGTATTCACTGTTTAAGAGAAATAGAAAGGTCTCATGCATGTATGTCATACATACACAACATTTATAAATAGCCAACTTTTATTTCCAGATAAGAATTTGTAGAAAGTGCTCTCTAAATAGTTTAATTAGAGAGTAACTGAAGGACCAGTAAAATGGAGTATAACATAAAGGGGAATTTAAAGTGGGAAGTAGAAAGATTTCTTTAAGCTTCAGTTAAGTTTTGTTTTGTTTAAATGTGACCATCTATATTTTGATAACTGTACTCATTAAGATATTTTTTTTCAGAAAATTAATTACAAAATTTTCTTTGCTGTTAGGATAGATTCTAATAAAGACTTTTTTCTATTCAGTGATATGTAATAAGATTTCAGGTTGCCCAGGGAGGTGGTGGATGCCCCATCCCTGGAGACGTTCAAAGCCAGGTTGGATGAGGCCCTGAGCAACCTGATCTAGTTGGGGGTGTCCCTGCTTCTTGCAGGGGGATTGGACTAGATGACCTCTGGGCGTCCCTTCCAACTCTATTCTATGATTCTATGAAAATACTGTTGGTACAGTGTGTTTCACAAGGAAATTTGTGAAAGAAGAAATTGACAAAGAAATTCCACAAGGAAATTGAGAAGACACATTTATAGCTCAAAACTTGTGCAAGAAATGTCTTAATTGGAAGGAATATTGTGGAGAGTTATCATCAAATAAGTTTTCTAACAGACACAGCAGGTGCTGGGCCTTCTATTTAGAATAAGACTAATGGCAGGGGGATCAGTACATTCTTCTCAGTACACTGAAAATTTCTGCTGCAGTCAGGATGTAATGTTGAGTTTCATCTTTATATTTGAATTAATTCAATTTTGCTGTGTAATGTGTGTATCCAGGACACTCTCTTCTAAATAAATATTTGGGAACATTTAATGGTGTAGCTCTTCAAAGAAAATGCTTAATACTCATTTGTCACAAAAAGACCTACAGCATAGACCACACTAGTTTGCATTACAGATTATTGATAAGAGAAATTATACATGAACATTCCTATCATAGTGTCTTAGTCAAAATTTTCTTGGTTTTTTATTCATATTCATAGAGCAGATCATAATTGCAATGTGGTAGGAAACTCAATTCCTAATCTGTAAAATTATTAGAAAACTCTTCTAGCAGAAAAAATTCATCACTCCTCAGGAGGATTCACAGAAATTGAGAGGAATGTCCAAGCCAATAAGAATTCCCAATAATTTTGTTATTAGAACACTATCTATGCTGGAAGAAAACCAGATTAATATTCCTATATCATCTGATCAAGATCAGGGACTTCACCCAAAGCTTTCAGGCAAACACTCTTAATCACTGAACTGTGAGTGTTGTATAATTCTGTGACTAATCTTTTTCCTTAGTACAGGAAGTCTTTGGCTTTCATTTTCTCTCTAGCACTCTGGTGATGTTTAGCCAGATATCTTATATTCTTCTCTAGCTACTGTCTCAAGTGTTTACCAGCCAATTATTCAAGGGTTACCTGTAACTTGTTCCATTCAAAATTAGTTTCTGAATTAAGTTAAAGAGGTATTACTTAAACAGTTTGAAACAAACCCAGATCATTTTAGGTGAAAGGTTTTAAGGACCCACCATGGAAGCTTATGTGATTATTATGGGAGATTCAAGCCAGTAGGTATTATCTGGAAGACTAATGGAACAGAAGCATTAGCCTTTAGACAGCTGGAGTCAGGCAGCGTGTCATGATTTCTCAGTAGTCAGTTTTGTCCCGAGTTTTTTCCTCATGAAGACAAAAAGTCTTCTTGTGGGGTTACAGTCATAGAAACAATTTTTCTACACTCTTAATTTGGGGTTGTAAAAGTCATGGAGTGGCAGGCTAAATCAAGAGGTAGAGCAGTCTTTTTCAAAGTGATAATGACTGATATCCTCTCTTCCAGTTGTGCTTAGCTGAAAGGACTGACAGTCAGAAACTGATCTTCTACTTTATTCCATTCCCCATTTCCATTAAATGGCCCACAGGGGGTAATGTAAGCAGTTTTAGCTGTAGCAATATCTGTAAACGTTTGAACTCCTATTAAATCTATTCCTATGGTATGTGAGCACCTCACAATCAGTGTTTATCACATTATTGAGATTTAGTGAATTTCCTCATGGAAAACTAAAATGCAGACTGTAGTGTAGCTAAGGGTTCATAGGATATTTTGGCTAGTGGAGATTTGAGTTCAAGTCACAGATTTTCAGCCAAGACAGGAACAACTTGTTAAATGAAACCACTTATTAAAATGAAACCTGAAGGAAATATCATGAAGATATTTCCTTATATGTGGTGGAGAATATGTAGCAATTTTTCTCTGATAATTGCATTGTTTTAAAAATAAATCTCAAGGAGGGTATAAGGAAATCATCTCTTCTATAAATACTGAGCTCCACCTCTGCCTGTGTGACTACAAACCATTAATTCTAACAAGGTCAAGCTGTGCTTACTCCTGGGATGTGTTCAGTCATTTGAATCAGTGCATTTTTTTGTAATCAGAGATATAACAGAAGGTGCATGAGTTTTTCATCTTAGTTCAACTTCAGTCATCCAGGAAAGTCCCTGGCTGGACAGAAATATGAAGACCTCTCCTCCTACACCCTGAAAGAGCAGAGGTGTGATGACTTGTTTCAGAACAAAGCCCAGGGGTAAGATTTACTTAAAAAAACAGGAAAGTTTGGCTTTGAACCCCTTTTAAAATCCCAGGCTAAATTTCAAGATCTGTTAAATTAGATTTATTTTTAACTGGTGTGTTTCATACCAATCACAAATTCAGATTTCTCAACCAGATCCAAACCCAACTGAAAGGCACAGCTTGTGCAGTAGGGAGTGTAATAAACTGATTAACATAAGGAAGACTGAATTGGTTGTGAGAGTCATCTCTGAGAGAGCAAAAGATTGTCCAAAAGGAGGAATTTTCATGGGAAGGCAAAACACGGGGTCATTGAGAGCAGCTCTCTGTTCTTCTATATATTTCTCAGATCACATTCACTCTGTGATTTATTAGCCACTTGGAAATCGTATATTATGGTTTTATTCTATGATGATCAATTTTATTTTTAGTTATATTTCATGTTTGATAACTGTAAATAAAAATGATGAAGATATTTTTTTATGGACTTAACCAAACCTCTGTAAGAGAGTCATGTATAAAAGTCTGAAAGAGATTGATTCTAAAGCACATAACTCAAGGTCTCAATATTTCTTATAAGTTCAGATTCTTTTTAACGCCTGAGACAAATGAAAAAAAAATCCTGACGAAATTGCTCGTGGTGGTTGTTTTACTATTACCGATTCATAGTGACCAAAACACAGCCTGGAGGTACAACAGCCACAGCAAAGCAATTATAGTGTAGCATGGGAAGGTGAGACCTTGATAATTCCTTGATGTCAGTGCAACACTAATGGCCTCCTTGGTCTCAAAGGTCATAAATAATAAGAATAAAAATTATCCCTTTGGAATAACAGATTTTTGTTTCCTAATTTTCATAGGGACACCAAGCAATTAGTAATTTCTCTTCATTTTTCTGCCAGTTGCTGCAGGCACGTTGCTTGCTGGTGTAACAATAACCCAGAAGAATAGGATGTGGTACAAAGCATTAGTAGATAAGCGTTTCATTAGGAGTATGAAATGATGACATGACTTGCAAAATCATTCAATACTTGTATAGATTCCACCTACTAAAGGGAGTTAATCTAAGTTAAAAACAGAAAATCAGAAAGTTAATATTGTCTCTCAGATGTGTTCATAAGTACTGTATCATATCAAAGACAAGAATAGTTTAATAATATTTTAAGTTATATTTTTCTCAGAGCTAAAAAAGTCAAATGTTTAATAGTATATTCAACATATTGATTTTCAGGAACAAAATCTTGCACAAAAGCAAAAAATGCTACCAAAGCAATTTAAAATTCATTGAATCACAAAATCTATCAGTGAGTTCATAGCCACAGTACACACACAAAAACAGTCAACAGATGACAGAGATTTAAAAGGAACACCTCCAGAGTATGAGGCTGCATCATAAGGCCTAAATGAGCTATTTTCAGGTAGGGAACCCTATAAAGACTGAAGTTCTCATAGCTGAAGTTTTAATAGAGGAAATTTTAGAGGAAATATTTACATTAAAATATGGAAAATTCCAAGGGTAATTCATTGGGGTGGACTGACTCTGGCTGGAGGCCAGATACCCACAAAAGCCACTCTGTCACTGCCCTTTTCAGAGATGGGAGAAAATACATAATGAGAGGATTACCAGTCAAGGTAAGGACAGGGAGATATCATTCAGCAATTAATATCAGAGACAGAATAGACTCCAAACACAATAAAGTGCACATAATTTATTACCTAATCAAAACAGAGTAGTATAATGAGAAAGAAACCCAAATCTTAAAGCACTTTCCTCCACTCCTCTCTTCTTCCTGGGCTAAACTTCCCTCCCTCCTCCCCTCTCAGGCAGCACAGGGGAAGAAGAACAATGGGGTGTTTTGTCAGTTCATCCTGAGTTGTCTCTGCTTTTCTACTCTTTAGGGGGTGGATTCCTCACACTTCCCCTACTCCAGCCTGGGATCCCTCCCACAGGAGACAGTCTTCCATGAATTTCTCCAACACAAGTCCTTCCACAGGGGCTTCAGTTCTTCACAAACTACCCCAGCATTTGCATGGAGTGCAGCCTTCAGGACCAGACTTCTCCAGCATGATCCCCCATAGGGTCACAAGTCCTGGCAGTAAACCTGCTCCAGCATGGGCTCCTCTCAACAAGATGCAGGTCTTGCCAGGAGCTTGCTCCAGCGTGGGCTTCCCATTGGGTCCACCACATCCTTCATGTGTCTCTACCTGCTCCAGAATGGGGTCTCTCCATAGGCTGCAGGTAGGATCTCTGCTCCCCATCATCTTCCATGGGCTGCAGGGGGGACAACCTGATTCACCATGGTCTTCTCCATGGGCTGCAGGGCATTCTCTCCTTGAGTGCCTGGAGCACCTCCTCTCTCCCCTTCTTCATGGGCTTTCGTGTCTGCAAAGTTTCTTACATCTCACTCTCTGCTTCTATTTTTTGTTTGGTTTGGGTT
>VXBZ01000797.1:62139-76787 GCA_013399135.1 Heliornis fulica
AAGCTTCTCACAACTTCTTGCATAAGCCCCACCCTGCAGCCCCACCACCACTGCCAAAACCTTGCCATGCAAACGTACAACATTCATATGCAGAAGGAAGCAAGAGGTACAATTTTCTTTCACCAGGCCTTGAAGGAGTGTAGGTAGAAAAGTTGTTTTATGTTAAAAAAGGGAGTCCTGGGAACCTCTGAGATACTAAACACCAGCAAGTCTGGTTTCTGTGTCAAGTGTTTTAATAGAAAATATATAGAAAAATACAAGTTTTAGGGTTTTATTTATCACAACACTATACAGTAATCTTACCACACAGTCATATTTCATGAACACAGCTTTTTGAAGAGGGAAATCATGCTTCAATTTGTATACAGCTTTCCTGAAGAGACTGAGAGAATATGAATAGAAATGGTCAAGGTTACACTGTGTACTTTCATTTCTAAAAGCTCTTGACAGGATCACTTGTCACAGGCTGTCAAGGAAATGAAATTCTCAGGAGTTGAAGGACAGCCCCATTCTGAATTAAAACCAGGTAAAATATCACCTGTTGTAGGAGTATCTGATCAGTTTGAAACTCTGGAAGATTGTCGGTAAAGCCACAGAATACTATTCTGGGACTTCACCATTCAACACACAAAACATCTCAAAAGGAAATTACCATGGATATAGAAAAGCTTGTTGATATAAAATTGTTAAGGATAGTTAAATCCAACTGTGAAGAACTACAAAAGGATATTGTGATAATAGAGTGATTTTTTATATAGGTGATAAATAATATCACTCAGTACAAATTTATATAATACCTAAATCTAAAAAGGTTATACCTTCATTGGATATTATCACAAAAGAGATAAGGATGCCATTGCTACATAAGATCAAGTGCAAAAAAGGAAAATGGAACAGAATCACAAGGAAGGCAATAAGGAGCAAACAAAACCCAAACAACAAAACCAAACTTAAACCAAACAAGAAATTGTGACAGATCTATAGTTTCAATATTGCTGGGCTGTTATTGTTTTCCTGTCTCAAAATGATAGAATGGGATTTGAAACAGTGCAACATGGGCACCAGGAATGATGGCAAGTTTATTAAAGATTCACTCTAAGAAAGGATTAATAGTGTTCTGATAGAAGACAAAGCTAATAGAGGATATGTCAGATATATTATAAAATCATAAATGAGGTCAATCAAAACTTGATATTCATAATCACAAAAAAGCACCAGAGAAGAGTAAAAAAAAAATCAGAAGGATTGTCATTAAGTCATGAAATTTATTGACGTGCTACAAACCAGTGGGAGTATATTTTTTATGACAAATTAGGCTAGGAACTATTTCAGTCTAGGTTAGGAAAAACTTTAATTGACTACAATTTTGTCGATGCTCTGACTTTATTTTGATACCCAAGGCACAAAAGATTAATTTCCTTTCTTTCTACAAAAAAAAAAAAAAAATTACAACAACCCAAACATTTAATCTTTAATGACTGAACCAGTTCACAGTTTGCTTTTTCATACAAGGGACAATATTTCTCCACAAGTTCAATGGCATGCTTTTAAGTAGCTGAACCCTGTGTATGTGCTTGCTTTAGAATGAGCTGAATTTCTCTTTATATTCCAGATACTCCCTGGAGTAGGTATTAGTTTATTAAATTAATTACAGTATTAATGTATTATCATGGACTAAGTGATGGTGTCTAACTTCTGTTTCCTCAGTTACTGAAATATGTTGAAAGAATTTAAAGTGCCAATACTACACAGTTGAGAAAGGGACAAAAAGGATTAGTGGCAAGAAAGAAACAGAAAATAACATAATCTTTTGCTTAAATACAACATCTTAATTCTAACTTACTGCTAAGACTTTAAAAATCTACTAAGCTTTCCTTTTTGGTGTTTAGAGTACTATTGAAAAGGTGTAATCCCAAAACTTTAATCTAGACCTAAAATTTCAGCTCTAATCTGATCACAAACTGTAGATCAGAATGTAGGAGACACCTACTCAATATAATATTTGTTTCATGTATCTTTTAAGCCATAACTCACACAATCACAGAATCACAAAACTTTAGGAATTCGAAGGGACCTTGAAAGACCATCTAGTCCACCCCCCCTGCCTGAGCAGAATCACCTTAAATGACACAGGAATGTGTCCAGATTTGTCTTGAATGTCTCTAGACAAGGAGACTCCACAGCATCTCTCTGGACAGTGTTCTAGTGATCTGTCACCCTCATGGTGAAAAAGTTCTTCCTTATATTCAGATGGAACTTCCTGTATTCCAGCTTGGATCCATTGCCCCTTGTTCTATCACTGGCCATCACTGAGAAGAGCTTGGCTCCATCCTCCTGACACTCATGATCCTTAACATATTTATAAACATTAGTGAGGCCACCCCTCAGTCTCCTCTTCTCCAAACTGGAGACCCAACTCCCTCAGCCTGTCCTCATAAGGAAGATGTTCCACTCCATCATATTGGTGGCCCTGCGCTGGACTCTTTCAAGGAATTCTATGTCCTTTTGGAACTGAGGGGCCAAGAATTGGGCACAATGCTTCAGATTCTATTACTAATGTGCTTTTAGTTCCTAAGTACTGCTCACCCCAGTAGTCCATCTTCAGTCTAAGCAAACTGATGACATTTCATGTTTTAAACATTTCTTATTTTCCAGGTGTGATGGGGGAATATGAACCAAAAATTGAAGTCCATTTTCCTTACACAGTTACAGCTGCAAGGGGAACTACTGTTAAGATGGAGTGTTTTGCACTTGGCAAGTAAGTACAGATTCTTTCGTAATTAGGTATCATTTATTAAGATGTAACATGCCTAATTTGAAGTTCCATTATTTTACTGAATTTCATTTTCATGGACAGTCCTAACTGCACACTCAAAATAACCAACTGACAAAGTAGCCAATTATGAATTCCCTGCCCAGTCATTTCTGTGGACAGTAATTCATTCAAGTTAAAAGACTCCTTGTCGAAATGAAAAGTAACACTCTTGTAAACAAAAAGAGGAAACTTTATTTATTTATTGAAAATTTTACTAGACTCACCCATTTATTCACTAGGATACTATAAATCAGTAAATTTGGGGCATTTTCTGCCAAAATATCATAGTTTAAGAATAAACAAGAGCAGTGGCTTTTTTTTTCCCCTAAAAATTGCATATTTCATATATGAAGCTAAGAGCACAATATTTTAAATGTATCCTAACACGCTCTGTGGCAGTGACAGTTCTCTAGATCAACATGAATGTATAGAATTACTAGATAACAGGTGTTTATATTTTATATATATTGATAAATGAGTTTAAGTATAGAAAAGTTTTAGAAATAGCTCTTTGCTATTTCATACAAAATAAATAAGAAGCAAAATTATATCTGTATACTCTTCATATTAGAGAATGAAATTTATAAATAAGTTGAAATTTATAAAATCAGTTTTGTTGTGGCAGCTAGTACTTACATTGTTGCTAAGAATTAAGGTGGCATGGGAAGTATACAGTAAAACAAAACTAAAAAGCAATTCCAAATTGAATATAAGTGATCCAAATAAGTTATATTATTCTGTACATGTATGTAGCTAAAACCAGATGTTCCATCAGTTATGTTTCACTGGAGATATAAACAAACATAAAGGGCATGTGTTTTTCATAAAAGCCTATCAAATTATGGAGGGGAATATGTGTGTTGAAAAAAAATCACACTGCATTGAATTTTCAGTTTCATTTGATAATTGTGTACCTTTTGAACATTTACTCCCCACACCCATATAATTTCATGCTTCTCAATATCATATATTCTTCTTGGTTTTCTAGTTCATAGCTTATAAAGTCATATGCATATTTCTTACAGCCTGAGTTTGATTTAGAAATAGTAGGATTTGTGTTTGTAATTCCTGTGGAGGAACTAGTCAAACAAAATAATTGGTCTGAGGAGCAGAATCATAGAAGCATGGTTTTGGTTGAAAGGGACCTTAAAGATCAACTAGTTCCAACCCCCTGCCATGGTCAGGGACACCCTTCACTAGACTAGGATGCCCAAAGCCCCATCCAACCTGGCCTTGGAACACTGTCAGGGAGGGTGCAGCCACAGCTTGCCTGGGCAACCCATGCCAGTGCCTCACCACACTCATAGTACCATATCTTCCATAATTCTTCTTATTTATTTACTTAAGTAGGAACAATACATTAAAGGAAAGGAGTTTTAAGACAGTAGTCTTTGTTTCCTGAGGATCACCACTCCAGCTTGCCTGGCAGGTGTGCTTTTCTGGAACAATTTTTCAAAGTGTGTCTCTACTACTGAAGAGGACTTTTAAAATGTTTTTATAGTAATTTTGGTCTTCATGTGTCACTGGACACTGGACTTATTTCTTTATATTTTTGTCTTAACAGCCTTATTTAGTGGCTGGTTGGGGTACATCTTATACTTGCTTCCCTTCTGGCTTGTATTTCTTGTGTGGTGAAAGGCCTTCTGTACGGTAAAACATAGTTCTTGTGCTTTATATAGAAAACATAAGGAAAGAGATGCATGAGAGAGAACAGAAAAGCAATAACCAGAAAGGTTCTCTGAAATGCCAAAATAAATGAAGAAAGGAGCTGTTCCATAGAGGTTGATGACTCCGGGGTCTCTCCTGTCAGCAACACTAACCAATTTTCTGCCACATCAGTGGTTGGCAACAAGGCCCTTTTAGACTCTTGGCTATGGGTGCAGCAGTAACTAATGTGTTAGCTTGTGTTTTCCTCATTTTACTGGAATTAAGTGGCAGCTGCTGACAAATTACAAGTCAACTGTCCCTTTCCAGTGATGGGGAGGTATGCCAAATGTTGTCCTTCATGACCATCACTGACAGGCAAGAAATGCAGCTACTGTTTCCTTCCATCTTCAGTACCTTGGGAATTAGTAAACTCTCTCTAAAAGAGTCAGTCACTATTGAAACAGCCACACAAGGAAGGAGAAGGTTGACAGAAAAGGCTTCAATTAGTTTATTTCCACATCCATATTTGGTGTTAACCTTTAATAAACAAAAAAACCCAAACCACCTGAACCGTCAAGCAATTTAAGGTTATCTAATAAGTTGACCCTATTTGCTACTGTTGTAATGGGCAGCTATTTTTACCTGCACATTTCTTATCTTCTTTTCACAGACATTAATGAACAATCAAATCAGCTGAGCTGAAATAGCTTTCAACCTGATATGGTAATAATTACATGAATGACATTTTAGGCCTACTTTGAAACCTGGAGGCTGAGGTGGGAGGTAGAACCACATTAGATTTCTTATTCATTTTCACGATACACATTTTTTGTCCCCGTCTCTTATTCCTGATAGCTTGAATGGTTGTTTTCTTGTTACATTGCCATGGGTTCCCATTATCGAACTGAATCAGCAAGTAATTTGTTCCCTCTTCATTTAGCATTTTGAGATTTGGCATTTTGGATTCTTATTGTAAATAACACAGGAGTTATTCTAGTCCCCAAACCAATGTGCTCTTGTTTTTCTCATGCTTTAATTTAGCTGTCTGAATCACTCACTCCTTTCTGCACTGTAGTTGTGAGAAAGACAGACAGTCCAGTGAGATTTCATGACAAAGGCATTTGGCAAATATTCCAGAAAGACCCTAGTCTTTAGTTGCAGATTAATGATTTATTAACAGTGTTTACTTAGATCTGCCAGTCACTATGGCTGTAAGAATTAAATAAATTGGAACTGTGCAGTTTTTGTCTCCAAACTAAAATCAAATGTCTTAATTGCTTGACAGACAGAAATTCTCCAAGAAGGATTTTAAGCAATGCTTAGCTGGTCCAGTTACAAGTGAAAATATTATGCTACTGATGCCACTTATAAATACATTTTCTTGTTGTTAATGAATTCAAACTAATACAGGAGTGAAACATCTCAAAATGATGTTATTTGTATATAATAATTGTGGTAGGTTGATGCTGGCTAGAAGCCAGGTGCCCAGCAAAGCTTCTCTACCATCACCCCTCATCATCTGGACAGTGTCAGAAATATATCATAGCGGTTTTTGGTTTGTTGGTGGGTTTTTTGTTGGGGGTTTTTTGTGTTGGTTTTTTTTTTTTCCTGGTATGTAACTTCATGTTGATATCTTCTTTCCCTTTCAAATAGTTCTTCTACACCCACTCTTTCACACAGATTTTTTTAAATGTCCAATTATATAGAATGCAGACACACCTTACTTAACCCTCACACTTGATTCTTTTCCTCACTGCATTTTTGCTTATGCATCAACATCACACAGCAGGTCCTATTTCATTCTTCATATAAACCACAGAGTTCATTGTTCTTCTGGCTGGAGTTATATGCAATCCCCGTAAGTTAGTGGCTACAGCCAATTTTGAGTGAGTAATCATATTTTATTTCTCATTATAACAAATTAGGGGATGTGTGCTATTGATGTACTTATGGGTTACCAAAGTTTTCAATCTCTGCTTTTAAAATAGGATCCTTGGGCCATGTAGACTGCCAAAAGGATTGTTTTGCTAAAAAAAACCCCGTAAGTTTTATGCATCCTTTTTTTTCACTATGGTTATTTTTAACCACATAGATCAACACACAGAGATTTTAATCAATACAGAACAGTGCTGACAGACAATTTTTCTTACAACCCATATGGTTGTTTTTCTGTATTTTTGAGAGACTGTTTTATACTTGGACTATTTCTGTATGATAATAACATGTACACAGTATATCAATATACTCGCTAAATGCTGCATACTTCAGTAATGTCAAGACTATATTTTATTGAGAAACATTCTTAGTTATAGATAAGAATAAAAGGGACATATTTACTTCCTTTTATTACTGAATTACGCTGTGCCTGTTATGAAACAAGCATTGTTCGTGCTGTTATAATTATTGATGCTTTAATAATTCTATTGTAAATTTTGTTTTGAAGACATTTCTAGCTTAGTCATAAACATTAATTCCATCTGTAATATGGCTTGCAAGAGCTCAGCAGGTAGTCACTTTTAAAATCTCCCTTTCCAAACCAAATAAAATAAAATAAGGTGAAGTTACACGTCAGTCACAAAAGTGGAAGAAATGGAGTGACTTGCAATCTAGAAAATGTTCTAAAGTATTCTCTTGATACAGCAAACTCTGAATATATTCAGATTAATAAATATCTTGACGTTTTAAATGATTTTATGTCTATCTATGCTTTTAGTTCATCTCCTGGACCTTATTTACTTTGAACAGATTTTTCTAATTGTTCATTCAGCTTTTATTAAATATATTATTATTTATGTCACTAGCAATATTTTAATTGCAGTAGGGAGAGATTACTGAAGACTTTTCAATATGCAGATAATAAAAGTGAAAAGTATTTGGATAAGTGAATATGAAATCCTAGAATAGAGCAGAGTAGCACTACAAAATTATATAATTTGTTGAAGGGCATTTTACTGCAAATGTGGAGAACTCTATGAAGTATCTGAAGAAGATGATTTTGCTTGTGTTGCTCATTAAGACAATGACATAGGGTAATGGCTGTAAATAAAGCTTCTAGATATTGCAAATCTTTTTGCAGGTGCGATAGAATTTGCAAGTCCACATATATGTTAAAATGAAGTGTCAGCGAGGTCTGGCCAGTGTTTGGCAAACAATGCAGTAAGGAAGAGAATTACAGAAAAGAAGGAAGGTTAAAGGCATCCAATAAGTGCATTTTTAGTGAAACATTTTTAAATACCTGGTTCCTTTTTATTCTTCTTCTGAACTTTTTATGTGTTTTTTGACAGAAACACCAAATTCATAGATCCGATAAGGAGTCACAGATCCAGGCTGCACACTTCTCTAACACACACAGTTATCCATCTGGTCCCTCACATAGGTGAATCAAAGTTTCCATCATTGCACCATATTTCTTAACTGCAAAGGACAAAACTTAAACCTCCCTGCTCTTCAAATCTGTAAAACTTAGTGTTTTCTTTCAGTCTACCAGGGAAGAAAATTTCATGACACTCCTTGACATCATTATCCTACATAATTGTCTGTAGTAATTAGTAGATATTTAACAGAGTTGCAAGGCATAAGTGCATAAGGAGAAATGTTTTTTTTTCTAGTTTCAAATGCACAGACATACAGAGGTTGTTAAGATGCATTATGATATGAGCCTGTTGGTCTGAAGGCACAGCTCAGAACAGTGATGCATGGAAAAAGAAAAATAGTCTGGAAAAGAATTGAAATTACAGTAGAAGGTAAAATTTTTCAGAAGAGAACATTAATTTGTACCAATTTAAGTAGTATAACTATCCTATGCATTCTTAATGAAGAAGTTGCTGAAAAACTAGGAGCTTAGATCTAAGGAAAAAGTATTTTAGAATTCAGACATTGCTCTTATTTTACCTTCACCCCTCTTCTGAAATAAATATGAACTGTATAGATCTAATTATTCTTTTCTTGATGAAATAAAGAAGGGGGAAAAAAAAAACAAAAAACAGAGAAAGTAAAAAATGCTTCTAATATATTTTTTAAATATAAGCCTGTGAAGAATTCCCAACAAATTCAACAACATTTTTCCTAAATAATATACTACTAAAAATACTCTTATAATCTCTTCTAGATAAAAATATAAAACTTTAGCTCGTATCTTATTCAAAGTTAATGTACCCATAGTGATATCTATCAGTGGCAATGACCTATTAGAACTTTTTTTCAGCTCTGCTGAATGAGAATTTTAATTACATTAGTTCTGAAATAAAGTATTTTTTTTTCTCAGTGATGCTAAGATTTACCAGTAGTGTTCAACTGATTATTTGCAAAAGTGAGGAAAACTCTTTTAACTCAGTTGAAATTTGAATAAAGTTATTCATTGGACTTAATGTGATCAGAGTTTTAATAAACAAGGAAACTGTATACCCATAGGTGTCTGCTGACACCAAAGTAAAAATGACTTATAATGATTATAAGATTTAACAGTTATGCATGTTAGATTAAACTCATATTAATGTTGGAGATACTTCTGGTGTTGATCTATTTTTAAAAAAGCTATGAATCATTTGAAAAGATGAACAATATGTGCATATGTTAGCTTTTATGGTGGATTTTGTGAGTTTTCTAGAACAGTCACATGGTTTTATTCTTTCACATCCTCACTCACACATATTTCATTTTTTCATTTCATTCTCACACAAGTCACAAAGGAGAAGTAGGGTTATATATGTTTTTATTTGAGATGTAGAATTCACACCTCACTTGTAAGTTATGCAAGGAAAATAAAAAGTTTCATTACACAGAACTACAAGTTGTCTGTGAACAGTGATTTGCAGTTTGGGAGTACTTTCCTTTGAAATCATTACATCTACACAGCTAAAGTAATTTTATCTCTTCGAAAAATTCCACTTACTACCTCATAATGTTGAAGAAAAAAAGTGAGGTTCTTTACAAAAATATATTTTCTAATGACCCAGAAAAAAAGAAGTTTCCTCTGTGTTTGTTATGGTACTTCCTGTAGCATTCACAAAAGGAAATTAAAAAAAAAAATTAGTTAAATGAAATTTAAAGGAAATTTTCTAAATACATTAATTTCAGAATAATCTCATAGAAGCTAAATGAGATTACTTTCATGGTTTATAATGTCTTCTTTCTCATAATGATTCACTATAAAATTATTCCACAGTTTTCTTCCATGAAAGTACAGAAAAAGCATTTTTTATTTTATTGGAAGTAAGTCTGGAAGAGTAAATAGTGGGCAACAAGGATGGTTATTACAGTGTCAAATAGAGTGTACCTGCACACCTATCTCGTTCATAAAACAACAGTTGGTGAGCAGCATTGCACTGTGACAGCATGCAGTGTTCCTATTGTGGACCTGTGTTGTAATCAATAATAATTAATTAAACATTTGCCTGGCCATGGTGGCTGTTATGCAGCCAGCAATCATAGCATAATTATATTCATCATAGGTAGAGAACAAGTATGTAAGGAATTTAAACTTAAAGCTGAACCCAAAACAAGAGTTAAAAATTTTCAAAAAGTCACTCAAGTAAGAGCATAAATTTAATTATCAAAGTAAAGAGTGTAATTAGAAATAAAAATATCCATCTAATAAATGAGGGGAGAAAAGAGAAACTAATATTGCTATATGTATTATTTCTAATATTTAAAAATAACTATCAAAATATAGTAAATCAAACATGTAGCTATGGATGTGAAAAAAGAATATCATAAGAGGTTGTGGTAAATTCAGTAAGTGAAGTGTATTTATAATTGAATTATAAATTTATAATTCAACAAGTTGAATTACATGTCAGATAAGAATTTGAAGGGGGTTTAATATTCTAATTGAAAATTATGTAAAATAACTTTTAATAAGAAGCAAATTCATAAATTAGACCCATATGAGCTTCACAGCAGATTCCTCAAACCAAACCTACAGGACACTGAAATTTGAAATCAGTCGGCAATAAAGTAATATAAAATGAAAATTGAGTAATCTATCAAGCTTCTGTGATGATACAGTAGGGGGGAAAAAAGAACAAAAAGAACTCATATGATCCATACTCACAGATTCACAGAATCACAGAATGTCAGGAGTTGGAAGGGACCTCAGAAGTTCATCTAGTCCAACCCCCCTGCCTGAGCAGGATCACCTAGATTAAATCACACAGGAACGTGTCCAGATTGGTCTCAAATGTCTCCAGAGAAGGAGACCACAACCTCTCTGGGCAGCCTGTTCCAGTGCTCCGTCATCCTCATTATATGATCCACAAACATCTGTAAAAAGAAAAAATATATACATGATTGGAGCGCTGAAGAAAGAGGTTAGTCTGTTTTGTTTACTAAGGGATTTGATTTCCATACATATATTTCTTCCATGGGAAGTGTAAAAGGACCATTTTGCAACAACAGAGTGGTACTGTAGGGACTGTGCCTCAGAGATAGTCCTGAAATAACACACACTGTATCTTTTGTCGGGTTAAATAATCAGTGTAGCAAACTGATAAGGGAAACAGTGATTGTCTATTTCTGATATGTTCAAATAAATAGTGAATACCATTCTATATGGGACTACGTGTTTGCTTTGTGAAGTAATTATATTAATAAGTTCAATGAAATTCAGTGATTTGTGACATTCTGGAGATAAGATTAGAGAAACCTTCTGACCTCCAACTACAAGTCTGGGAATTTTCTGAAACTCTATAAAGTACTAGAATTTGGAGCATCATGTCTAGGAATTCGAGTACATTTGTGATATCTCACAGCCTGATTTTATCTGACTGAGGAAGAGCTAGAGGTTTACCCATGGGTGGTTGCTATGTCTGTATTTGTTGTGTCTCAAACTGGACACTCTGAAATACTGAAGGCAAGGTGGTTTTTTAACGCATCTTCAGAAAAATTTAGCAAATGGTAGCAAAAATTAATAGAAACTTGAATCTATGCTGTGAAGTACTTTTCCCCATCTAAACTGTCCCCAGATCCAACTGTGTTTATATCTAAGCTTGGACTTGAAAGTAATCCAAAGCAATACAAAATATTGTTTTGAAAAGGCATCAGCATATAACAGTTACATCTTCTTTTATGATGTCCCACAAGTTTCTTTTGGAATACCTCAAGCAGTCCAATTTTCAGCTTACGATAAAAATTTTAAAATCTCAGGATCTTTGGAAAAGATCTCTAAGATCAACCCATCAACCTAACACCAGCATGTCTACAAAGAACTACGGTTCTTTTTTGTTTTCTTTCTTTCTTTTCCTCCTCCTTCAATGTGCACCACTATATTTAGACAAATGTACTTCTGCATCACAAAGTCTAAAGAGTGTTCAATGACTGATGATCATTTTGGCTAAAGTTAAAATTGGATGAGTGCAAACACTGTCTCATCCATTTCTTCCATCAGAATGAATTTAAGTGACTCAGCTTCCACATAGACCTTTGTGGAATAGCAAGCTATAGTGAAAAACTCTTCTTCTATGAGCAGTCATTTAATGCTGTGAGTCCATTAATACATATTTCTTAGACTAAAAGTTTTGTAGCTTAAAGAGCATTGCAACAGGAAAGGTCTCCATAATTTAGTCAATTTATCCAAGATGGAGTGCTACAGAAATCCTCCGATGAGATGGACGTATCACTTACTGATCTCCTGAGCTGCAGTTTCATTACAGGAAAATTGGAAAGTGTTAGAATTTGCTAATCTAGATTTTGAAGTCATTATTTTCTTTTTTCCTATTGAGTGAAAGTAGTCAGGAATAAAACATAGAGTGCTAAAGAAGCTCTAGAGAGAGTATTTCAAATTATTTATTTGATCTCGACAAAAACTTGCCCTCCCTTGTGGATGAAAGAGACACATTCCATGTAATAAACCATTTATTAAGGATTCCCCACAGAAAGTGAGGTATATCAAGCATTATATGAACCTTAATTGTGGTTATATTTTATTGCCACTTAGATTATTAAGTGTTTAAACTACCAGATAACAGAATCTATATTCTCAACACAGGAAAAGTGCTAACAGTAATTTTACTAAATATTTCAGCCCTGTTCCAACAATCTCTTGGAGGAAAGTTAATGGTCATAATCCAAGTAAGGCCCGCCTGAGAAAATCCCAAGCTGTGCTTGAAATACCTAATGTGCAACTAGAGGATGCAGGGATGTACGAATGCAAGGCTGAAAACTCTCGTGGAAGAAATGTCTTCAGAGGACAACTGCAAGTGTACAGTAAGTGTAACTGCACACAGCATTATCCAGTAATGCTTTGTCCGTACTTAAAAGCTTTAACTACATATGCAGGATGCTAAGCTCCAGTAGAAACAAAACCTTTCTTCTGAAATACAATTAGTGATGACATAAGTATTCCATTTTTATTCCTTGGTAATGCATTAAAGTCTGAAATGTAAAAAAAAGTTTGCTCCCTCAAAGAGCTAGCTTAAATACAATTTAATGTTCTTAAGGTTTTTGTTGTTGTTTTTAAATAGTATCAATTTTCAAAATCTTTTTATTTTCTCTTGTTGTGACATATAACAATAGCATGCAATTTAAGCATTCTGTATCTATCAGAAAACAATATCAGAAATATCTTGGGATTTTTGTCACAGTTTTATAAATGTTTTACCCCTGCCATACTTGAGCGCTGAGTTTTGTTAAATCTATTGTACTGGAATCAGAGCTGGAGAAGTACTGCCTTTCTTTGTAAAACAACCTTGTAAAACAAGGCTCTGATTTCCAAAAAAGTGGTGGACGTTTTCTCTCTAGAATTGTTCTAAAACCTTTTTGTATGAGCATCAAAAATGCCAAATCATGCATCACACTGAAAAAAATAAAAAAATAAAAAATAAAAAACCACAACCTGAAATGAAAAATATTTAGTAAAAATCATTAATTTTATACAGTATTGTTGCTGTGTCCTAGAATCTAGAAAAAAAAAAGCTTATATAAGAAATGTTCTATTTACTGAATTTTTGGATCAATTTTCCTCATATTGAAAATATACTTAAGTCCTGTCCCCTTAGCAATTAAGGTTACATCACTTCTTATTTTTCCATGAATCTTACAACTTTAAACAGGTAGCAAGAAAGCTCTAAAATGTAGCAGATCTTTCAGACTCTGAGTATATTTCTGTCTTCAGAGGTAGCATTGAGTGGAATTCCAGCTCCTACAGTTTAGATAAGTTAACAGATACCTTTAAGGAGGAGTCTCTCCTGTTAATCGATTTTATTTTTCTTTTCCTGATTTCAGCCCGTGACTTGTAGAGCTTTCTCCCCGTTACTAACCATACACAGTACTCTGTCTTTGTTACAACTTTGATCAAATAGCCGTAGACTGGCATCATATATAATATTTATTTTCCACATATGTCAATATTTCCAAGTCTGTAATCAGTTTTCCTGCCTCCTCCCAATTTCCAATATCTTTATCTTGGCTCCCTCATTTTTAGTGAGTATCAGCATATCACTCCTCGTTTGCTTTTTTTTCTCATCGATCTAGGGCCACAAGCAGCTTTTTGTCTTCAAATTTTTTTTTATATTCTGGAAAATATGCGATGTCAAAGGTGGTAATTTACACTTTTCGTGTTGGACATATAACCCATACAGTACTTGCAGAAAAGGTTNTAATAATAATAATAATAATAATAATAATAATAATAATAATAATAATTTCTAGCTATTGTACCCCAGGTCATACACTTACTGTTGTCTAGCACTACTAGATGCCAAAACACCTTATAAAGGACTTGAAATTATCTCTACCTCCCTCTTTCAATGTTCAAGGAAAATGAAATATCCTCTACAAGACAGAATCTAAGATGCTGAAAAATTAAATTATTTCCTCAGGAGCACCCTGAAGGCTTGTGGTAGGGTAATAAATAGAACTCAAATCACAGAAAAAATGAAATAGTGTTTTAGACAACTCTACCTCTCTCATTAGCCAGGACACTTTTTTGTTTTGAGCAGAAATAAACAAATCTAGGAGCCAACAGAAAACATTTTCACTGTCATGTTCTAGTCTTAACAGATAGAAAGAAGAATTTTTAGTTCTCCACAATTATACAATTGTAATAATTTTTACAGTCACTACCTTTATGAGTAGCACAGTTTACACTAATCATAATTTTTTAAAAAACTATTTCAACAATTTGCTTTCCCCTTATAGAAAGTGGGTCTGCTTCACATTGTTTCATTCCTCCGATAAACAGCTATGTGAA
>VXBZ01000797.1:77645-118280 GCA_013399135.1 Heliornis fulica
TTTTTACAGTCACTACCTTTATGAGTAGCACAGTTTACACTAATCATAATTTTTTAAAAAACTATTTCAACAATTTGCTTTGACCTTATAGAAAGTGGGTCTGCTTCACATTGTTTCATTCCTCCGATAAACAGCTATGTGAAACTAGTATTTTATTAAGTTTCTGTTAAATTTATTGCTATATTTTAGACTATCTCACAGATAAAATATAACAATATTCATAATATAAAATATAACAAAATTCAAAACCAGATCTGAGCCAGAGTTTTTCCTACCTGCATTAGTAGGGAGTGAAATCACAGCAGGTAACAGAGGGCTTCCAGGTGGAGCACAAGCTGTTGAATGCCCCTACAGCTACCTTTTCTTGACCTTGAGATGAAATACTCCCCACCAAGCCTCTCATAGCTCCTGAAGTTGCCATCATTAGCATCTTGTTGGCCTACAAACTTTGACAGCATTTTCCAGGGGTGTAAGAGGGGTTGAGTAAGAAGGTTTTTATCAGAGCAAAATTTAGCCAAGTGTTACTTTTTTTTACTGACAGTTGACATGGCAAGATTTGGGGGCATTATTTGAAACAACGTTTCCCACTGTACTTCTTATACATAACAACAGTCAACATTAATTATTTACCTTTAAGTTCATTTTGTTTTCACTGACATCTTATTCCTCCAGGAGACAGCGAATATTTTGGCTCAGAAATTCAGATGTAGGCCATCATTCCTTACCAGGGGTTTCTTGTAAAATTTCAAAGAAGGCTGCAGGACCAGATGTGTCATACTGCAGTCTCACAATTTGCATATCTCTGTAGGAACGCACTTGCTGTCTGTTTGAATCATATTCATTTCATCAGCTGCATCTGATCTGGGTCACCACAGAGGATTTTGAAGAAAGCCCAGGATACCCAGTCTGCCTGTCTGGTCACATTTAATCACAAACTAGTGATTTTTCACTTCTTACCTGGTGCTGAAATCCAGATATACCATGATTTCTTGATGCAGCTGACACTTGGGATTTTGTTCAGAAAGTGGCATATTTCAGATGCTGGCAATTTTTGATTTTTGAAGTCTCCACAATAGTGAATATTCAGCTGTAGAAGTGGCAAAGGCATTAAAACAATATTTTTGGCAATGCAAGACATCCTCATATGCCCTACAATTTATTTTGAGAGGTGCAATTTTCCTCCAAGTGATCTGCTGATCTGGTAATTTCCATGAGATTTTATTCAAACTGATTAACAAAAGAGAGCACAAAAATTAAAATTTGGGTAGATAAATCAGTCATTAACTTTTGTAGGTTCAGAGGAACCTACTAATCCCAACTAGTGGCATTTTCCCAACAGCAACCACTGTTTTGTGCAATTCCTGCTCCTGCCTCACTATGAATCTTTTACATTTGCTTCTGTGTTATCTGCTCACTAGTGTCCATTCAGCAGAACATGGTGATGCAAAGCAAACCACAAAATCACTTTGGTCATTTTTCTTTTGGTTGGATCTACTCCCTGATCCTGCTGACAGCAGTGCACCATGCTGCCACAGAAGGAGGAAAGGTTGGCAATAAAACCAGAGTGGCACAACAATCTGAAGGCAGGAAGATACTGTAATGCAGTGTAATAGACCATCCTGATTTGAAAAAAAAATAAAAATTAATAACTTTTTTATGAAAACTGAACACAAGAAAAGCCACTGCCTAGAGGGGAAAAGATTTTGGTCATCAGAATTGCACCTTCAGTTGAAATTTGCTATCTTTTTCACTTTCATAGTACCTATTCTTACATTACTGTATACTTCCCAATTTCCCTTGTGTCCAAATTTAATTTCCTTTTCACTCCAAATTCTGTATTTATTCACACTTTAGGACACTAACCAAAATCACTTGTCTATGCAAAACTTTGTCCTTAATTTTCTTTTAGTCAAGAAGTTGCTTGATAATTTGAGAAAGGCTTAGTTTTCTGCATCTGAATTTCATTTTGCACCGAGGATATAAAAAACGCCTGTAAGCTTTCAGATTTATTGCCAATTTGTGTTTGTAAAACATTTTGACATCCTTGAATAAACAGGTGCAGAAATGCATCATAAAATAAATCAGGGATTGGATGGTGATTTTAAAATCTCAGGAGCACTGTATAAAGCCACAACACAATATCCATAAAGACTACTGAATAATAGAACATCCTACTATTCTTACAATCCCACAAAACCTCTACACTGGACAGATAAAAGCAAGGTAAATACCCTTTTTCCCCAAGGTGTATGTTGCATTTATAATAACAGAACGTGTCACTTTTTAAATCTGTTTAAATGCTTCTGAAAATTAAGTGCAAATATGCAATTAAGTTTTCTTCGCCAATGTGTACATCAGGATGATTTTAACACATTTTTGTTTAAAAAAGGAGAAGAAAATATATTGAGTCAGAATTTGCACATCCAGTTAAACACTTCACTTAAAATTATTGACAGTGTTTAAGAATAATTGTTATGATATGGAGAGTGACCCTTTCTAATGAGTAGAGAGGGAACTCTCTTTGGCAAAGTAAGTAGTACACAGAGAGAGGAAAGGAGCCAAAAATAATGAAAATATTTCTCTTGGTCATGCATTTGCTCTATTCCTGCTACATCTACCTATTGCTTTGCTACCTTGTTCCTAAAGTGGCTCTCAATCTGAGTCATTGCCTTGGCTGATGGCAACTTAACAGCTTGAAAATTATGAATCCATTTAACCCATAAGGAGAAAATCTAAGGCAGAAATACCCCAACTAAAGAAAAAAAAAAAAAAGGGTTATTAATGCCAATCAATCCTACATAGCACTGTGATTTGTACGTTTGTGGTTACAGGGGAAAACGCATGCCATGGCTGTTCTATCAAAAGAGCCCCAGGCAGAAGGTAGGGAATGGCAATTGGGTACTGAGGAGAACACCTCTGGAGCCAGGCTTGGTGAGACAGTTTTATTTCAGTGTAAACTGGTACACACTCTAAATCTGACTGCTCTGGTTCATGAAGAGATCAAATTCAGCATGGAAAAATATTAGCTGTGATGTGGGTCATATCGTAGAATTTTCAGAAAAGTTAAATAATAAAAGGAATTAAATATAAATATAAAACAGTTTAGTATTTATGGCACCACTTGCTAACTACTCTTTAGTTGCATATTTAACTGTCAAATCTTCCAATATCATATTATCATACTCATTTTCTAAGGAAACAATTTCTTCTCAGCATGCTTCCTTTGTACATACTGAAACACTCAAAAAGGAAATGGCACAAAATGCATAATGAAATCAAATTATATTTTTAGGACAATGAGTAGACAAGTGAGCAGGGATACCCACAAACTACTTCTGAGGATTTCACGGGACACCTTGATGTAACCTAAGAAATTCAGCACAGAGGAGTACATATGGAGCATGTCAAGTATTGCCTTGACTTTGTGGAGAAGAAGGGAGCAAATGTTTTTGGTCTTGGGTTGGGAGTGAGGTTGGGTCAATCTTATCTCTGTTTCCCTCTTCTAAAAGAGAAATAAGCCATTCTTTTTCTGCTATGTTTCTAGCTCCTGACAACTGCCTGGTCAGGGACTTTGAAGCACCTTACGCTGTGCTTAGGAATGACAGACACCTCACTCATTTTATCATCCATGCACAAGATGCATGCTAGAAGCAGTTAGTCACCTGTCATGCCTTTCCATATCTTCTCATGTTTTTGAGTGGTGACCTGTCAAATGCCAGCTAGATTCAAAGATTTATTTTTAAATTCAGTTCCCCGTGTTTAAGTACATTATCAATTATCTGACATTTGAAGCAGACAGATCTGGACCTTTATTCATACCAATCAGAACAATTTTACATTCCTTTAGCAACAAAGGCCTTTTAGTCACTTACTCTCTACTATTTAAAAAGAAAACAAAACCAAAACAAAAAACCTCCAACATGTAATATAATTAAGTTAAATACTTTCTTTAATCTGTCTCTTCTCTATACAAATTGATATGGCCACAGCATGAAAACCCAAACTCTGGCTTTTAAACATATATTTTCATTACTGCATGTGAATTCGCAGTTCCTCGCTGAATCATAAAAACTTTTTGAAATTATAAATTCCTACACATAGATTGATACACACAATAGAGTGCTTCCTCAAAGATCTGCTTCGCTGCAAAGAAATATTCCCTGCTTATGAACAGATTGTTAAATGAAATTTAGGCAGTAATGTTTACAATTACATCTAACAACAACTGTCCAGCTTTAAAAATTATTTTTCCATATTGAGTTACTGTGTAATTTATAGTCCTGATGAATGCTAGAAATCTCTTGGATTCTGTACTTAAAAACATTAAAAGCGTTTTTTCTCCTGTAATATGAGTTAAACCCAAGAAAATTTAATGGAAATATGTACAAATACCTTGCCAAGTGCCCAGTCATTCCTAGCTGAATGACTCATGATTTCCTAGTAAATTGACAAAAATACTTGTAACAGAGTCTATGATGATTGATTTCCTTAACAAAATTTAAATATCTTAGGTCTTGAAAAAATTTCTAAACATTCTATTGTGAACTACCAAACAAATGGTCTTATATTCAGTAGTAATGAACCCATTAGTATAGAGTTCTGTAATGTAATCCATGGGACTTTATTAAATCAGGCAGACTTTCTATTCCTGGTCATGATACTGCTCAATGCCTGATGCTATTACAGTATTTCCTTTAAACTTACACAATTTTGTTAATTTTACTACTTTTTTTTATTTTATTTTTGTATTTGCTTGTTTTTTCAAGTGTGCTTCAAGCTTTGCTTTCTTTGCAAAGGCCACAATCTAAGCTCTCTAATTGATTAGGTCTTTGAATATCAGCTACAGACTTATCAATTTGTACACTTTGCATAAATTTTTTGTCTTGCAGCCTACCCACATTGGGTGGAGAAACTTAATGATACTCAATTAGACAGTGGAGATCAGCTCCGATGGGAATGCAAAGCCACTGGAAAGCCAAGGCCCACGTATCGTTGGCTGAAAAATGGAGTTCCTCTCTGGCCACAGGTACATTAGACATGGAGTCACCATGTATGTTGCATGTTTCTCTTTTCATTCAGATAAAGTCAGTTAATGATTGTACTGAAAATAACTTAGTGAACTAATGTTTTCTGTATTAGTTTCTTAAGTGTCAGTATACAGACAGATTTTATATGCATGCCCCCTCTGGTTCATCTCTAGTAACGTAAAATTGCATTTTAACATTGTACTATATCATACATCTAAGAAATCTCCAGTATGTTCAATTTTCTTTTTTTTTGATAGAGTTTTGGTTTGGGTTTTGGGTTTTTGTTTTTTTTTTTGTAACAATTCAGAGATGTGCTGCATTTGATGAATTAGATTCCTTCATATTTTCCTCAATATTATTATGTATGTTACGTTACGTTACGTTACGTTACGTTACGTTACGTTACGTTACGTTACGTTACGTTACGTTACGTTACGTTATGTTATGTTATGTTATGTTATGTTATGTTTCTTTACGTTACGTGTTATGTTATATATATTATGTGTTGTATGATGTGTGTTTTATATTATATTTACCACTTTTTTTTTTACATCATTCACTTTCAAATACTTCCAAACAGGCTAATGTAAGAGACGCAGTGACCCTTAGATTTTCGTCAGTTGTCAACTCCATTAAGTCTCATACACAAAAGAGCTGTTTTACACTTGTTCACAGTGAAGGTGATGGATCACTGGAACAGGCTGCCCAGGGGGCTGTGGAGTCTCCTTCTCTGGAGATATTCAGGACTCATCTGGACATCTACCTGTGTGACCTACTCTAGGGAACCTGCTTTGTCAGGGGGGGGTGGACTAGATGATCTCTGGAGGTCCCTTCCAACCCCTACGATTCTGTGATTCTGTGATTCTGCAAATACCAGAACTAACCATCTAGGCCATTAAAATGCTCCATTTAAGACTCCTAGAGTGTAAAGCCCTTAAGCACAATCACCTGATGTATTTTAGAATTAGATCTAGATAAAATTATCTTCCTTTTAATAGACCACTCATTGTATGGCCTGCCTTTTATTTCCCTTCATTCTGTGTCTCTGAATCATCAGCATGTCATCCCACATCATGAGGGTTTTCCCTAGCATCTTTCCATTTTGATTGTCTCAAATATTTTTAGAGAAAAAAAAAAAGTTTTTTAAATCTATTTAACGTGTTTTGTCCAGATTAAAATAAAGTTGTTCTGCTCTGGGAGAAAATGGCTCCATTTGTAAATGAATTCCCAGAATGGATTTATAAATATAAAAGATGTAATGTTCTTCTTTTCAGTGAATGTCACTTCTATCTATGAACGTCATCCAATTATGCAAACAATGAGAAAGGAAACATAAACACAGTTTACTTTTGAAGCTGTGAGGCATTGAAAATAAGGTTATATGCCTTTACTTTATCCATTTCTGCCTTTTTAGATAGAGCTATTAGTCCTGAAATTGAAGCAATTTAAATATCTGTACTTTCACTTTTCTGATTTTCCAAACCATTAGTTTCACCAGGCTCTGAAATTTCAGATTAAACTTCAGTTTAAACTGAGGGTTTACAAGAGAGAGATTTTTCACAGTTTCTTCTGCATTCCCAAACACTCTGTTCTTTATCAATTTTTGATTAAACTAACAGTTGTAATAATGAAACTTAGATATGTTTTATAGCATGTCAAATTGTTTTTTTTACAGCTCCA
The DNA here is from genome assembly GCA_013399135.1 of Heliornis fulica. Lineage (NCBI taxonomy): Eukaryota > Metazoa > Chordata > Aves > Gruiformes > Heliornithidae > Heliornis > Heliornis fulica. Next base: position 84,353 of record VXBZ01000797.1, read on the forward strand.
TGAAGTACATATATCCATAAACAGCTGTTAAGGCCACTTTTCTTCCAGCTGTGGTAATTATTTTCTACTATTGGACCTTCAAATAAGAAATTTGCACTGTTGGTGAAAGCAATTAGACACTTTCAGTCTTAGTCATGCAAGCAACCTTTCGTATCTACTTTTATGAAACTAGTAGCATGACTGAAGCCAGACATTTTCTAGAGATATGAAGATTAAACACTAATTTTACACTCAAAACTGAATTCTTGCCTCATTAAAGTTCCCTGGATGAACTGCTTTTAAATATTTTGTAAGGGTAATAGCAGAAAAACCTGGAAACAGAAAAGCAAGACTTTGAGATAGTGAACTTGCACTGAAAAAATATTTAACTTTTTGAGTTTGTTTTCTTCTCTACCTATCTGCTTTATTCTTGTCATTCATTATATTACAAGAAAAAAGAAATCCAAATAAAATTTGTTGTTCAGTTTTATTTTAGCTTAATAATGTCTTTTGTCCCTTTGTGAATAGTGAGTAGCACATCAAATTTCCAGTGGCTATTTGCTTTTATAGATTTATTTTTTTTCCATTACAGAGCAGAATTGAGATGGTTAATGGTGTTCTGATGATCCATAGTCTGAATGTCTCCGATGCTGGAATGTATCAGTGCTTAGCAGAAAATAAGTATGGCACCATTTATGCCAGTGCTGAGCTGAAAATTTTAGGTAAGTATTATCAGAAAAGAACAGACTGTTCCTTTTTTTCCCTTTGATAATTACATTTGTTCTTGGGCTGTTATGATAAGGAACAGCTTCTGCCAGTCCAGAATTAGCAAAGTAGATAAAAATGGGTTCCTTTTTCTTCTTGTTATTGATGTATGAGTAGGTCCTTTGTTGCCCAAAAGAGAATGGGTCCTTCTGTGAACTGATTTTTCTTTTTTCATAAAGTACTGACTTAGTTACATTTTGTGACTATTTCTCATATAACGCTATTTCTTTTTTTTTTTCTTTTAAAAAAAAAAAGGAAAAATATTTGTTACTCTCTTAAAAAGACACATGGAGAAGAAACTTAGAGAAAGTAAATAAAAAATATTATTTCTACCAAGGCCATCAATCAAAGATAATTAAGAACTTAGTTTAAAGGTGTAAATATTTCATTTAAAGTGACAACAACTTACTGCACAGTCAAAATCACATACATTAGGACTGTACAGCATTAGGATTTCAGTGATAACTCTTCAGAATATTTCTGTCTAGCCATAAATTAAAACCCACAGTCAGTGATTGCTCACTTTCCATCACTTTTCTTTGTCATTTGGGATTCAGTCAGCAAAGAGATCCCTGATGGTTAAAATGTTCTCTTTCTCTGTTTTTGTTTTTTTTTTATATCTGTTATAAAGTAGGTATACCTGTTATGTCAGGTACAGTTTCTTCGATGTTCTGTAATATTGGAAGTAGACATTATGGGTCATTACAGTAAAATCAGCCTTACATTTTGTCACTTATGAAATTGTACCCCTGTTAAATTTTAGCAATAATGTTGCATTAAAGAAGCAGTTGTGTTTAATTTTCTGGGTTATTAAAGGGAAAAGAAGAGAATAAATTGTCCATATAAATATCTCTGGTATGAAAATTACCCAAAATAATCATAGGAAATTCCTACATATTTGAGGCAATTGGCTGTAATATATTTCTACATGGGGACCTGAGATGCTGCAGAGACAGGGATCTTTACATTTGCAAAACTAGCTTAAGAAAAACACAAACAAATGAAACAACTTGAGAATAACTGTCCATTCTCGGTGTGAAATTGTAGTAATTAGTAACTTACCGGATGCACTGCAATCACTGGTACTTATTGAAAATTCAAATACTGAAAACAAGACATGTTTAAATACATTCTGTTAAGAAGATGTTACTTTTCAACTTCCAGTATTCAGACAAATATAAAAAATATAAGCAATTCTCTAACAGAATTAAACCTAAGGGTCTATGAATACAAGTTCAGGAGTATAAATGTAAGTTTAACTCTAGAGACTGTATTTTGGATAGCTGTGGAATTTGAAATCAATGTTGAAATAGTTACATCTAACAAGTTACTATGAAATAAAAAAAAAATCTGTTGAAAATGTGTAGCTAAATCAACTGCAGTATTTCATTTCTAGAGCTGTGGAGTCTCACAAGCAATCTTATCTCTGGATGTTGACGTGAAGGACAACTGATTAATTCATAAGTGGATTAATTTATAGACCTACCATCTAATACTGGCTGCTGATTTAAAATGTTATGTAAAATTCCATCTAATCTGCTGTATAATAATTTTCAAGCCAAAAATGAAGATTCTGTTCCAAAAACTGAATCTATAATTCTAATCCTCTGTAATGAATGTAATGAAATGGGAAAATGTGATTGTTCTCTGTATAGGTAATGTACTTCTTTTAAACAGCTTCAGCTCCTACTTTCCCACTAAATCAACTGAGGAAAACCATAATTGTTACCAAGGGCCAAGAAGTTACCATTGAGTGCAAGCCACAGGCCTCTCCAAAGCCATCTATCACTTGGAAAAAAGGAGACAAAGTGTTAAGGGAGACTAAGAGGTCAGAAAATTGTTTACTACAATAAATACCGTGTTTTGAAGTTTAATTCTGTGGTATGACTTGAAAATACAGCAAGTGACAAGAATATGTATATGTTAGCATGGGTATTGCATTATTATTTTGTCAAGCTGATTCGTCTGACAGTAGTTATTTTATTGTTTCCCCAAAATAGAATAATAATATTGAAATAATATTATTGAAATAATATTTAAATTATTGAAATAATAATAGTATTGAAATGAAAAATCTTTAAAATGTTTGAAAAATGTAAAAAAGTTATTATTTTGGGGGGTTTTCTCTATTTTCTGTCACTCAAAAAATGCTTCTGTTACACTGTAGATATATATGTATAATGACATTAGAAGAATAGAAATACAAAATGTGTTTATTGATTCTAAATAATTATAATAAGACAGATCTGCAGCTTGATCACAATGGAAGTTTATCTAAGAATAGCTTTAACAATACTGAGCATAGAAAAATACAATTTCATTGTAAGATTTAATAATACAAGTAATTTCTGTACTCAGCAGCACAGAGAATCAAACAGAATATGTTTGATTAAATAAGTTCGGTCCAGCTCTGTATGTTAAACTTAGTTTAAGTACTACAGTTTAAATGCCAGCTGTAATTGCACTTTACAAGATTGCCTGTCTGTACACTAGAATGGCTTTCCCACCCTGCACAGGATCTTTAAGAACGCAGAGCAATCTTATCTTTTTTCTGGTACTGCATGTGAATGAACCACTTACCTGGCTTGTAGGGCATTAGTCAACAAGATAAAAGCAATGGCTTTTTGTTCATTTGTGTAATACTGATGAAAGCAGCAGAGTGCATCTCTCCTTGTTAGCTGCAAAAGCCATATCATTCAGGTGAGTTTTATATTCAATTTATGCCATTTGTTTTGATCTGAGAAGGTAAAATGGGTTACTTTTCCAATGTTGGCTCTGCAGGGCAGAGTGAAACAGAAAATATATACAACATTTTACTAACAGTTATGAGTTGTATAGTACATGATATGAGAGAACAATAGTACAAAGATACTGATAATATAAAATATTCTGAGACTGACAGCTCTGTGCTGTACCCATAAAGTTAGCTCTTGTATTGGCTTCATCTGGGATAGAGTTCATTGTGTTCCTACTAGCTGGTGTAGTGTTGTTGTTTGGATTTAGGGTGAGAATAATGTTAACACACTTATGTTTTAGTTGATGCTAAGCAGTGTTTAGATTCAGTCAAAGACTTTTTAGCTTCTCATACTGCCCTGCCAGCAAAGAGACTGAGGGTGCACAAGAAGCTGTGAGGGGGCAGAGCCAGGAAAACTGACTCAAACTGACCAAAGGATAATCCATACCACGTGATGCCATGCTACCAACTAGGTGGTAGGTGGGAGGCCCCTGCTAGGGAACTGACTGGGTGGCAAGTAATTGTTTTGCATATTCTTTGATGATGATGATGACGATTTTTCCTTTTCTGTTCTATTAAACTGTCTTTATCTCAACTCATAATTTTATTTTTTTCCAATTCTCTCCCCCATCCCACTGAAAGGGAGGGTAAACAAATGGCTGTGCAGTGTTCAGCTGCATGCTGCGTTAAACCACAACTGTTTTCACTACACAACGTTTTCCTCTCATCACCTCAAATCTCACTATGATTTCTCTGATGATCACATGTACATTACACTTTAAGACCAGTAAAGCATTCTGGTAATTGCTTGATGTCTGTCCAAATGTAGCCTTACTCAGAAATTAAAAATCTCATAAGATCTGGATCTGCTACACTTTTTGTATTTGCAGTTTTTGATACAGGATAATTTTGAGAGAGGCTAGAATGGGAAAGGAAACACGAAAGATTAAGAGCTGGTTGAACTATTTCAAATCTTGAAGACTTGAGTTGTATTCAACTTAATATTTAGTCAGCTGCTCAGGGAACATCTTGTGTCATTAGAGTAGTTCCCATGCATCTGTTTTTTATGAGGGCTGGGGGTGGGATGGGGGAGGGGAAGAGGGGAATATCGGTTTCAAGGGAAATCAGTTCTGCCTCTGCATGCAGTATACAAACAACAGTAATAATGGAGTCTGTTCGAAGAGGGTATGAGGAATAGTATTGTGATATTGCTAAAGAAAGTGTAAATCAAAGGAGGTATCATGTGTATTTCCATGTTTGGTGCACCCTGAGAAGGAACAGCATGAAATATTTTTTAAAAAGGAATAATCTGACATATTTTGATGAGCACATCTATGTAATTTTAAAAAGGACTTTCTTCATATACCACTGGTAAAAATGCCATCCAAAAGAATCAGAAACTGTCACTGGTGAACTTGCATAAAATGTTAAAATATCAAACATTTAAAAAAATAAATCATTCTGATTAAATAAAGGGGCAAGAATAGAACAGCAGAATATATTTTTTCTTTTCTGCCACGGTCTATTCATATTTTACAGAGTGTTTGTACCGAGTGCATGTTGTGTTCATTTTTACCAAGTCAGACAGCCCAGAAAAGGAATTTGTTCCATTTAGCCACATCTGTTAGAAAAGTCTGAATACAAGAGACCTTTGCCTCAATGGGGAAGAAGAAATTCCATTCCACCACTGGGTCTGCTATCATCTAATCCACCTTTTTCCCACCGTGTGACCTCCTTAGGTGTTCCTCTATACAACCCAAAGATGGTTGACAGAAATACCTCAAGTAACAATTCAGTTTGTAACTGAGCAGAAGGCTATGTGTTCCTGTGGGACTCGTGGCTGGGTACAGTCTCACTGCAGTTTGACCTTGACTCTAATTCTTGAAATTTTTGCAGCCTAAATGCCTCAAATTTTTCAGATTCAGCCAAAAGCCTAAAGCCTTTGGCAGCATAACTATGGAAAGAGTCTTCATGAGCTCCATCTCTTGGTCTTTGAATAAATTACTCAATTCAAGGTCTTCATATTCACAATCTATATTAGATTTGCTCTAATGAATGGCTATTTGCTCAGCTAATCATTCTGTTAGCCACATGTAAAAATCAAGACCTATGGCAAAATCCACATTTTAATAAAATGTAATAAAATATATGGTATTGGAGATCTACTATGCAGAAATTCAAAGTTCCAAAGAACAAATCATAGTCTGTGAAGCTTACTGATACAGGACGCCTAATTATTCTATCAACATTTGAAAGGAAATACATGCAAAATTCAAACCTCTTGCGTATATCATTGAGTCACTAAGAGGTTCAGCCAACCATGTGTTTATGAACATTTTCACCTCAAATTTATGGGGAAAAAACCCGCTGTTGTTACACTTTCGAAACTGGAACATAACTAAGCACAGTAGCAGTGGGAGTTATGTAAGTAAACATATGCATTTAAGCTGCATAATTTCATTGGTCATCTGACAATAATTACAATTGTCAACTATACTTATTACTTGTCTGTGGACTCTATGATCTTGTAGGGTAATAGATGACTTTATGTCACTTATGGCAGCCTGTGATTATGTGCACTCTGGTTATTGACTTGAACAATACACTTTTTAGTCCATAAGAATTTTGTAAAGAACTTTTCAGTCTTTCATTTCATAAATACCTTTGGTTTTATATAAAATTTATATTGGGATGCAAGTCTGAAATTTAAGTTTATTCTTTGATTTGCAATGAAAAGTCTGATTGGAACTTTGACTTGGATCCTAAATAGGAAAATGTTGTCCTTGTGAAAGAATATGGCCATAAAGAAATATTTTCTGTGAAACATTCCAATCTGATACTTCATAATCTGTAATCAAACCCTGATTTACTACTTTAGAATCAGCTTCTAAAGAAGATTCAGACCCAGACTCTTCAGATTAAAAAAAACAGTTAGGACAGTTTTAACTAAACTTTTCATTAAGCTGACATATAAAGTTAAAAGAAGGCAACAAAAAGTATTCTTTACAACATTATTTATGTGGACAGTGAACTTTATAAAACACAGTGGAACAGACTGGAATCTGCTGTCAGTTACACCAATATAAAACATGAGTAATACTAATAAAGTAAATGAATCCATTATTCTATTCTGGACAAATAATAACAATTTTACTTTTTAATTTTCAGACTTTTGTAAATTGCATGTATTTTCCAAAAATTTTTTACTACACAAATTTTCATGAGCCATCACTCCATTAACTGTAATCTGTTTCATCACATTCTTAAGGTCACATACCTTTCTTGTCTAGATTGTGCCATAGTACTGACTACAGCTGATGTTTAAACAGTCATACTTGAGGACTCATAGGTATTAAAAAAACATAAGCCTTTGTTCACATGTTGCTGCTCTTTCTCCTACAAATAGAGTATTATTCTCATTAAAATTATATTGTATTTTCACTCTATCTCTAATGTCCACTAGTTATAGTTAATGTAATATGACTCAAAAGCACTTTAGCATTACAGAGTTCTTTCAGTCTCCATTTTTTCTTCTCCAGACCACCAAGAAAAGAAAAAAACCATAAGTAAATCAACAGATAGGTGTCTGAGAAAGCAGGACTTTTACAGTGACATTTTGGTGATCTAATCTAGGTGATCCTACTCGGGCAAGGGGGTTGGACTAGATGATCTTTCAAGGTCCCTTCCAACTCCTAACATTCTGTGATTCTGTGATTCTTTTATTTTGCTTTTCTTCCTTTTCCTTTTAAGCTTCTGAAATAATAATGCTTCTTTTATTAATACTTATTGTGTATTAATTTCCATGAACATTAATATTTAATCTTTAAAACATCTAAATATGATGATTCTTAAATGTATGCATTGTTAATATCGTTCTGCATTTATTGATTCATCCTTTCCATATGATAATCTAATCTTTCTCTTTCACATGACAGAACAGGCTTTTCAGAAAAACATTAACATTCTCTGAAGGCCAGTTTCACAATAGATCACCATGAGCAGAACAGCAGTGCCAGTCTCTCGGTGGCAATTGTATAATTGCTCATATTCATCCACTTCAGTCCAAGGTTAGCTTTGTCTAGGGACTTAAATATAGTAAGCATTTCAGTGAGGAAAATAAACTATAACAATGTTTCTGTCACTTTTCCTGTGGAGCAATTAGATTCCTGCATTCCTCTTCTATTTGCAGGAGTTCTGGATAGAAGATGAAGAAAACTTTTGGGAATTAAAGCAGCAGAGGGAATTTTAGTTAGATTGATGCAATAACCTGACATGGGTTTGGCAGGAAACAAACTTCCACATTCCTATTCATACAGTAAAAACCATTAGGTTTTTTATTGTTTGCAAGTGGGTAAAACCTTCTCATTCCATTTTCTCAAAATGATATCAAGGAATCAAAAGGCTGCTGAGGGTAGCAGGGACCTCTGGATATCACCTGGTCCAACCTCCTGGATGAGAGAGAAGGAGGTCAGCTAGAACAGGTTGTTCAAGGTTGTGCAGTCAGGTTTTGAGTATCTCTAAGGATGGAGAAACTGTAGCATTTTTGTGAACTTTATTCCTGTTCTAGCTAATAATCCCTGTTGTAAAAAAAAAATAATAAAAAAAAAAAGATGAGAAAAGAAAGATATTCTTCTGCTTATGGAATTAATGTTTTAATGAAACTGCCCATATTTCAGTTTGTGTCCATGGTGTCTTGTCCTGTCACTGGCCACCGAGATGAGTCTATCTCTGTCTGCTTACAATCTTCCATCACCTGGTATATCAGTGATCAGCATGTTGATCACCTGAGGGATCTGATCTATAGTAATTATGTCCATATAATGAGTTCATGCCAGTGCTTCTTTCATGATAATTTTTTTCGTTCAGATCTGCCTCAAACCTGCTTGGTCAGCAAAATTTACAAAATGGAGATGCCACTTACTCATACAAAACTTGCCCACTGTGTATTGCTACGTAGCAGAGTAACTGTCAGCTTAACATGTTCTTCACTCACTGTGAGCCTCACCTGAGGTCACCAGGACTAACTTGGAACCATAGCGAAGACTGCAGAAGCTGAACATTGAACAATGAAGTACCAGATAATAATAGCAAGTGCTGTGACAGGCAGTCTTTACACATCACAGATAAAATCAGTGGATTCTGATAATAGGGTGGTGTAAATATTTGTAAGGATACCAGGCATTAAAAACATGGAGAAGTATTAATGAGGAAATTTCATCTTCATCCATTAAGTGAGAATCATCATCTATAGGTACTAAATGAAGAATAAATTGACTCGAGAGGACAAAACGTTCAAGCTGTGCATACCATAATACACAAGGGAATGAACTGAAGGTGCTGAAATGTTGCCTTTACCTAAGTTTGCATCATTTTGTGTTCTTTCAGTTATTTTTCTCTAAAATTCAGTAGCTGTGAAAGAAGTCAGAGAAGCAAAAGAGAAGAAGTATCTCATATGGGATATTAAATTCCAAGTACTAATACAGGATCGGTACAGTGTTGCTAGACAGAGACACAGGGAAACCTGAGACTGTTGCCTTTTACATACCTTTGGGTTTATACTGAAATCTTTGAACCACAGAAGGAGTTGTCCTAAATGCCTAGATATTTCATCTGTCACACTGCTATGCAATTAGTGGAAACACATAGAGCACTTAAATCTAAAAATATCATCATTCAAAATGGACATGTATTTATATTCTTCTGGTCTCTCAGACTCCTTCATTTTCAGTTTTGACAGGTTCTTATTACAGTTTTACTCTTAACTCTACTATATTTAAGAACCTGTCAGTGCTTCCTATTTAATGGCTTTATACCTCAATTGCTACAAAAAATATCAAAGGAGGAAGGAAAAAAGGGTGTTTCAGAGAAGAAGCAAGAAAAAAAGTATTTGAATTTGCAGGTGAAGTCTGTATTCAATTTTATAAAGTGCTTTGGTTAGCACAAGTTATGTTATATTTTTAAATATGAATGTGTATTTGTGTGTAACAGAGGTATATATTATATGCTTTCTTCGTAATCATGGTGGTAGCTTTCCAAAAGAATTTCAGTTCCAACTAACTGCAGAATGGAATATTTGTTAATACTGAAAACCATGTACTGTGAAGGCAAAAGAAAGTATAGATATAAAATGGAGGAAAAATAACTCTGGACTGTAATTTTCAGTTTCTGTGTAGGTCCCTACATTGCCCAAAGCTTCTGCTTGGCACAGTTTTTTTTTTGCATTTATGTGCTCAACCACACAGACAGCACAGTAGCTCAGGCTACTAACCATCCATGTTTTGGAGAAAATACCAGAATCTTTTGCCTTGTAAAAATGAAAAATCTACAGAATTAATCCAACAATAGGAGCAAATTATAATGCAGTTTGAAGATTTTTACTTTTTGTCCCCGGTTAAATATAAAAAGAAAACGGGCATTCATTAATTTCAGTTTGTTTAAGAAATACACATAGGTTATCAAATGATTTCTGTCACTATAATCAAGGAAATTATTATCTGTAAGATCCTAAATGTCTTATCTGAACTGAAACATCCCAATCTTTCTTTCCAGGACTGGTATTCGGGAAAATAATACCCATTATTTCCCCTTAATACATGTGGATTGTCACAGGTTGGATGCCAGGTGCCCCCCAAACCTGCTCTATCCCCACCCTCCCCAGCTGGGCAGGGGAGAGAAAAGATAATGAAACGCTCCTGGGTCGAGATAAGAACAGGGAGAGATCACTTACTGGGAAAAGAGACTCAACTTGAAATAATTCAACTGTTGCCAGGCAAGACAGAGTACAGTAATGAGAAATAAGACAATCTTAAATCTTAAAAGATAATACTGCTCCCCACCCCTCCCTTCTTCCCAGGCTCAACTTCACTCCAAATTCCTGCCCCTCCTCACCCAGCAGCACAGGGGATGAGGAATGGTGGTTGGCACCAGTTCATCATACATTGTCTCTGCCACTCCTTTCTCCTCAGAGGCAGGACTCCTCACACTATGCCTCTGCTCCAGACTTGAGGCCCTCCCACAGGAGACAGTTCTCCATGAACTTCTTCAGCATCACTCTCACAGGCTGTTCCAGTGTGGGTGCCTTCCAGAGGGAGCAAATCTTCAGGACCAGACTGTTTTAGTCTGTTTGCTTTTGGGATGCAGGTGGGTTTTTGGTTTTGGTTTTTTTTTTTTTGTATTATAATGACATTATAATGAGAAAAGTTCACCAAAAGGATAACATTTTGTCAAACTCATGACAGGCCATTGGCCCATGATAGCAAACATGCATTTTATAGGTTCTGTCTCAGTATCTGCTACTTCCTTATCTGTAAGGTTGTTCTGACCCAAGTGCTACAAAGCTTTCTGAAATACATCCCTACAAGGTAGGACTCTCTGGTACAAGGTAGTACTTTCTGGATCCAAACAGTACTTTGTTCCCAGGTGATGTGTCCATAGAGACTACATTCCACTCCTTGGATCAGTGACTGCATCTCAGGTGGTGTCAGGCAGGCTGTTGCAAGCCTGTGGCTGCAAACTTGTGTTATCCAGAGTTTCAGGGTTTATCAAAGTCTCTGTGACAATGTTGAGACAATTCTGGTTTTCAGACTGACTTTTACACCTGGGTGTCTGCAAAGATGTTCCTCACATCTTCTCTCCCATCTCACTGCTGCAAATGCTGCTGGTGGTTTTTTGGTTTTGTTTTTTTTTACCCTCTTCCTTTAAATCTGCTATCTCAGAGGTGCTATCACCATAACTGATTGGCTCGACCTTGGCCGGTGCCAAATCTGTCTTGGAGACAGCTGGCATTGGTGGTGTTGGACATGGGGAAAGCTTCTCACAACTTCTCACAGAAGCCACACTGTAGCCCCCCTACTACTCCCCAAACCTTACCACACAAGCCCAAAACAATACATATACTTCTATATAACTATTTAGGCACTTGTTGACTCTTTTTAAGGAAATAATTACTGATTCTAATACAGAAGTATATGTTTAGGTAAAAGGACATTGAAGTATATATAACTTTAGAAAATAATATCTTCTTTATTGGTTGAGTTGATATTTGAGGAGTGTTCCACCATATCTTACCAATTTTCAATTCAATAGGATTTAGTTGTGTAAAAACATGTACAGTTCCCTAAAATAAGCCTCCTTGTTTCCATCTGCTTTGTCAGCAGAGTGCAAGTTCCATAACAACTTCATAGCATCCATCAGTCACGTGTGGATGTTTTGGACCTCTTCCTTACAGACTAGACACTAATACTTAGGGAGCTGAGTTACACCTATATGCTCTTGGGTTTTGGTTTTGGTATTTCCATACAATTGCATTTCTAGATTTTTTTCCTTGGCTACCAAACTGTATTTATTCCATAGCCCTCCTTAAAAGAAAATGCCAATGAGTGCAACCTTTTTAAGCTGCTAACAGCCACAAGATATTTGATCCATTATGCCTTGAATATCTGCTGATACGACTCAACTAATTATCAGTTGAAAAAACAGTTCATGAATTGTGATTCTAACTATGATTCACTTTATTATAGCTGGATGCCTGCTTGTGCACCCCACAGGCAGAATATGTCAAGTCATTGGTTGCCTAAAGGTTTTTCTTTGCTTAAGGCTCTTCAGACTATGACTTTCAACATAATTTGTCCTTAATAGAAACTTCATCTAAAGTTCTTGGGAATTTAAACCCTTAACTTCATTCCACCAGCTGATCCCCAGATTCCCAAGTGGCACTTTAATGATGAAAAAGTAGTGAAGAGAGAAAATGCTGAGGACATTGGGAAAGAGAAACTTCATGACAGAAACTCTTATCTTCCTGAGAGAGTTCTTCAAGTCACTTCTTTTCAATTTTTGCATAAATCATGGTCTAATTTATCTGTGGCAGGCTCATAATGGGAATTAGAGATCTAGTTATAAAGTATAAAAGGGAAACAATGATAACCTTGACTAAATAATAAAAGCATATGGCAAGATCATCCCTTCACAAAAGAGGATATTGTTTTTAAAAGAACACTCTTATACTAATGGATCATATTATACAACTTGAGTTTTGACAAAGCAGTGGTCTTGGTCATGCTCCTAAAGAACTCTTACTCATCTTCTCTTACAGAGAATATGGTTAAAGAAGCAGTCCAGTACTCATTGTGCCTGAAACGTTTTCTGGTTTGTGGCCCTTAGGCAATAGATTTACTTTTCTGTACCTACTGGTGCAGGCAGGTGTCTTCAGGTGAAAATCAGCCCCTTTATTTCACCTGGGCTATTTTTTTTGCTAGATCATTTCCTCTGTCACCTGGTTACACAGATGCAGCCATGCATATGTCAGAGCAGCCCAGGAAGGATGGGAGCAATTGACCATGGACTAAGACAGTTCCTCACAGAAGAGGTGTCTAGGACATCACACAAAGCAGTTTTCCTGCCTATATCTATTGTATACCCATTAGGGCAGATGATTTACCTACACAAGTAAATGAAAACCTGATTATAATGTTGCCAGTAGTCTAGAAAACAACATGCTATATTTAATCCATATTCTCATGATAAAAAATAGACTCTTTCAAGATCAAGGATTTCAGGCCAGTTTGTGCACATATTTCAATACATAAATGATCACAAATTTACTATATAATCAGCAGTCTCAATGACATATTTCTAAGCAATATATGGCAATGAAACCATATATCTTTCAGGAAAAAACACTTTAGTTTAAATCAAGGGATATCTGACATGTTTTCACTTCTGCATATTTAAGTATTGTAGAACAGCAGTCCTTGGCTGTTGCCATGGCTTAGCCCTGGCTGGCAACTCAGCACCACACACTACATGAAAAAATTGACATTGTGATTCATCATTAAAATTTTACACAAATTAATCTATAGGGAAAGACAGAGTATTCTTTTATTTAACTAATATGGCATTGGTATCACAAATCAGTATCACTTTATTACAGATTACAAACTGTATTCCTTGTCTTCACCATTATCAGTCTCATGTTCCCATTTGGTCAAGGGATTCAATTAAAAGAGCATTAAATTAAACACTTCTCCTTAATATATGATAGAGAGAAGGTGAGCATTTAAAAATGTCTGAAAAACAAAATGGATGATCCATCACAACTTGTTAATGTAAACCCATTTGCCACTGTGAGAGAAACTGCCATGGGAGGTCCCTTACAGCTCAGGACATTCTCTGATTCTGTGAAAAGTCAGAAGGAAAAGATTCACAGGAATGTAATGTGCACAGGAAGATTAAAAAGGTACCAAGGCTTTTCTTTATTACACTTGCATTGTAAAAAGGTAAACATTACAGTATGACCAAACAATCGAGGGGTCTGATATCTCTGAACTTTTACTGATCATTCCTCAACCTTAACCTACTTTTCTGTTTTCCTCTTGCTAAGTCCTTTTAAAAGTTATTTTAGTAGTTTCTGGTTTTAAACTTCAACAAGTTATAGCTTCAAATTATGACAGCTCTATAAGATTAGCAAAAAATATTTAGTAAAACTAGCATCAACATTAATATCTGCAGCAATTCACCAGATCTAATATAATGCTGTGCTTTTTTTTTTCTTCCCTTGTTGCCACAGTCTGTCATCTCCTTACACAGTCACTAATATGCTTATTGTGCTAATCTCATTGGCTATTATTTCTTTGCCTATGTTTACAGCAGACATAATCAGCCTAAAACTGGGAAATGTATGATTTAAATTTTACCACAGCATCATTAAATTTACTGTGCTAAAACCAGTGAAACATCCTTAAAGGATTAAAAATTTATAGTTTCTAGTTAAAAATACAGGAAGATTTATGAGAAATGTGTGTTATTTTCTTATGTGTGACAATGTCACAATGTATAAAATACTGAATTAATACTTTCCCAGTCTCCTGCATCTTGAAAGTTTCCATCTACTGTGTGTTTGACTGTATATCTAGCTGACCCCCATTTTCTGTTTCACATATCTTGGTCTTTGTCTCTTCAGGGTCTCTGAGAAGACCCAGTCAATCTGCCCTTGCTAATGTCTCCCCATCTGCACGCACTGCTGCACCAGCAACTGCTAGGGCTCTGTTAGCTACACTCCAGCCTGACAGTTTCATGACTGGTCCTCAGGCACCAGCAGAAAAGGTGCTTGGGTCTCTTCCTGACACAATTCAGCTGCAGCCAGAAAGCATAGACTGCCTATAACCAGGAAGCAGCCATCTGAAGCCTCCTGAATGCTGATAGAAGCAAAAGTCTCCAGAAGACAATCTTCTCCAGCAGTGCTAAGCCACCAGAAGTTTCCAGAAAAAGCTTTCAGAAGAAGTTGGGAACTATAGTAATAACAGCTAGTTCCTGCTGCTGTACTTTGGGAACAGTGTTAGCCCTATAGTAGATTTTTCATTGTCCTTTTGTATTTTTCTTTTATCTAGGATGGGAACATACTGTCAACTTATTTCATCAGGGAAGAGAGGAAAGAAATCCCTTTACTGTAACATGAGAAACAGCTCCCTGCTGGAAAAGCTTTACCACATTTGCTAAAGGTTTAAACTGAATCTTGAATCTGCATCAGGCAGCATATGGACTTAGACTGAGTGTTTTGCACGGTAGTAGCTTCTCTGCTGTGGGCTTTGTTAAGAACCAAACAAGATTCAAAGACATGAAGAATCAAACCCCTGCAGTGTAAAAATGGTGACATGCATAAAAATCAGTGACTCACCTGTGGTTGAGGTGTGAATCCAGTTGTTCTCATTAACTTCAAATTTTCCTTTCTGCACAAAGTTTACATTTTGATGAATAACATTTTTGGCTTTTAAAGGCTTTGAACTGAAGAAAACAGTTTATTTCTTTGAAGGACACTTCATTTTCTCTGCAGCTCAAAACCTGCTGTGGTTTTTTTTAACAATCTAAATAATAAACAGGATTTAGATGGTAAAAATATTTTAGAATCTGTAATGGATAACTAATTTTCTTTACAAAAGAAAAGATAGCCTACATTCTCATATAAAAGGAAAACAATGTCTCTAAGCCATGTGTTTGTAAGATGCTAACGTGTATTCAAAACAGCATGCTATTTAGCACAGACATATGCAGAATCTTTTACATCTCAGAAACTAAAATTGGTTATATCATAAGCAAACACTCTAATAAATTGAAGCAGAAGAAAATATTATTTTCCAATTAGTTTAGACTTTAAAAAGATTCAGGACAAAGTAAAGCTTTATAGTTGTCATCTCTGTAACTTCAGATGAATCTTGTTTAGCCTATCTTCTTGTTCTAGCAGTTCTTCTCATTCTGATTTCTTGCATCAGTAAGCTCTGACTTTGGACTTGATAATCTAAACGGTCTTTTCCAACTTTGTGATTCTGAACGATCCTTGACATAAACCACAGCATGCACCAATTTTGCTCTGACAACATTGTAATGGGAATTACGATAGTTAAAGCATTTTTTCCTAGGTAAAAGTAAGGGAAGCCAGAGAGTCCCCATGTTTACATTGTCTGGGTTATATGGCAACAGAGATGCTGTTTTTCACTGTGAGTTCTTGGATTTAATGGCAATTAGCAACAAATGGCAATCTGTATTTTATCTCGGCAGATGAAGAGTAGTATTTGTAGGAACTAAAAATTCCTAGTACAACAAGATCTAACTGCTGCATTCAGAAAGGTATATCAGTAGAAGTTCTTATCACAATATTCCTCTTAGTGGTGATTCATTTGATCTTGGATCAATTTTTCAACTATTTCTTACTTTCACATGCAAGGCACGTAGTATTATTGTAGTTGTGGTGTTGTGTTTTGTTTGGGATATTTATTCCAGGTCCCTTTTCTTTGTTGCCCACTGAACACTCACTCAGGGAGATTGTACATTGTCTTTGATATTCCATTAGTGCACAGTAATTTCTAAATTCTCATGTCAGCTTGAAAGACTCATGAGATTCGGGCTGTTGAATTTAAGCACATGTACTTCTACCTTTAAGACATAATTCCTGCTTGGTGTTTGACTTCTGCATTATGTCTCAAACACACTTTCATGTGAAACTCAGATAAAAGCATATACCAGGAAGTGCAATCCAGATTTTGTATTGAAGAGAATCCCTTGTGTCCCATACAAACTTCTATAAAATAAATGCTTGCAACTACAGCAGTAAATGAATAATTATTTATTAAAATTAATTTATTCCTGAGCAAGGGTTTTCCTGTTCTGTTGAATGTAATTTAGCCTGTAATATTAATAAATAAATTGTCACTGCATAAACATAATACTGAACTGAAGTAATGCATCCATTTCCAGCACGACCGTAGAGTGGGGAATTTGACTATACATAAATCAGATAATAAAACTGGGAAGACTGTTTTTGTACATCATATGACATAAGGGACGACCAATGGATGTCATCTACCTGGACTTGTGCAAAGCCTTTGACACTGTCCCGCACGACATTCCTCTCTCTAAACTAGAGAGGAGTGGGTTTGACGGATGGACCACTGGGTGGATAAGGAACTGACTGAATGGCCGCACTCAGAGAGTGGTGGTCAATGGCTCAATGTCCAAATGGAGACCGGTCACAAGTGGCGTCCCTCAGGGGTCCGTGTTGGGCCCGGCCCTATTCAACATCTTTGTTGGTGACATGGACAGTGGGATGGAGTGCACCCTCAGCAAGTTCGCCGATGACACCAAACTGTGTGGTGCTGTCGACACGCTGGAGGGGAGGGATGCCATCCACAGGGACCTTGACAGGCTGCAGAGGTGGGCCCGTGCTAACCTCATGAGTTTCAACCAGGCCAAGTGCAAGGTCCTGCATCTGAGTCAGGGCAATCCCAGGCACAAGTACAGACTGGGTGTATAGTGGCTCCAGAGCAGCCCTGAGGAGAAGGACTTGGGAGTGCTGGTGGATGAGAGACTCAACATGAGCCGACAATGTGCTCTTGCGGCCCAGAAGGCCAACCGCATCCTGGGCTGCATCAAAAGAAGCGTGGCCAGCAGGTCGAGGGAGGTGATTCTCCTCCTCTTCTCTGCCCTCATGAGACCTCACCTGGAGTACTGTGTCCAGTTCTGGAACCCCCAACATAAGAAGGACATGGACCAGTTGGAGAGGGTCCAGAGGAGGGCCACAAAGATGATAAATGGGCTAGAGCACCTCTCCTACGAGGACAGGCTGAGAGAGTTGGGGCTGTTCAGCCTGGAGAAGAGGAGGCTCCGGGGAGACCTTATAGCGGTCTTCCAGTACCTCAAGGGGGCCTACAAGAAAGATGGGGAGAGGCTGTTCAGTAGGGCCTGTTGTGACAGGACAAGGGGTAATGGTTTCAAAATAGAGGGAGGGAGATTTAGATTGGATATTAGAAAAAAGTTCTTTACTGTAAGAGTGGTGGAGCACTGGGACAGGTTGCCCAGGGAGGTGGTGGGTGCCCCATCCCTGGAGACATTCAAGGCCAGGTTGGATGAGGCCCTGTGCAACCTGATCTTGTTGGGGGTGTCCCTACTTCTTGCAGTAGGGTTGGACTAGATGACCTAGGAGTCCCTTCCAGCTCTAATCATTCTATGGTTCTATGATTCTATATCCTCAATTTTTAAACTTTTAATTTTGTAATTAGGCAATTTTACTTTAATCCCTACCTGTCTATTATTTTTTGGCTGGTAAAGATGTGTTGATTTTTTTGTCATTTTATAAATGTAGATAATTTGCTTTCAGGAACTGAGTATCATTTCGGGAAATAAGACATTAAAAAAAATAAAACAAACAAAACCAAAAACCCCTCAAACTTCTACTAAGTCATTGATATTGAACTTGTCCTAAACTTTGGGTGTTACTGTGGCCTTTTTTCATGAGAGCTGTGTGGCATTTACTGTACTACCATACTTGGTGAACACATAAAAAGCATGTTGCCTATATTCAAGTCTTGAATTTGTGGCACCAGATTCTCACCTGTCATCCATCTGGTCTCAAAATGTCTAATTGCACAAATGATCTAGCAACAGGTAGCTCTGTTTTGCCCATAGCTCCTCTCCAGGATACTGCAGACAGGAAATCCTATTCCCTTAATTATTTCATCAGTATTTCATTTTTAGAGGACCGATCTTCAGTTGCTTTTCTTTCCACAGACAGTATGTTTCTCTTCAGGCATGTTCCTTAGCAGTATGTGTGGTTAACTTCTCAGTGATATGAGGTCAGCTAAGAAAAGCCAGAGGATAGCTTTGGGTATTCTCTCCTGTACCCTGAGAGCTCTTCTATTCAGAGTAACACTGAATTTTATACTTTGATACATTCCATTCAACATGAATTAAATGATATTGAGGAAGTACTGTAATTTAGAGGCTTAATTTTTTCTCCCTTTCAAATGACCTAAACAGCTATTCTTTCTCCCCACTTTAGATCCCTGTGCAATATAAATTGTCTTGCAAAACATAGTTTACCTTTCTGTGTATTCCGCCATCATAGCATCTTTTTCCAACTTCTGTGATAATTTTCAAACTGTTTATTTATCCAATTTTGTTCTGAAGCCGTTTTTCACAAGTAAGTTTTTCCCTTTGCTTGAGATACAAATTCTCAATTTTCTCTACAGTCAGGTGTTAGTAAGTAGTTATCCTATATATCATATCCATATCCTATATGATTAGGACAGTGAAAAAATTTGTTTAAACAAGATTCAATTATCTGTCATGTTTATGTGTATCATCTGCATTAACTGGTACTACTATTTATTATTAAATCCACACCTTAGTGTCTTGTTCAATCCACATTTTAGTGTCTGACTCTGATGTGACTTTTAGGAGGCACTTGTTTGCTAATACCTTGAAGAACATCTGATTCTTCCTGCAACTTTTTCAGACTTACTAGCTTCCTTAGTTGAAGCTCCTGAAAGAAATTAGCTCTGAGAAGTTTATTACTTTTAGTATAATACCTAATATTATTTCATATAATTAAGGATTATCAGAATGTAACATTGAAAATTAAACTTCCCTGTGTTCAGGGCTTCCCAGTAGTTCTCAAAGTACCAGTCTGCACTGTGTTGTGAGGACAGTAACGAAGAGACATCTCTTATTAAAGTAGGGAGGCTGTGGACAGCATACTGCCCCATTAGCCCCATCTGGGAAGTGCTTGGGTAAGAGAACAGCTGGAGAATAAACTGGATAAAGATTTGAAGGATAGAGATAGTTATGTTAAAGTTCTTCTTAAGTTTTACGGGGATGCCAAAAGAAAATCAGACTGATAGTTTCCTGAGTTAGAAGAAAACATCAAGCGCGCCTTAAAAACATATAAAAAAAAGAGAAATATTTAATGAGAAAATTTCTGAGATCTGTAGAACTAGATAAGCCTTCATTGTGGCACAAAATTAACAGTTCAGTTACAGAAAGCGACTGAAGCATTTCACCGGTAATATTACAAACCATGAAGTTTGCATTCATTTTTCCACAAACATATTTCAATCAGGAAATGGAAGAAAAGGAAAAAGAAGTTCAAGTTTGACCAAGAATAGTTCATCCAACAAAAGCTCTTCTGCAAACACAAAGTGTAGGAAAATGTACTCTACTCTAAAGCTCTTGATTCTGGGTTTCAGAATCATCCAGTCTCCATTCTCCTTAAATGCTGAGGACAGAAACTTTTTATTCTAGATTGGGGCTTAACGCTCTTTAGTACAATGTTGAAACCTTGCTAAGAAAAAGAAGCACCTGCTACACTTTTAATGCACATTCTGGAAGCTTAAAAATTTCTCTGCAGCTGCTATTGTTCTCATAGCAGGGTGATTGAAAAAACAGGTATTGATGCTCCAGGTTCTTAACAGCACTCGGTGGAGCTCTGTGGTAGATTGCTCTGTGGCATTATTATCCATGTACTGCTAAGCTGGATTTTGCACTTAGCAAGTGGAGAATTTTGATCAATAGGAAGGATGCTACACAAGGGACTCAGTGGATAGGCATTAAACTTACTAAAGCAACTAAAAGCAGTCTCAAGGAGTCTTGACAAATTATAAGCTGCTGATCTTGTCACATTCTTAGCAGTAAACTGACCGTGAGCAAAAGAAGGCTGTCAGAGAAAGCCAAAATGAGAAAAAGTTAACACACTGCAAGCTGGCACCTTTTTCATTTTGTAGGAAATATCAGTTTGCTATTAAAAGATTCACAGGCTGATCCCAAATTTCTAACTGAATATTATCAAAGCTGATTATTTTTAGCATTTAAAAATATCCATGGGGATTTCTGTCCTAGGTCTATATACAGAAAAAAAAAGTTATATTTCAATGAATGCAAATTATTCAGTCATGAGAGAAAGATCAAAGACAGTCAAAAACTTAATTCAAGTAAAATCAGAGGATCTCAAATGTTGAGCAGCCACCCTGCTTATCACGTCATGTGTACATTAGTTTTTAGCCAAAAAGTATTGGAACGTAACCTGTCTGATCTATATATAGTCCTTTAAATTCTTCTACTATCATCTGTATTGAGATCAACAATTTCATAAAAGGCTATTTCATAATCCAAACAAAGGCAGAAAACTGTATGGAAACGAACAAAATCACATTTGCTTTTTCCCCAATATTTTTTGTTGTTGTTGTTATAACAATTCAGCCTCCAGAAAACATGTTTGATATGAATATTGTCTTAGTGTCCATTGTGCAAGGCACTGCTCAAGCATATACAATTCCCAGATGAGGGTGCAATTTGGTACAACAAATGATGCTTATGTAGGCAGGTTTCATTCTTTGTGAAAGAAATGCAATTCATTATTCAAATTGCAGAAGTCAAGATGAAAAGATGAAGTTTTCCATTTATAAAAGTTGACACTGACGGTTTATCCGAGGAAATGTTGCTTGTCATGAGACCGAAACACAGAATAATAAAAGACTCTGAAGTACTGTTAGTAGTTTTGCTGAGACAGATACTCACTATGACACAAGAAGACAATAGAAATATTTTCTCTGACACATGCTGAAGGATTTTTTCAGATCCTCTTTAAAATCTAAATATTGTCCATTAAAGAAAAAAAAAAAGGATTTGGTATATGCTTTTTCAGTGAGATGAATTAAGTGTATTTCTTGGTTAAATGTATAATCCAGAAAAAGTATATCTTAATCTAATTTGGAAATCGTCACCTAGACTAATTTTCTACTAGGGGAAAAAAATTGCTTCTGCTTGTTTATAAATAGCACCTTGAAAAACTACACACTTAATTAAACATCCACTGATCTGATCTGATCACACTGGTATGTCTTCACAGTTTGTGATTTATAGAGAGGCAAAGGGTCATGGGAGCCATTTACCACATTAATGGTGATATATGAGAACAGCCATTTTAGTCTGCAACATTTTATTAAAAATCTTCTTGTGCAGGTTGTAACTATAATGTAGGTTTATTATCTATCTGCCTCTGTGTGTTGCTTCTGAAGAACAGTAAGAAGCTTTGATTTGACGGACAAGATCTGGGGCAAAGTTGTGCCCTGAGAAACAGATGGTGTGTGAATGGGAGCTGTGTGAAACAAGCTAGCAGAAAAATGAGGCTGTAACTCAGTCTGTGTGGTACCCAGGGTGCAGTCATATAACGTTTCCTCTTTCAAACCAGAAACCTAGAAGCAAATAAAACTCATAGATGTTTTACGGTACACAAACCCCCAAACTGGACAGAATCATGTCCCCAGTCACAAGGTTCTGCACCTTTTGTGTCTTCACTAAACTGATTCAGTGAGACTGTGTACTAGCTGACATTTTAGAATGCTGAGCTGTTAGTCTTCCCTTCCTTGTCTCTTTCACAGATTTGTTGCATTCTCTGCCGTCATTCCCTTGTTTTACAAGTGTATGTGTTTTTATTTAACTTACTTGAAAAGCCAGTTCAAAAGCCAGGACCTTCGTTTGTAGCACAGGTAGCTAAAGTAGTGCATTGCTAATATCTGCTTGACTTGTCTTACAGCTTTTTTTTTTCTGTCTTTCTGCAATGCTATCTTCTCACCCCTTCTCCCCTTCACAATAGAATAGGTAACTAAATTTATTGACACTTCTGTCAGGCAGAAAGGTCTGCACATATAACGTATCACAAAGGAAAAGCCAGGGTGAGTTTACAGACCTGCACCATCACTGCGTGCAATTCAGAAACACATCAAGTGTCCACACCATGTTTTGAGATGCTTGTGTGTATGTTGGGGGTGTTGCAGCTAGTGCCATCTCATTTTCCCTCACTGAAGTGTCTTCTTCTGTCACCTTCTGCTCCTATGCTGGTCACCATGACTCCTGAGGGTGTCTCTGTCAGCACAGGAACTGCCATGCCTGACAATTGCATTGCTTCATACTCCACACTGAGCAAGACTGCTTTTTCTCACCAGAGACTGAGTTAAAGCAGGCTTTCCAGCCCAGAAGGTGGGTTCTTTTTCTAAGCCAGTAATTTGACATTTGGGTAGGCAGTGAAGCAAGAACTGGTCAGAATGCTGCATCTAGCCACTTACCCATTCAATAATAGCGATGTGAGTTGTCCCCTTATATGCTTATTTCTTTCTGCTCCCTGCAGGGCAAGAGAACCAGACACATAGTTCAGGCACGATCCAGCACTTTTAAATAGCTGAGATAAGACAAATCCCATCTTCAAGACCTCACCACCAAATGCATTTTACCATGAGAATGAATCCACATAGAGTCTTGGGCACAAACCTAAGATATTTCTACTTGAAGAGCATTCCAAATTGCAATGACCTTCCTGCCCAATGACTCAAATAAACCTTCGCTTTCATGGCTGTAAGTTTACAGAATGAGATTTATCCTCTCCCTAGTACTAGGTTCTTCATGCCGCTGTATTTATAGCAGGGTGTGTACACTTGTCTGCTTTTCAACTCTTCCTTGCTTCTGTCTTACTGGAATTTTATTTGCTCTTCTTTTATCTCTGTTTTTTTAGTTACAGTTCAAGTTTTAATTTAGCTTCAGAAAAAGGAATAAGCAAGACTCTGATATATTGGATGTTCAGCAGATCTTTGAAGCCTTGGAAACATGGATTTCACCACATTTTTAGTTTGGAAAGCCTCCCATTACAGTGGGAGTCATTGCTGTGACTTGTGTCATATGTGTTGCAACTTCATTAACCTTGAAAGGTTGTGGATGTAAAAGTTGACTTTGTCCAATCTTTCTAAGATTTAAGGAAACATACTACATTGTTTTAATTATAGGACTTCTATGGTTTTGTAGGGATATTTATAGAACAGAAATTAATAAAAAGAAGAATAATATTGAAAATTTTTTATACCAATTTGTAGGCATTCCTTTTTTATGTAGTTTCTAACATCTGTCATCCTTAAATATTTATTCATGTGAAATCTCTTTTTTTTATGTACTCACAGAATCATAGAAATTACTTGCAAGTATAAATCAGTGTTGATTTACCTGCACTGAAGATTTTGCTGTGCAATACAGAATTCAGGTTATTTTAATGCCTGTTAGTTATATTGTCTGTAATTATAAACACAGAAAG
Organism: Heliornis fulica; assembly: GCA_013399135.1. Classification (NCBI taxonomy): domain Eukaryota; kingdom Metazoa; phylum Chordata; class Aves; order Gruiformes; family Heliornithidae; genus Heliornis; species Heliornis fulica. The sequence continues at coordinate 108,229 of VXBZ01000797.1, forward strand.
TATAAACATCAGATAAAACAAAGTAATTTGGTATAAAATCCTTTCTAAAAATGAAGCACGATTTTAATGACATTAGAGATGAGACCTTCAAACAGATTTTAGAGGAAAACTCCACCAAACACTGTACACATTTCTTTCTGAAATTTATTGTCCAGTACTTTTCAACATTTCTTTATAAACAAAATATTTTTTTTTTTACTTTATTTTATGATTTTTCCTCACTCATGGCAGAGAGCTAATACCTGATCTATAGCAATTTATTTTAATTAATTCTGGACACCTGCAACCTGTAATTGATTTGGCAATAATACAAATTTCCTGACTCCAATCCATCTATTACAGTGCTTTCAATGATATTCAACTTCTCCTTGGATATGGGGACATGCCTTAGTAGGGAATTAATGGGTTTTGTTGTTACCAGTTAGCTTCTTTCAGTTTTATTTTTTAGGTTTATTCCTTTCCTTCTGTTCTAAGAACTACATATTATGACAAGATAAAAATTTGCTAAAAAACATGTGTAACCATTAGTGCAGGTAAGTGGGGATTTAATAGCTATAGATTGAGAGTGTAAATATGCTTTTTAAGTATTCAGTATACCTTTATTCCAATTTGGAGAATACTTTTCTTCTTGTTACTCAAATTTACCAACAAAGAATAATAGGCTGCTGGACTTAAAAGTAAAAATATCTTTCAACTTATAATGTGTTTCATTTTAAATGACATTTGTTAAACTGAGAATATTCTGGTGGCACTACTACTTTCTTCCATCTTCAAGTTTCCTCCCGTGTTACCAGATTCAGGCTCAATACGTTTAATTTCCTTGATTTTCTAAATAGAAAAGGATAGAAGCATTTCTAGGATGTTGATTTTTACAGTACTGTTCTTTAGTGTAGAAAAACAGCAACGTAACCCTCATTTGGAGTAAGGAGGATAAGGTCTCTAAGATCACTGACTTAAACGGTTACTGAAGGAGCATGTAGCAGAAATCATCTGATACCCCTGTCAACCACATTCAGAAGAACAACCAAAAATATAGTACTCATTAGGTACCACAAAATTGTTTTCTATGGTGCTTAACCCATTAAACTACAGAGAATCTCCTCTTACTTTGTATCCAGGAATACAGGATGCAAAACAGTAATTTCTATTTAAAACATTATGAGAGGAGAAGTCCTCATACAGGTGTATTACAGAATGAAATATTTGGAATAAATGTATGTTAATCACAAGAAATGTTTTGTTTATGATTGGAGGCAAATACTGGGGCATTTACTATGGGGTATATATTATTTAAATATGTACTATATATAGACTGTACTGTATACCTGTATATTCATAAACTATAATGTTTTTAACAACTATGTAAAATAAGTACACATATTAATTTATACATTCTAAAATTTAGGTACATATGTAAATGATGTTCACAAGTAATACAGTAGGAGAGCAAGTATGTTTTATCACTGCAGAATCTTTTATCACTACATCTTGTTCAGTATGTATCAAATTTAAAGTTTTGGGTTAATAGAGAAAAAAACTTCTGGGTAATCATCTCAAAGAATCTTAATTTCTTTGATTTTCACAAATAACATTCTTAAACTTTCAGTGTGTGCCACTGTCTCTCTGAATCTACAGAGATGAACTTTGTGGACTAAAACATGAATTTGACAAGGACTGCTGTTATCCTAAGTCACTTAGCAACTTGGATTCCTCAACATGATTAGTTGGAATAATATGTCTAATATTTTGAGGTCTCTTCCAGCTCCTAATATTGTGTGATTCTGTGATTCTGTAATATACTTTGCAGAGACTTTCAGAATTAATCAATTGTGGAATCAGAGTATCATTCAGGCTGGAAGGGACCTTCGAAAGCCACGCTATTCCTAGTCTCTCCCAATCAAAGTGGGGTAAACACTGAATCAGACCTGCCTATCATAGAGCTTTGGTTTACTTTTGAATAAATAACAAAACTAATAGTAATCATTGGGTAGAAAAAAAGAAAAAAAGTATGGTTTCATATTCCCACAGTGTAATTTGGGAGAGAGCATCATCAAAATAAATATTAATTTTGAGGTCATATTTTAGATTTTTTTCTAATGTCCCTATATCTAGCACAAGCAAGAACTTACAGATACCTAGCACAGGACAGATTAGTTTTATTTTGTAATGGTCAAAACATGATGAAAAAGGTCTATGGTGTTATGGTATTTTGAGCCTGATAAAAAAACTATTGAAACTTAATGTTTTTTATGACTTTTTTTAAAAAATAGTATTTCTTGTCAACTTAAAATTATTTATTTTCAAGGAAATTGAGTGTTTCTAGGGCAACCTTATACCAGGATATATAGAAGAAAAATCTTGTTTTCCAGAAACCTATTGTGTCATTGGCCCTAACTTTGAGTTAATATGCTGGAATTGTTCCTGCCTGATTTTATCTATGTTCAAAGATGTAATAAGAATTGTAAATGCTGTACATAAAATGTCCCAAAATCTGTCCACTCATTTATCTTCCAAAAAGGGCACAATCTCCTTCTGTAGCTTGTGGACTCTGAGCTGTTATGAATTACTGCAACAAGCTTATTAGAAAACTAAATTGGACATTCAAAGTAGTAGTATTCCTGAGGCAATAATCCTTACATTGTCTTTCTTATATTGTTGGCAAACCACTGCTGTTGCCTTCCGGTGTGATGTTGTTATGGTTACAAGTTGATTTATTTATTTTTGTCCCTGATTATCCTTTCTTCTATTTTCTAGCCTGGAAATAACATGAGCAAAATTTCTTGTTTGTCCTCTGACCCACTTGTAAAAGGCCACTGTACAGCATGTTCCAGAGCAACATGCTCATGTTCCTTCAGTTCCTTTCTCAGGGCAAGTGAACAGTTAAGACTTAAGTTTTGTCCAGATGGTTTTCCCATGGTTGATTTTCTCCCCTGGTGTCTTTGACTGATGGGGGATTTCCCATGTGTGGTGAGCCTATAGGCAGCTCTTATTTCTACAAACACTGAAAACTTCACTAATCTTCATGCATTTGGTGCTTCACTTCAACTTGTACTGAGAGAAGCCAAATATGTCAGTGAACCTTGCCTCTTCCTTTCTTACAGTGTTTATGTATCTTAATAATCTCTGGAAAAAAAAAAAGCTTTTGAGTGTCAAGAAAAATACTGTGCTCCTGAACGGCACAGTTCAGTGACAGAGTAGATGGAGTGCACGGTGACATCTGAACTGATCATGGCATGGCATGCATGACCAAGAGAAAAGTTTTATATTTTCGAGTAAGTACTTGCATTGTCATGAATGGTATGGATGCAAATATAGTACTTTTTAAAGGTTTTCTATTTTTTTTCCAAAATGTCAGTAATTTGCAATAGCATATATTAACATCTTGTTGGCTTGGATTGTCAATGAGGTTAAGGTCTTTATCTGTTTTACTCGTAAACTATTAAAATCCCTCTGAAAGACAAAGAAAACATAAATAACAAGACTTCATTTGGTTAAATAGCTTTCTAGTCCTACATCTCCTGCCAAGACATTTTTATTTCAATAAGAACATAAGCAGATGATTCCATTGAGATGACAATCAAATATGTTCCATGAATATCTGAATGTATCTTGCCTTTTTATTAAATGTTTTCACTTCCTAAATATAAGAACCGCCTACAATGTTTTTAAGAAACAGGAATTGGCACAACTGTATTATCCTTCTATCAGTCAGAAAACCTGCATATGCTTTAGCATGTACTATCAGACATTAGGGTCCATGTCCATGCTGGTATAAGTACATCTCTAATATCCTCAGATGTCTTCCTTCAAGCTAGAGTAAGGCTGAGTTTACTCTTCTGATTAGTTGTCATAGTGTCATTTTTTTGTTAGTTATCAAAAGCAATTTTCTTTTATACTGTTTATGAGATGTATTTGTTTTTTTCTATATAACTAAATGTTAGATAGAAAAAAATAGCATATTCAGCAAATTTTGGAGTGCTATACATTTATGAAAGAAATCAAAACAAGCTGACATCAACTACAGTTACTAAGTTCAGTATTGTACTGGGATTTATTGCAAAGAGAAGTAGAACAAAGAGCTTTTATCAGCTCAGTCCAGATCTCAGTAATTCAAAACATCTAACAAATCTTGCTGTGCTCTACTTTGTAATATATCAAAGGAGCTGTTTACTATACAGCTAGATGGCAACTATTCAAGGAATTAGAATTTTTGCTACATCAGGACAGGTTACACGTAGCTCAATATGGTCTGTAGTATAGATCTGGTGGCATTCTGGTGATCTTCTGCATTCATAAAAATATGAAAAAAAAACAACAGGTCTTCCTGCATGCTTCACATCACTTTCAGGAGATGATCCATTTCAAACAAGAAACAGCACAATTGGAGTGATGTCCCCTTAGCAGTAAATGGTCTTAAGTTTCTTCTGTCATGAAGTGTGTTGCTGGATGCAGTATAATATGTCAGCAGCCAAGTATAGGCTCCTTTACCTGTACTATGAGAAAAAACAAACAAACAAAAAAAACCCTCACAATAAATGAATATTTCTTCATTTTACAGAGTTTAAAACAGGAATGGGCAGTTAAATAGTCTCATCTGAATTTCTTTACACTTCAGATCTTCCTAATTCCCTGTCAAACACCGTCTTTGAATATAACTTCTTTAATACAGGAACCTAGATTTAATACAAATGCATAAAAGGATAGGGAACTGGCTCTTCACTTGGTAGTTTTGGGGATTTTTTCCCAGCAACTAATGTTTCTCTGTTCAAAATGTATTCTTCTAAGTGTGATTTGTTTGTAGCTTCCAGATATTTGCACTACTAATTCCTTTCCCTCTTAGGTTATGAAGCCTTATGGGACCTAGTATTCACCTGCCCTAAAAACATTTGTGAAATATGTCTTTTAAAATAACCAAACAGATAGACCTCTACTTTTTGCAACATATAATTCTTTCCCCAGATCTTGATTTTTTAAAAATATTTTTTGCTGAATTTTTTTTTTTAAGTATTAGTTTTCTTACAATATAAATGTAGAATCATTAAATTTATGCAGTACTGCAGGGTCCTTATAAATGTGATCCATTAAAGTAAAATCACTACTCTCTTTTTTTCTCTAGCTAAATATTCTGTTAGTCCAAAAAGAGTTGCTGAAATTCAGAAATAGGTAAAGACTTAACCATCATTTTAGAAAGAGGTCTGAATTCTGCATCTAGAATCCAAATTCAGACTTGTCTTTTTCAAGACAGGGAAATGCTATACATCCAACTTGTCTTTTTCAAGACAGGGAAATGCTATACTTCCAACTTCTCAAGCAAACTCCTTGTTCTTCTTTAGGGGTTGGAATATGGTGCCACAGATTATTGCTGTCTGAATGAGAATGGAGGGCTATGTCAAGCTGTATATTGACACATGATGTAGGAGAGAACACCATGCCCGGTGAGTGATATTGACAGATGAGGGCTGAACTGTTCATTCAAAATTATTTAATTATCCTATTTTAATTTTCTTAAATAATCATGCCCTCTTAGAGGGAGAAACCAACCAACCAACAACAAAAAAAAAAAAAAAACCCAATACCCACAGACAGACCAATGAACACAAGCTCCTAAAAACCACAGAGCATACTTTCAAGTATTGCATTGTGTTCATATGTTGCTGAGGTTGTCTTACCCCTTGTAAAATAAGGATGGAATAAGATACCAGTAAAATATATTAGCCATGTTCAGACTTTGTAGTGAATGATAGATCTCCAGCATCAAAGTTAGCAAGGAAATCTCTTTACTGTGTATCTAAAACACAACAGATGCTGGTCTGACAGTTTTCATTATGCTAAAGTAGTGTGGCAACAAGATTGCTTCTGGTTTGATGTTATCAGTTTTCTTAGGAATAATAAGCATTTCAGCCTTCTTTTTTGCCATTGAAATATAGCAGTTCTCCACAAACAGAACACCTCTGCTGTTCTTACATTTCACAGAAAACCAGCCAAGATTAAAATTTTAAGTGATTTAAGGGTGTTAGGAACTATTGTGAGAGTTGATAAGAAATTAGTATTTACGAAACATTCAATAGCAGGAACTTGATTGAAAAGCAAGCAGTTCTTAAGACTTTTATCTAATGTCCTCAGCTGTGCGGTGTTAATGAAGGTTTGCAATTACCATGAATTTTAACTAATACTCAGCTTTATTTTTAATTGTTTTGTTTACAAAATGCATGCATTAATCACATTAATATCATATTTTATCACTTTCAAAATTACCTGACGGCAGTTGAGGAGCCCTAGATAGAACAGCTTATTTCTGTCTTTTTGAAATGCATGATGAGAGGTCATACAATGAAAATAAAAATTCTTATTAGTTTATTCTTCTGAAGAATGTTCATAACAGATTTTGTCTTTAGACATTTTCTCAGACCCATCTTGTCTCAGTATTTGATGACTATAATTGAAATTATAGTAATATAAAACCTTTATTTAAGTGTTCATGTAAGGAAATTATAAAGTGAAATCCTGGCCCCAAGTATATAAAGAGTAATTAAGCCACTGATTTTTGTGGCTATTTAGGGTTAGTCTGGAATACTCTATGGCAAAACGTATACTAATAATACCAATATATCAATAAAGCTATTATTATGATGCGTGTGGAGGACATCGTTAAAGAATGGTTATGTGACCGAGGATGTGAACAGCCGGACATGTTACAGTTGATGCCAATTACAGATGGAAAAGTACAGAAGAACAAGATGAGGCCTAAGTGGTAAACAGGGAACAAAGAAGAAAGAATACCATGAGAAAGAGAGCCTCATGAGTTATGCGAAGGCCCTGCTTTCAGTTCGGTTCCCAAAACATTCTCGTTCCCATGTTGTTTTTCAGAAGCTAGCTGAATTCTCTCAGAACAGTCTTGTTTGGTTCTCATGCTCTTAGCTCCTATCTAGAACCCCTGATCAGTAAACTTAAAACATGTTTTTCTGCTAAGTACTAACCAATCAATACTTGCAAAAACAAGTTATTAACCAATCAGGTACTGACACTCAATTTGCTGTAATGTAACTAAAAAGTATAAAATCACATGAAGTTCCTGCAAGTAGTTGAGACAATAAAAGTAGTCACTACCTTCGGTCTCCCAGCGTCTTCTTTCCGACAGATGCATAATGAGTTTATATTGAATTTATAAGTTTATTTCTACTTGTCACTCTTTTCTTGCATAATTACATAAGTGCATGCTTGCTTTAGCTATAACTGATACTGCGTAGGTCACTAGCCCTCTGGCACAGTGCAGATAAGGAGATGTTGGCTTGGTACCCAATGTGTCTGCAGATCTGTAGGCATGTGAAAAGGAGGGCAAGACCCTCCTGAGTTTCTTCTGTTTTGAACTCTTCCATGCAAAGTGAAAGATGTTCAGTTACTATCAAAAGTGTTTGCAGGTGCAATAGTAAGCATTTCTTTTCAGAACTGTAGTGACTGGTACAAACACACCGACAGTGCATGACAGTATGTGACATTGATTTTACCATATAGTAGAACAGCTTGGCACCTCCGGGCTGCCTGCATGGGCACTGTGGGCATCAGTTTGGCACCAGAACTAGTTAAAGAATTAGTCTGAAGAGATAGCTGGAGGTTCAAAGCATTCTTCACTACCTGCTAAACTGATGCAGCCAATGAGGCAAACAGACATCAATACTGACTGAAGTGGAAGATCCTGCCTAGTGTTCATTTTTGTTTTCTTTCATTTTTGAACTTACTTTATTGTAAATGGCAAAGCCTATAATTGAGTTCCCTGTGAATATGATTATGTAAATCCTTTTACAAAGTTTTCCCCTTTGTACCCCTGTGAGCAGATGAATTACTTTTGATAAAGCAGAAATGGAGATGACAGACACATAGCATGGGTTATAAAGGAGTCAGGGCTTCTTTTCCTACAGTGTGCCTGTTAAATTCACTTCTTTGTAGACAGGAAGGGAGATGCTAGTCAAATGTTGCACAATCTTTGTCAATTAGTGTGAATGTGGAAGAGCTGAAGGCAAGCAACAGTTTCAGACAGCAAGACAGCACTGAAGCATGCTGCTTTTAAGCCCTCTCAATTCTTTACTTTGGATCAAAGACAAATTCGGTTGCAGTGCTCTGAGCCTTGGGAGTAGCTGATATCCTTACTAAATGAAGTACATACGCCTTTCCGAAGGTCCGATTCCATGCACCTGTCATTCTTCTGATTTTATTCATCAGGCAGTTACTGCATTTCTGAAGCATGACAAATAGCAGTAAAATCCACTCTGTGACCTTGATAACAGAAGTGGGAAAACAGAGAAACCTTGAAAAATGCTGCATTTAGCTGTCAGTCTTTTTTAGCAGTTTAATAATTTAGTGGCTAGATAAAACTAAATATGTTTCTTTTTAAAGTTCTTGCTAAGAAATAAGGAATGTTTTCAGCCCTCAAAGCAAAAAGTAGTTTTTGTCACTGTTTTATTTCAACTTTTTTTTACTATTGTATACATCTTGGTTGAAAATGAATTCTTTCCTTTGGTGGCTTATAGAACTATTCTTAATATTTTATGCTGAAGGAGGAATCAAATTCATAAATAATAAATCTAAACCTTCTAGGTGGAATACACAGGAATATAATGAGTTTCTGTGAAAAATCACAGATTTAATGCAATAATGCAGTGTTTTAATGTCAACTATACTCATTTGCTACTAGTGAACGAGAACAAATTGTCAGTCATCAATGTACACAGTCAAATGAAGATAATTACTGTATTCTTCACTGATTTTTGCTACATCACTTAGCAGGAATGAGGAACTTAGACATTAAAAAACGAACCAGTGTCCTGCATACAGTAGGGTCAAAATGAACAATGCACCATAAAAGACTTTGGCTTATTTCATATAATCCATTAGTTTGTATTTGAAAGCCTTAATCATACCTAAATGAAATGAAGGGCTCAATTAGATAAGCAAATAAAAAATAATCCCAGAATAAAATATTGGTGATGAAAGGGAAAAAACAGTCATAAAGAAACCAAGCTCAGTAGAACAGTCTCAAAAGAAGGTTTGTGCAGAAATAAAGAGATGCTAGCAGGCAGACTCAAACCAAGGGCTTCAGAACACCTTAAATATTCATGTCCTGTGTTTAGCAAGGTCAAAAGAAACAAAAGTAAGGGCTCATTTATATGACAGACTGAAGAAACGGTTTGCTGCCTGTAGTCCAGACCTTTCAAAAACTATAGAGCTATTATTAGTCCTAAAGCTCATACTGGCAGTATGGGTTATGTACCTCACTGATATGAATATAAGAATTTAAGCTACAGTCTCAAAAGCCTAGACTGCTTGAGCTAAAGAGATCTCATAGACCCCTCTAAGTGTGGGTAGAATTTACTTGGAGATACTGTTTCCAAACTGCCCCCTACAAAAGATCTACACATCAAACTTCAACATGAAGTAGAGGCTCTGGAAACTACAAAGAAACAGAGAAGTCATCTTCTCACAGTTACTGATGAGACTGACACAAAACACAGTGTTGACATATTGATTCAATAGTCCTGAACAACAATTTTGTACAGAACATGAAACAAAATTCCACCAGCTAAGATGAAGATTGCAGAGTTGGCCAAATCCTTTTTTTTTTTTTTTTTATTATTTGCCTTTTCTAGGCAATATAGAGGTGCCAGAAGTATGAGTACCATTAGTGTCAAGCATGATTAGAACAAAAAATTTAGCTTTCTGGACCAGTTTATGAACGTAATTGCTAAAAAAGAACCTTCCAGTTTTGTTTCCAACCTCAAAGAAAAAGGTTCTTAATCTTTGACTCTTGATTTTTCATATGATTTTAGAAGTTCCAGGATTTTGATGAATATAAAAAGTAATAACACAGACGTGAGTTAGGTGTCAAGGCTTTGGCAACACTGTAATAAGATAACCTGGCTAGAGTTCTTTATTGGCTATATGTGGATCAATGTATTCTTGTAGGCTCTTTCAGTTACTGACCAAAGCTGATAGGGTAGAATCTCTTACCTTGACAGTAAGCATCTGTCTGAGAGATAAATAGTATAAACACAATGGGT
>VXBZ01000797.1:118306-153967 GCA_013399135.1 Heliornis fulica
TTTTTTGTTGTCCTGGGCGGGGGGGGGGGGGGGTAGCTATCTTTGAGCAGTCCTTGGATTGCTCAAAAATTCTTTGTTTCAGACCACTTTTTCCTTAACTTTAAACTGTCCATTTCTTTCCCTTCTGAAATGCTTTGCAACATATCCTTTCTGTTTAAGAAAGCAGTACCCACGAATTCAGATGAAAAGTTGCACCCCAGCCCTGACAATCAAATTGAAATAAGTTTCAAAAGAGTAAGGAGGAGACAAAACAAAAAAGCAGTCAGGAGAAAACCACACATTTAACTAAGGCTTCTTTCCATCACCTTCAGGAAATACTCCCCTGCTTTCCTAAATCTCCTGCTGCTGTCTTAGGACATTGCAACACAAAGTTGTACATTTGTTTTTTCTCCATATTGAAGATTAAGAATACGTTGCAAACCCACCACACTGGTGTTAGTTTTAATGGCGTGGTTTTCAAATGATACATCATCACTTACTTATACATCATCACTAGTTTTCACCAGTGTGCAAGCTTTGGACAAGTCACTCCCAGTGAGTGCAGAACAAATCATATCTGGACTTCAGGTTTTAGATTTCCTCTATCACTTTTTATTAATGGAGACAATTAAAATACAAAAGGTAAACAAATGGAAGTTATTTATAAAACAAAAATGTGGTAAAGTATTATAGGATTATTAAGGTATTTGCTGGGTCCTTGACACCCGTGTGATGTTGAAAAAGTACAGGCAACTGTATAGCACTACCAAGAGGGGAACATGAGTTTCCAAAACCTCACAAGGAGATACATTCCAAGCTGATGAAAGAGAAAAGGCAGCTTTGGATCTCCAAGAAAGGGTGTCACTGACATTGACCAGTATTGTTTCAATCTATCCACACACAGGAAAGTCTAGTATCAGTGATAAATTTATGGAAATCTGTGCTCAAAAATGTTTTTTTTCTACTATTCTTTTTAATTTTAACTTTTTTTCCTCGTTATGTGGCTACACATCAGCTATTAGAATAAATACAGCAAACTCCTGCCAAGTGGAATTTAATTTCCAATGTCAAGAAGTATTTAGATTATGACAGAAATTTGTAGCATACATATTTTAATCGCTAAAACTGGAGAGGAATTCTGCAGAGAACCTGGGGGTCCTATTGGATGACAGGTTGGCCAAGAGCCAGCATTGTGCCCTGGTGGCCAAGAAGGCCAATGGGATCCTGGGGTGAATTAAGAGTAGTGTAGTCAGCAGGTTGAAGGAGGTGATCCTTCCCCTCTACTCTGCCCTGGTCAGGCCTCACCTGGAGTCATGTGTCCAGTTCTGGGCTCCCTGGTACAAAACAGACAGGGATCTCCTGGAGAGAGTCCAGNAGAATTTCTTCATGGTGAGGGTGACAGAGCACTGGAATAGGCTGCCCAGGGGGGGTTGTGAAGTCTCCTTCTCTGGAGATATTCAAGACCCGTCTGGATGCTGACCCGTGTGACCTGCTCTAGGGAACCTGCTTTGGCAGGGGGGGTTTAGACTCAATGATCTCTCAAGGTCCCTTCCAAACCCTACAATTCTGTGAATTCTGTGAACAACGATACATACTTAAATACATGTTTAGATGTAGCAACAGAGGAAGAGAAAGAGAAAAATTCACATTTGTAATTAATATTTTGCAAAGATCCAATCTTAAAGCAATAGGTAGCTTTTCCTGATGGTTTTCACCTGCTTTTTTCACAGCTTGTCATATTAGCTTTGACTGTATGGGTTCATGGTAAATTCTTTAGGATTAGTTCAGTTATGCCTTACCTAATGGTGTCTCATCTACTCTGTTGGATATGTTCCTCAATGTGCTCTAAGATTTAGTCCTTTGTTCATTACTGCTCGTGATTTATTTTATTTCAGTCTATGACTTATCCATCACCATTATCCGTGTAGTTATAAATACACTGTTCTGTATCCATAGATTTCTCTGTTATTGAGTTAACTTTATAGAAATGATTTATTCAGTTTTCTCAGCTGGATGTGGCAAAATCATCTATATACCACTGTTGGGAATTTGAATTAGGTCACTTATTGTTTGTGTATTTACTGCTTTTTTATTCAAAATAATAAATGAAGATGACAATTCCACTTTCATGTTTGAGCATAGCCTTCATCAGTTTCTTACAGTGGCATTTTTTTATTCTGAACGCAGCAGTACAGTTCTTATTCATCTGTGCACTGATGACACTGGAATTCTGGAGATAACTTTTTCTTTTCCTCTTATGTTAAGCTTGAACTAGACAGTTCCTTTGGAATCAAAATGCTTCAGTGCTTTATAGAGATAAAATATATGCTTAATAAATGTAGCAATTTATTTCTATTTATATCATTATACTGCATATATCTGCATAAATCCCAAATATTTACAACTAGGAATGACAGTAAACCCCATTTCTAATTTCTTTCCCTTCTTTTTTATAATAAAATATATAAGATTTTGTGTGTTTAAATGGGAAAATGGATGACATTTTATGTTACCTATAAAATATAAATTAAAAAATAAGAAAAAACCCACATATTTTTAACAAATAGTTATAAAAGTATTGTGAGATGTTCTTAGTTATTGTATGACAATTCTTAATCCAGAGATGCTGTACAATGAAAGTCTAAGGATAGAAATAAGGCAAGGAAAGGAAAATCTTTTTTTAAACAAAGAATGCAATTGAAAATCAAAGTTTGATGATTGTTTTCTTCAAATGTACTAAATGTACATCCAGCTGCTGCAAAAGTTTTGTCTTTTTCTATCTTCCAAAATCATGGGTCTCTGTACATTGATAATCTCTTGAAGTGTTTCAGAGTAATAGTTCAGACTAACACTGAAGCCATGTTTAAATGGAACCAGGTCCTAACACAGTTACCACATAATAGATCACAAAACATATTTTAGCTACATTCACAGGATTCTCAATGTGGTAGAAAGTCAGTCTATTCAGTAAAAAGAAAGACCATAAGTGTGTTTCCATCAGTAGTTCTTCCATGGGGTATGCATTGAGTTCATGCTCTAATGCCAAGACTACTAAATAGAAGCAGGATGTCATATATATGGTCTGGCTGAAGTACAGATGTTACAGTAGCAGTTTCAACAGAATGGAAGGGTCAAATGAGAAATATTTTATGTTTTCTCCTTAATGTAGCATTAATGAATTCTCTTAGATATAAATTGTAAAAAATAAATACTATGGGAGCTGGAAGCAGAGCTTTCTGTAATATCAAGGCAATCTAGTGACTATGACAACAACCCAGAACAAGATCTTCATCTTCGTGAAAATGGGCAATTGTCCCCTTCCAGAAAGAGACACAGAGAAGTCTGTGGCACTCAGGTAAATGTGTTACCACAGTGCTTCATTCTGACTGCACCTTCATTGTACAAAGCAGATGTTTTGCATATCAAGCTCTTTTATAATAGAACTATAATACTTGACTTGTAATGATGAAAAGGTTATGCCAGTGGTTTTACCAGTTTGAAACTGGGGGAGTGTCTGTGTTAAAGAAAAGTAGATGAGAAAAATTGGAAGGAGTTATTACATTCATGAATTAAAATATTTCAGCTATTACTGAAAGGACTTTCCTCTTAATCTTGCCTCAAATCTGAAAAACATGCATTAGGGGGAAATCCTACTATTATGTTAACTTTTATGTTAAAGTATTGATTTTAGATAATATATGTATACATCCAAATTCCTGTTCTGTGATATATGAATAATTTCACTCCCTGCATATACTGAGTTCAAACCTATTCTGTTAGAGATTAAAAGGTCTGTCAAGTGCCCAGGAACATGCTGACCCTGTAGAAGCAGTGTGCTCTACACTGGAAAATTTTGCTTTGCACAAGTTCTTCCCATGGCTATGACTCACAAGAAAGTAAATCCACATTTAGATTTCTTGTTCTGAGACAAAACATGCTGAAGCAATATTAGAAAACACAAGCCAGCACAAAAGCAAACTCCTGATTAAGAATTATTTAAAATAAATATTAAAGTCTCAGTAAACTATGTGTGAATTAAGTAGTCCCTCCACTCATTTTTCTGGAAAGTCAATAAAATCATAAGCCTGCCATAAACTCTTAATACTGAGTTTTGGCTAATTGAATGGAAAGACCTATTCTTCATCTGGCTCACACTTATGACAGAAAATGATCCAGAGTGATCGGAATAAGATGGCAGAATAACATCTGGTGACAAGGAATTAGAAACAGTTGTTTCATCTACTGAAAAGAAAAAAAAAATGTAGTTCCTCCATAGGTTCCAGAGCTGAAAAGGGTAAATTTATATTAAATACACTCCTGCTATGTGAGACATTTTTATCAATCCACCCTGTTTCCATTTTAAGCAGATCTGTTTTTAAGTGCAGTTATCTAGGTCTTAGCTGTCTTCAGTCAGGCATATGAGCCTCTAAATTGAATTTGTGCATTTCTGAATTTCATTTTTACTATTTTCTATTAATTAAATAAAATTAAGGGAAATCCTATGGCTAGTTTTCCAATGTGAAAACCAAGAACTATTGTAAAAACATACAGTGAATGCAAGTCATTATTTAATTGCCAAGATACTAATTGTTTAGACATGGTGATTAATTCATTTGGCATTTACAAAGATGAAAATGGTAATTCTATAATAATGTAATTAGGGAGAGGCATATAGCCTTGAATGAAACAAGACTCAATCTGTAAATCTCAATGAACACAGGCTTTATCTAAAGACAATCCTTTTAAATTTCTAATATTCAGTATTTTTTTCTGAAGGTGGAGATTTTTGCCCAACAGATGACCTTTTGCACATGGAAATAATATTCCAAAAGCATTTCAACATTTCTTTGCAAGCAGCTATGATTTTTTAAACAAATTTCCATGCATAGGGATATTGATCTGTAAAATAAGTTATAAAGGTAGTAGTTAAGGCTTGGCATTATTTATTTGGAAATCATTTTTGTGACATCCTATATAGGTTGTTCAGATAAAATCTAACAAATTAATATTTAAAGTCCTTGTATTTTATAAAAAAATTATTCTTTCCAATTCATGCCATTCACAGTGAATACTTTTACTATATGGCCATACTGTACTTAAGGTTTTAGAATATACAAGGATGCAAATATTTTAAATTTTTTTATGTGTCTCAAGATGTGGAAGGTTAAATATAAAAAAACAATTTTTGACTTATTAAGTTCAAAATTAAGCTTATAATTATTTCAAAACTCATGGAATTATGGAAAACTAAAAGAGACATAAACAGAGCAGAGACTTTTGAAGCCTTCTTCGACAGTCTTCAACAGATTCAATGGGCTGTGGGTTTCCAGGTGCCTCAAATTGGAGGACGATGACTGAAGTAATGATAAGCCCCTAGAGAAGCCTGAACTTGTGGGTGATTTGCTGCACCTGGATCCATATAAGACCTGTGTTGATTCCCAGAATTTGTTGTTGTTCTATAATTTTATTGTGAAAAAGAACAAGCAAGTACTGGGCTACAAAATCCAGACTGAGTTTGAGCATCAGCCAATAATTTCTTTCATAATTAGAGAATCATTAAATGTTTTGGGTTGGAAGGGACCTTTAAAGGTCATCTAGTCCAACCCCCCTGCAGTAAGCAGTGACCTCTTCACTAGAACAGGTTGCTCAGAGCCCCATCAAGCCTGACCTTGAATATCTCCAGGGATGGAGCCTCCACCACCTCTCTGGGAAACCTGTTCCAGTGATCTGTCACCCTCATATTGAAGAATTTTTTCCTAATGTCCGAACTAAGTCTACTCTCTCCTAGTTTAAAACTACTGCCCCTCATCCTATCTCTATATGGCCTCGTGAAGAGTTCTTCCCCAGCTTTCTTACAGGCACCTTTCAGGTACTGGAAGGCTGCTATAAGGTCCTGGCAGAGCCTTCTCTTCTCCAGGCTGAACAAGCCCAACTCTCTTGGCCTATCCTCATGGGAGAGGTGCTCCAGCCCTTGGACCATTTTTGTTGACCTCCTCTGGATGCACTCCAACAGGTCTATGTCCTTCTTGTGCTGAGGGCTCCAGAGCTGGACACAATACTCCAGGTGAGGTCTCACCAGAACAGAGTAGAGGGTCAGAATCACCTCTCTTGATCTGCTGGCCACACTTCTTTTGATACAGCCCAGGATGCAGTTGGCCTTCTGGGCTGCAGATGCACATTGGTGGTGCATGTCCAGCTTTTCATCCATGAGTACCTCCAAGTTATTTTTCTCAAGACTACTTTCAAGCACATCATCTCTTAATCTGTATAGATAATGGGGGTGGTCCAGACCTAGGTGCAGCACCCTGCATTTGGCATTGTTGAATTTCCTGAGGTCCACCTGGGCCTACTTCTCCAGCCTGTCCAGGTCCCTCTGGATGGCATCCCATCCCTCTGGCACAGTAACCTCACCATTCAGCTTTGTGTTATCTGCAAAATTCCTAAGGGTGCAGTTAATCCCTCTGTCAAAATCATTAATAAATATATTAAACAACAATGGTCCCAGCACAGCCTCCCAAGGAACACTGCTCATCACAGTCTTCCATCTGGAAGATGGTGACCATCACCCTCTGGATGTGACCATCCAGACAATTCCTCATCCACCAAACAGTCCACCCATCAAATCTATATCTCTCCAACTTAGAAAGAAGGATGCTTTGGGGGACTGTGTCAAAGGCCTTGCAGATATCCAGATCAATGACATCTGTAGCTCTTTCCTTGTTCACAGATGCAGTCACTGCATTGTAGAAAGCCAATAGATTGGTTAAGCAGTACTTGCCCCTACTAAAGCCATGCTGGCTGTCTCAAATCACCTCCCTGTCCTCCATGTGCCTCAGCATAGCTTCTAGGAGGATCTGTTCCATGATTTTCCTAGGCCAGAGGTGAGGCTAACAGGTCTGTAGTTCCCAGGGTCCTTCTTCCTACCCTTTTTAAAAATGGCTGTAAGGTTTCCTTCCTCCCAGTCCCTAGGGACTTCACCTGACTACCATGACTTTTCACATATCATGGAGAGCTGCTTGGCACCTACATTAGCCATTCAGGACTTGAATGCATCTGATCAGGTCCCATGGACTTGTGCACATTCAGGTTCCTCAGACGGTCACAAACCATATCTTCACTTACAGTGGGAGGGACTGTCTCCCCGGTCCATGTTTTGCAGGCCATTGACTAGAGATCAGTGAGGAGAGAGGTCACCAGGGAAGACTGAGGCAAAAAAGTTGTTGAGTAGCTCAGCCTTCTCCTTGTCTGTTGTCAGAAGCTCACCATTGCCATTCAACAGGGGGAATATGGCTTCTTTAACCTTCCTTCTTTGTTTTATATATCTATAGAACCCCTTTTTGTTTTTCTTGGCATCCTTTGCCAAGTTCAGCTCTAGCTGCACCTTCACCTTCCTGACCACATCCCTACAATTCAAAGCAGAAGCAAACAGAAGCAAAGGTTTTGTCTTTAGGGTGTGTTCCAGGAAAGACTAGATTTCTGTGAGCATTCTTAGACTTTGTTGAATTAAAGGGGAGAAATGGAATTGGATTAAAGCTAACCTACAAAGGAAAGAAAATAAAATATTTGAGTGATCACATAAATCTAAGAATTAAAGTATTGCTGAGCATGACCAAGATCTCAGACATTGTAAGTAACTGTAAGATTTTCTGACCTAAGATCAGAAAAATGTCTAATGGCATTAAACATTTATTTTGATTCAAAACCTCTTCATTTCCAGTGGGCTTTGAGTTTATAATAATGTATAGTATCGACAATATGAACATTCTAATTATGAGATAAAAATATTTGTAGAAGATGTGATATTAATTTACAGCTATAAGGTTCCTTTATAATCAAAGTGAACAGAAATATTCCATGTCACTCTTTTTTTTTATTTTTTATGATAAAATTGCCTAAGGGCTCCACTGTGTAGTACTTTATTCTCTGATGGTTTCAACACTACTTAGCTATTGATACTCTTCTTAGTTTACAACCTGATTGTGAATTCTGGATGAGAGTCCCCACATTTTATAGTAGTTCAGAGAGGAGGTCAAGTTACTCCTGGAAGGCAAAGGCTAGAAAAAAACCTCTGTCACCTTTTCCATCCGATATTGTCCTTCCTTACTCTTTTCTAATATCTGCTGTACTACCTATGCAAAACTCATTAAAGTGCCTGATCTTTGCAAGTGGTCCTCATAAGAAACTGCTTATAATGTAATAAGAAAGCTTTGTTGTACCTTCACTGTTATTTGCATATCATTGCAAGGATGGCAGTAATCTCCTTAATGAATTCCTTTGTTTAACAATCGTCAAGCCTTGAGGTAAGACATGCTTAGTAATTTAGACAATCATTACTTTGTTGATTAAATAAATACCAAATGTGGAGAGACAAATTATAAATACAGCAAATTCCAGCCAGACCTAGAAAAGCTTTTAGTTGCAAATCCCAATTAGGTAGAAACAATAGTCTGTAAAAGAGCAGTCAATGGACCACAATTCATAAATGGCTCAGAGGTCCCAATCTCTTCACACAGATATAGTGATCACTGATGTCCCCTTTGCAAGGATAATTACTGCAAATCCATACTTATTTCATGTTTGGCAGTAGGACCAACTGATTAACAAACTGATTTATCTACTGCTTGTGTCACTGCTGAATAACAGAAGAGGCAGGTTGTCTGTTCTGCTACAGACTGGAGGCATAGAATGTGTATTCCCTGCTCAGATTACAAAAGTATATGCACTCAAATTGCTAAGCATTGATTCTATACTCATTGTGTCTCTTTTTCTGTGTGACAAAACCCATGGTCCTTTGTCATTAAATTAAGTCTAATTTCTTCTTTTCCGCTAACTGTTCTCATTTTTATAAAATTACAAAATCTTAGTATGGTTAGGGTTGGAAAGGACCTTTAAAGGTCATCTAGTCCAAACCTCCTGAGGTGTGCAGGTACATTACCCAACCACTGTTTATGGCTTTTTTCCAACCTAAATGATTCTGAGATTCTATCTTCAATAATTCTGGTTGCTTAGAGCAACTGACCTTTTTCCAGGGATGGGGAATCTACCACCTCTCTGGGCAACCTCTTCCAGTGTTTCATCACACTCAGCGTAAAAATGTCTTCCTTATATCTAGTCTCGAATTTTCTTTCTTTTAATTTAAAACTATTGCCCCTTGTCCTATTGCTGTAGACCCTACTAAAAGGTCTGTCCCGAAGTCTGAAATGAGCCTGATTTAAATGTCAAAAGGCCATTTTTACCTAATGCTTGTAGCAAAGGCTCTGTCTTACTGTGTTCCCTTCCACAGCCCTGCTGCTAAATGTATTTCCACTTTCAATAAATGCAGAATATAAAATAATCTTATAAAAAAGCTCTTAGCTTTTGTTCACTGTCCCTGGAAGAAGCTAGGAAATCTTGAAATCTTTACATTCTTCTATGTTTCAGCAGTTCATAAATAAAGCTGTAATCATATCCAAGCAACTATGTGAAGAGCACTGCAAAGATTCCGACTTCAAAAACTCAAAATTTAGGAAAAAATGACGGATGAGGTAGCAAGTGTAATCTCAGTTCAGCAGGAATGCATGTAGGTGTGACAGGAGCATGAATCAACCAAAGTTTTGAGAATTTGGCCAGAACTTTTCATCAAAGTGAGCACCCCTAAAGCATCAAAATCTTTGAACCAGAGGAGCTATGTTTTCATAGAAGTGAAATAAAATCAAGGAACATTTTTTAAATGAAGCAAACTTGGTGACAGAAAAGTGAAGTTATAAACACATTATCCTCAGTCATTGTGTCCTTGGAAGGCTCATGCTTCCTTTCAGGTTTGCTCTTATTCAGCAACGTTTCATCAGGTTTCAAGAAACTCTGTATGTAGTCATTTCTGTATCACTATAAAAAATACCATTTTTTTCAGCACCTCTGATCCCTGTGTCTGTTTCCAGACCTCAGAAGAGCAGTGTCATGGTTTAACTCAGCCAGTATCTAAGCACCAGCAGCTGCTGGTGCCTTCCCCCTGCAAAGGGATTTGGAGAAGAATGGAAAAAAAAATCATGGGATGAGATTAAGACAGATTAACAGGGTAACAAAACAAGATGATGATGAGGATGATGATTACAATAATAACAATAATAATTAAAAGAAATGATGCATAAATGCAATGCTCACCATAGGTGGAGGGAAAGAGTCTGATGTTCAGTATGTTTCCAAGCAAAGACTAAGCCTCCCAGCTCATTTCCCCGTTTACATACTGACATTACATGGCAGGGAATATCCCTTTGGACACCCTGGGTCAGCTCTCCTGGCTATGCTCTCTTGGATTCTGGTGTACCTGCCAGGCTATGAGAAGCTGAAAAGTTCTTGACTCAGTGTAGACACCACAACTACCTAGCAACAACTAAAACATCAGTGTGTTATCAGTGTTATTCTCATAGTAAACACAAAACACAGTGCTATACTGGCTACGAAAAAGAAAATTAACTCTACCTCAGCAGAAACCAAGACAGGCAGGAAAGAGAGATATCTAAGTAGTGAACTAAAATTGACAGGCAAAACTGATGCTATTTATCACTACCTTGCTTAGCTCTCTCTGTCCTCCCTGCCCCCCAGCAGAACAGGGGAACTGAAAATGGGGTTTGGGCTCAGTTCATCACATGTTTCTCTGCTGTTCCTTTCTCCCCACTGGGAGGATTCCTCACACTCTGCCCTTGCTCCAGACTTGAGGCCCTCCCATGGGAGACAGTCCTCCATTAACTTCTCCAGCATCCTTCTTACAGGCTGCAGTTCTTCACAAACTGACCTAGTGTAGGTGCCTTCCAGAGGATGCAGACCTTCAGGAACAGATTGCTCCAGCATGATGTCCCACAGGGTCACAAGTTCTGCCAGAAAACCAGCTCCAGTGTAGCATTTTCTCTTCATGGGGCCATAGGTCCTGTCAGGAGCCTGCTCCAGCAGAGGCTTCCCATGGGGTCACAGTGTCCTTCAGGGTATATCCACCTGCTCCAGTGTGTGGTCCTCCATAGGCTGCATGTGGAATGTCTGCTCCACTATCACCTTCCATGGGCTGCAGGGAGACAGCCTGACTCACCATGGTCTTTCCCATGAGAATCTCTGCTCCAGCACAGTGATGTAGCTGTAGATAATTATGTTACATTTAAGAAGCACTTCTGACTGAACTATTCTAGTACAACTTATAATCAAAATCTTTTGAGTTGTGTCTAATGTGCAAGGTATTCCAAAGTAAACTAAAGCTTTTAAGGTTCAAACAACCCCTAATCAATGGTATGTTTGTCATTAAGAACTTTGTACCCTTTTCATCCTTATTATTACTGGCAACACAGTGCTCTGGAGGGAACATGCTTCTTTTTTACTGCATTTTCCCAGCTAAAAGACTATATTTCACCTTCTGACACTAGGAAAAAATAGATCTTGTTTACCTAATTTTCCAGCCATAGTACCAGATTTTCTTCCAGATTGCAAAATGAACTCAACTGACCTGAAAACTGGTCTCAATAAGATCCTAGTCCATTACGGTCCACATCCCATTTACAATTCCTGCTGCCGAGAAGTATATTTGTGCTGAGCCAATGCTTTTAAAGTGCATCTCCACTGGACTCATTGTCTCTTCTTTTGACAGGATATCTGCACCCACTAGTCAGACTGGTTCTTTCACAAAATGTATGAAAGCTAATGTAGCTCAGTCAAATTTATAGTTTAGTTACATATATTTCTCTAACCCCTCATAAAAATTTAAACATTGCAAGACCTTGTCATATGATCATTAACCTATGGGTTTACTATCAAAAAAGAAACATAATTACATAAAATTGACAATTATAAGAACCAGAAAAGCTATCATACAGTTCCTGTAAGAATTTTGTATGTAATGAAGAAACAGTATAACTTTTAGTCTTCATAATGGAGATTTCTAAATTGCACTCACATCTTAATAGACAGCCACATGTTTACAAGACATATTGACTAAAAAACATAAAATCATAGAATTGTCTTGGTTGGAAGGAACTCTTTGGATCATCAAGTCTAACCATCACCCTAACCTGCCATCCACCACTACTAAACCATGTCCCTCAGCACCACATCTAACTGTCTTTTAAATATCTCCAGGGATGGAGACTCTACCGTTTCTATAGGCAGCACATTCCAGTGCCTAATAATCCTCTCTGTGGTGATTTTTTTTCCCTAATATCCAATCTAAACCTCCACTGGTGTAACTTGACAACATTTTGTCTTGTCCTATCCCTTGTCATAAGGGAGAAAAGGTCAGCCCCTACCTCTCCACAACCTCATTTCAGGTAGTTGTAGAAAGCAATTAGATCTCCCCTCAACCTTCTCTTTCCCAGAGTAAACAACCCCAGCTCCATCAGCTGCTCCTCATAACAGTTATTCTCCAGTCCCCTCACCAGCCTCATTGCCCTTCTCTGGACACACTCCATCACCTCACTGTCTTTTCTGTAGTGAGGGGCCCAAAACTGAATGCAGCACTTGTTTAGGATGTACTAAGAAAGTGTAGAAATCTATAGCTAATGTCACTACATCACAGAGCTAGATTAAGGAAGCATCATGTGACTAGACAGGGAAGGCTACTTCTCAGGGATGCATGTTCACTTCTCACATTTTTTGTGGTCTCTTCTCACACAGATTGCTCCCCTTAAAAGCTCATGTCACAAGGTGTGAAGAAGTCTGGAGTGAAAAAGGGAGTAGTGAGACAGCATTTTGTCTCTATCCTTTGCTTTCTTTCTGCATCTAATGGCAGATTTAGATCTTCTCTGCTAGATTTAACCATCAATGAAGATGACAGAAGAAAGAAATGCTGCAATGTCCCAGGGTAAACTCAGAATTATTGCAGAACAGACTAAAAAAGTAAGAACTTCACCTCCACAGCATGGTGATCTCTGATTCGACTTGACTGAGAGCTGGAGGGGACCTACAAAGCAGGGCTAATAATACTATTCTATCATTCCATAACTCCACTAATCTATGCCATTTTTCTTACATACACCTTACCAAGTCTCTCAACATTGACAATTCCACAAACTTCACAGGAAATTTCCAAGAGCTAGAATAATCTAAAACCTCACATGAACAAATTATTCCTTTCACATTTTCTGAAGTAATTTTTGTACTAAAACACTCTTGCTCTCCTTACTCTATCCACTCTAAATCTGTAATTTTTATTAAATCTAGCCTCTACTCCAACTGAGAACTTAAAGTTATTGAAAGGGAAGATAATAGGGGCCATTCCACAACAGAAATGGTTAAAAGGCCAACAGTTCTGTAGAGCATTGCATCTTCTAAAGAAATTTCTAAACAACTAGCAAAGAATTACTGATCCAAGAAAAATGTTCATTGTGCTAATGGAGTCTACCCCCAGAGACTTTCTACCTGGGCAAACATGATACAAGTGCAGGCTTTGCTGCACTCCTCTGGGCAGTTGACTCCTGAAAGCAATCAGTCTTCACTCTTTCAAGATCTAGTAGTACCAATTGTATGATAGAAATATAGTTAGAGCTTCTCCAGGTGACAAGAGAGTTAGTTTGATCTTAGAATGTGGCAGCCGTTCCCATCTTCATCTTTCCTGTCTTTGACCTACATTAAGATTACACCTATGAGATGGCTGAAACCGCAGTTTTGCAAATGCATTCAATTTAAAGGCACTAAGTAAGATATTAACAGAATGACACAAGAAATGCAAGCATCAGTAATCATTAAAATTATTTCTGTCCTAACAGTCTGTGAGCAGATAAATCTCATTTTTGTGTCTATTTCCAGAAATGACAGACAAGAAGATGAATAATCTGGTGTGTTTTGGTGTGTTTATGTGGTTTTTTAATGCGTTATATCAATTGGACATAGAAAGCACGTATTTAAAAGCATGCCTTTAATCCCTAATCCTTTTCAGACCTCATGCAGGCTAATTCAGGTAGATTCACCACCCTCTTACTGATTTGATTCTCAAGTGTCAGTCACATTTTCAAACAGTCAGCATCCACATTGGCTGCTGGTACCTTGCCATCTTGCTTCAGCTCCCATAAACTCTTAGTTGACTGTCTGTGTATGCAAGGAAGAGAGCACATAAGTAGAAAACAGCTCCATCAGGATGGTCTTAAACAATGGATATTAGAAACTACTTTTTTTATTCCCCTGAGAGTTGGAGTCTAATACGAAAGAGGTCAGTTGTTCTCATCTACTCAACTCTTGAATTTATATGAAAGCAGTAACAGTATACCAAACAAAATAATTTTTCAAGGAAGGGAGAAAGAGTTAATTTCATTGTTATGATACATGGAAATGCTACTTTCAGTTAATAATCTAGTAGTGTTGCTATAGAACATGAATCAACATTGGAAAGCAGGTTCCATCTGACTGAACATTATTACAGAGCTTAAAATGATAATGCTTTAGCTAGATGACTGCTGCCCTGCGTGTATGAAATCTTCCCATGTAAACATCTAATTAACAGTCTTAAATTTACAAGAATCTCATTTCAGTGAAATTTAAGTTTCTGGTGTTTGTATTATACTGCAGAAGTTAATGTTTAACACTTTGAGCATAACATAGTTTGGCTGTTCTGAGCTCTCTCTTCATCCAGTATAAATCAAAACAGATCCATGAAGTTGAATGAGATTAAGTCATTTCACACTAGCTAAATTTCTTACCCCTTGAGCTCCTGGTCTGTTTGAATTTTACCTACTGCATGCCAAGTCTACCTTCAAGTAATAATGCTTGAAGGTAGCTAACAAGTGAAACACAAAAACCAAGTGGGTTTTGGGGTTTTGTTTTTGTTTTGTTTTGTTTTTTTTGTGGGTTTTTTTTGGTTTTTTTTTGTTTGTTTTTTGTTTTTCTTCATTTCCTGAGATAATTATGAAGCTCTAAGAAGATTTTATTATTTCTAAATTATTATGTCTTCCAATGAAATAAAATAAGTTAATGTCATTACTATGACTTAAGAATGTAGAGATAATTATTGTTATAAAATTATTTTCCTTGAAAAGTAGAAACCTTTTCTATGTAGCAAATATTTCTAATATTTAAGTGGTATTCAAATAGAGGGGGGATTTATTAAAATATTAAAATATAATTTAATTTTAAATGGATCAATAGTACAGTATGGTTGTAAAAAATATAAAAATACTTTCATTATTTTAGAATAGTTTCAACATGTTTAGCAATATATTGTCCTAAACTCAAGATATTTTATAAAAGCTTTGAAAAGAACTTTTGGACTACAATGCAGAGCAGAAAAGACCTTAAACAGGCTTTCCTATCTCTGGCATACTTAACCTGAGGTATCTTCAGAGGCATTCTTACAGTTTTGCTTCTTTACGCAGGATCAAAAACATTCTGAAGCCAAATATTTGAGCAGAAGGGCAAGGTGCCAGTTAGCAAAGTAATGTGAAATTTTCAAAATATACCAACTGTTCTCTCTTACTTGAGTCTACCACTGAAAATACAGAATAATTAAAAAGTCATCTTGTTTGTTTAATTTCTGTAGTTAATAAATTACAGATTTGAATTGCTTTTCCCTTCACAATTGGGCTCTGATTCAGTTTAATACCTTAGCAGATGTTTAAATTTTAGGACCTTTTTATCATCGTTGACATTAACGTCATTAGCAGAGTCTTTAAAGCAAACTATGTGCTTAAGTACTTGTCTGAATAAAGTAATTAATATGAAGCATCATTAAAACCAGTAATGACCAGAATACTCATACAAAGGAAAAAGCACCCCAAGAGATCATCTTAATTCTGATATATCATTAAGTTCCAGCCTCCACTTTTATCAACACTGCAGAAGTTGTACTTCTTCCCTGTGCTGGAAGGAATTTTGTTAGCAAAACTGACTTTTAGTCAGTCACCTGTAATTATATTCACATATGTGGACACCATTTGTATGGGCAAGAGCTGTGTATTTTCATGCACAAATGTTATTGTGCAGCAAGAACAAAATGAGAGGCCTCCTCCTTGTGTCTCTTTTGAAAAAAAAACAAACTCAAACCTGCCCTGAGATAGTTTGCATAGATAAGCTTAAACAGAGCTGGAAGTAGTTTGCAATACGTTAAGTCTTAGCATAACCAGATGACCTAAGATATCACACACAGAAATTGTATTATAAATGTTTGAAAACCCTAACCAAAGGACTGAGCAAAGCATAGCCATGTTTCTAATTAAGGAAACAATATTTAAATAAAAAGACTCTATCTAGGGTGATAGTATAAAAAATTTATATAAAGTATATGGCATTCTGCTTCCTTAAGTGGTTTTAGTATAGCAATAAATCATACCCATTTTCTGTGAGAATTAGAGGCTTTTACATCTGTTATGAAGGAGCAGAAGAAGGCAAGGGGAAATGAGACAGCCCACAGCCATTCAAGGAGAAATAAAGGTTTCAACTATTTACAAATTGTTGTCCCGATTCCTTGTAATCTACATTTAAGGATGCCGACAGATTCCATACCCGAGCTAATGGGAAATGACAGTTTGCTCAAATCCGAACACTGTGAGGGGCCACAGGCTAAATAGGTCAGTGCAGCTTCTCACCATTTGCATCTTTAAAGTTGTTATTTGCAACATGCATGCAAACTGATATCCTATTCCTTGTTTTAGGCCACAATGAGAAAAACAGGGGAAAAATTTCTAAACACTTCAGTAACTTATAGCCTTTACCCAGTCACTAGATGTTAGTCTTCAGTGTTTTTAACTAACTGTAATGCGTCTCTGAATCCTGTGATTATTTTTCCAAAGTCCTATAAAACTTGACTTTAGCATGAAAAATAAAGTCAAAATATAATACAAAAAAAAAAACCCCAAAACACCCCAAAACACCCCAAAACTGATTAAAAACAGAGAAAGGTAGAAGTCTGTAGAGACTAATCAAACTACTCATTGCTAATTCTTCCTCCCCACCAAAAATGAAGACAAAATTACTTCTATTTTTCTTATTCTTTAATCGTTTTTTTAAAGAATATATAGCTTCAAGTGCAATCCGTCCAGTATTCATTTTTATTAAGATCCAAGCGCTGCATCATGGTCTCTGCTACAAGTCCTTGGTAAAACACCGATGATTGTTTAATAATTGCAATTATTTAGCTGCCTCAAGTGCACAGCTCCTTCAGCACCCAGACTCCAGGGTACATTGCAGAATTTTTAAACAATTTCTAACCACAGCATCAAGACACCTATTTCTGTGAATCCACTAAGAATGATGCAACAGAATGAAAGTTAGAGTCTCCTTTCTCATTATGTTAGTCTTGATGTAAGGCTCTGCTCACTGATTTTACATGTAATGGGAAGATCAAATGGACAGCCTGGCTCTGATGGATCAAGGTAAAAGTGATAGAGTGAGCTGAAAATTTCCACTATCTAAACCATTATGTGTTCTATTGGCTGCACATAATACCTGAGAACTTCCTTGGTGGGTGGTAGTAGATATTAATTAACTTTTTTTTTTTTTGGTAAGACAGAGGAGCAGTTAAAGTATCTGAACTACTAATGCATTCCAATAATTCTTAAGAATTAATCAAAGGAAAAATAGTCACAAGAATGCTAGAGTTAATTCTTTTTTTTTAGACCTTCCTTTTTACACCAAAACAAAGGCTGTATTTCCTACTTCTTTACTCACTCTCTCAAAATAAGGCTAAAGATTTTGGTCACTCCAACAAGTTTCCTATGCATAAAACAGCAGGAGGAAATAAAGCCTACTAATTTTTAATTCAAATACTGTAAAAGAGAGGATACTTCTTTGAAATCCTGCCAACTACCANTAAGCAACTCTTAATTATTGTATTTTACTCAGTCTCTAAATCACAAGAAGCCTAAAAGCAGTTGAATTTTGTAATTCAGATTTGTGGGGACCTTCCACCCTGTTCATCTCCATCACCACTTTTTCTTACCTCTCCGTCAGTCCATGCTGATTAAGAGAAAGCATTTCTGACTGCCAAATAAAGAACTTTCAAACACCATCTATGAGCAAAGATCCAGCATTTCCTGGGAGCATAATTTTGATCCATCAGCATGTCACTTTTCAGTTCACGTCAACACCACATATGCAAACATTTCATCCTTCAAGATAAAGCATCACATTATCAAGGATATTACTCTCCCTGGTACATACTTCATTGGTACAAGAACAAAATGGATTAAGTGACTGATCTTTGTGAGATTTGTTTAAACAAATGTACTAAGAATGTTTCCAATCTTAAGTGTTACAGCTAACCACTAGCTTTGAATAGATTGCAAATATTTTTACAGTGAAAGTAATCACTTGGAAATATTGTCTACAAACTATAATTACTGTGTATTTTGCAGCCTTCCAGTGTAAATCTAAGTCCAGTCCTGAAGACTTAAAGAAGAAAATTCACACTCTCATTTGTTCTTCTATGTTTTTGTAACAATTCTCAGTCTAATTTACTGAGTTATTCTGTCATTAGCAAAATTGATATTGTAGAAATGCTACTAATATCTATTTACAAACTTATATTCTTGACTTGAAGATGACAGGCATTGTACATCGAGCATACGAGAGCTGCACTATTTCAGATAAAATCATATAGGAAGAACATATATGAGATACATTTTTAAACTCACATTCAATTTCAATTTAACCCTTTCCATAATTAATTTTGGGGATTTATTTTCTTTTTTTAATATTCACGGGCATACAGTTTGTAGTGAAGGATGTGGTTAGTTGATTTCTGACAGTGCATGTTCAAGTTCAAAGACCTGCATCAGGTGAACACCACCACCGTCATTACCAGACTTTATAACCCTCATTTATTTAGACTGTCATTAAAGTTACACTATAGTCTTGAGACAGCTGCCCTCCCCTCTCCCCACTCCCACCCCCCTCCCAAACTGCTGCTCTTTTGGAGTCCCTGCAATTTCATCCTGGTTCATATCTAGATTTCAAAAAGACCCACTTACATCTGTCTGTGCTCTAAGCAGTTATGGCCTTTCACAGGTATGTGTCACATTTGTCAGCCCTATGCAGGTATCTCGGATACCTTACAGCTATTTCTATGTGAGCAAGTAGTGTGGATCAATAGGAGCAGCCAAAGCTGACACTGCCTACCCTGTCTAATTCTGAGTTTCTCTTTGCATCAGTTCTAGTCCCATTCCACAGCTTGGATGCATATTTGTAGCTGAAAAGCAAAGGACTCCTCAGGCATCCCTCCCAGCTTGGTATCAGCTGAAGCTCATGTGCTCAGACTGCTTCATTTTATGAACCAGAACTATGACAAGTGGAGACAATGGAGAAATTAATTTCTAGGTCATGTTCTTTATGTGAACAGCATCTCAGATTTTGTCCCTCTAATGATGTCAGGTTATGACCGGCACTTAATATCTGTGGAAATAAATCAAGATTTGAGGGTGAAATACAGTTCCAGGTTGAGATATCCAAGTGTAGATATCTACAACTGCAACTTCTCAGAGTCATCTGAGCCCTCCTGCTTGTTAAGTTGATCATTTCTGTCAATGAACTATTACATAAAATTTCTAGCATCCACCTTTTTGTGTCCTTGTCATTATGAAAATTGAGAAAATACTTGGAAGAATTATTTCCCTTTTAAAAGACAAATTTTTCTCTTCTGTTCAATCCAGTTAATGTTCTTAAATTTGTGTATTGAACCTGTTTAACCAGTCTTGTGAATTTCAGCATGAAAATCATGCTTGAAAACCAGGGAAGATCAAATCTGCATTTCTTTGTTCTAGAAAATGTTTCTTCTTATTAAATATTATGGCAATTAATCTCAGTCAGTTGAATCATGTTGAAATTTACCTCATGTCCATTTGCTGTCATGTCTTGATTATTTTTCTTAATAATTCCTGATAAAAATATATGTTGCCTCTGGGTTTAAGCCAACATACTTATTGGCTCAAAAACATCAAAACTCATCTGTTTTTCACTGGTATTAGATGAAAACTCTTTTCTACATAGACACTATGGTCATGTGCTCATTTTTTCAGAGTCCCTGAATGGGCAACATCCCTCCCCTTTATCTGATTACAGTGAGGTTTTCTTGCTCATATAAAATAATTTCAAAATTATCACCTTGATCTCCCATCCATCCTCTATCCTTTCACCTATCATCCTAATCTTTCCATCTTTCCTTTGGTTTCTACTAGGTTAATAATTTACGTATTTGTTAGGTTTGTTGGTTGTTTTTTTTTTCTTGAATTATCCTTAACCCTACCCAAGCCTCTTTTATTCTCTCTTGCTTTCCTTTTATTTATGAAGTTAAAAAAAACAACTTTAGCTTTAGTATTTTCTCATTAAAGTATATGGACATGCTATGCAGGTGGTCTTTCCATCACTGAGAGATATTGGCTATAGGGAGGAGAAGTCTATGTTCCTGCTGTTTTATGTGACTAAATAAAACATTTCAGTTTCTGTCATAACAAGCCTCTGGCTTTTCTCCCTAACACAGAAAAAAAAAAAAAAAAAAAGGAAGAATAGATGAATGCTAGGCATTTTAAGGAAAGTATCAATTTCTGAGCCAAATAATTCACCAGCAAATGTGTTTGCAATTCCTTTGATTGAGCAATTATTCTCTTCCTCATGGATAGCAAGAGCTTTTTGCTAAATAGAAATGCAGCTGATGATATATATAAGATTCATTAGATGATTTTCCATATGCATCTAACTTCTGAGCTCAGAATGAAAAACAGTTTTAGATCAGGACTTACACTGTGTGTCAGCTTTTATGATTTGTAAACACTGTAGGAGTGTCCTTTCATCTGTCTGATTCTGACAGTATATTGATGAAAACTATTACTGTTTTTCAAAGGCTTTTGTCATACTAATGGTATGATATCTTGACAGTATTGATCACAGAGCATCTTGATAGGAAAAAGAAACTCACACCAAGAGGAAAAGAAGGAAGGTAACATCCCTGCCAGTTGCTAAAGCAGTTTCTTCAAAGTTGTGTTATTTTATAACAAAATTTCAGGTCTTCCTATTTTTTGGGGAAAAAACGCCAGAACCTCAAAAAAATCTAATACAGTGTTATTTGCTGATTATAGTTACATTTACTATAACATTACCTTTAGACAAATAATTGACTCAAATGCTGATATATATTTGTTTAGAGCAATCTGGAAGATACACCATCAGATTTCACTGCGGAATTTGAGAGCTGACATGTCCTTCCTCTGTCCCATTCACTTTTGAAGCTATTATTATCTTCTGTCTTTCTGCCGAGAGCAGCAAGTGGTTTCACCTCTGAAGTGAATGGAAGTACATTTTCTACTGGAATGAAATTGTGTTCTCCACCACAATGTTTATAAGCCTCAGATAAAACACCATTTTTTTTCCCAAACAGAGTAACAAACCATATATTATTCTTTTTCAAGAAAAAATAAAATATATATATATGCAGTCTCATAAAAGTGATTTAGTTTGAGAACACTATTAAATCTTAAGCCTTTAGTAAATCACTCCTAGTTTAAATCAAAAGTAACTCAGCTTTGCATATTAACACATGTAGCCTAAAAAGGGAACACTTTCCCTAGTTTGGCTGCTGAAGAGTCTAACCCAGACCTGTTAATCAGGATGATCAAGGTACCTTACTCCTGATAAATACTTATCAAGAGTAAACCACAACACTGTACTCTCCACAATATCTGATCATGGCCTCAGCAGAGGACTCCCAGCAGAAGATGTGCTAGTCACAACATTAACATATAGAAAGTCCTCTCTGTAGAGGTATATATAAAAATAGAAGCATCGCTGGGGAAAGGCCACCCACATACTTAGACTCTCTTACATCTCCTCCTCCACTTTGATGTGATAACAGAAAACACTTGCTAAGGATTAGGATTTCCTGGGCTGCATCAAAAGAAGTGTGGTCAGCAGATCGAGAGAGGTGATTCTGACCCTCTACTTTGCTCTGGTGAGACCTCACCTGGAGTACTGTGTTCAGCTCTGGAGCCCTCAGCACAAGAAGGGCATGGACCTGTTGTAGTGCATCCAGAGGAGGTCAACAAAAATGGTCCAAGGGCTGGAGCACCTCTCCCATGAGGATAGGCCAAGAGAGTTGGGCTTGTTCAGCCTGGAGAAGGCTCTGCCAGGACCTTATAGCAGCCTTCCAGTACCTGAAAGGTGCCTATAAGAAAGCTGGGGAAGAACTGTTTATGAGGGCATGGAGCAATAGGATAAGGAACAATAGTTTTAAACTAGGAGAGGGTAGACATAGTTTGTACATTAGGAAAAAATTCTTCAATATGAGGGTGACAGGTCACTGGAACAGGTTTCCCAGAGAGGTGGTGGAGGCTCCATCCCTGGAGATATTCAAGGTCAGGCTTGATGGGGCTCTGAGCAACCTGTTCTAGTGAAGAGGTCCCTGCTTACTGCAGGGGGGTTGGACTAGATGACCTTTAAAGGCCCCTTCCTACCCAATACATTCAATGATTCTAGGATTATCTGCTTTCAACATCCACACCTGCAGAAGGGCTTCCAATGCACATCTCCCATTTCCTTTGAGAGTCCCATAATCACCATCCAATCCAGGAGAAGATATACAATATCTGCAGGCAGCAGGGGGCTTAAAGGCCATGTAAGAGCCGCTATGTCCTTTTTAGCCTTGCAGCTCTTCTCTGTTAGGAAAGGAACAATAATTATTTATTTCTCTTCCGGGGCTGCAGCTTTAACATAAAACAAATTCAGGGGTTTTGTCATTTTAGAAGAGCAAAATTGTGTTCATTTTCACCTCTATGTAGCTTCACAGATTTTATGATTAATAATGTGTAAGCAAAGCCAAAATCTGAAACCTGGAAATGGTTGAACAACATTTCTCATGAGTATGCTTCAATGGAGTTCCTTACATAGAGATATAGTGGAGTTGCAATTGTGCAAAACTCAAGGAAAATATTAAAGCCGAGCTAAAAAAGCAGAGATTATTTAAATCCCTATGCTACTCTGTGTAGCAAAGCCATAAATCATATTTTGACCAGATACAATTAATTTTATGCTTTTTCTAGTCCTCTTTTATATTTTACTTCCCATTCTTCACATGTTTCATTTTTAAGGTCATTTTTTTCTAAATGGAATAGCCCGTGCTTGATATTGAAAAGTAATTTGACAATAATATAGCAGTAAAACTTTAAATACAAATTATGAAGAATCACCTTTTTTACTTTATACAAAAGGTTCATTAAAATTCACCATTGATAAGTGCCAAAGGATACTAATCCACTGATGGCTTCCTGAAACTTTTTGAATTAAGGATGGAGAAGGAGTAAAATGGGTTTATTACAACCCTTTTGAAACAGAAGAGAATTCAATTATCATCTTCATCATTCCTTGCTACAGAAGCATCGTTCCTTAAACCTATTTATTTTCTCTAAAAGACATCATCATGGAATTTGGCTGCTAAAGCTGGAGATGTATTTTTATATTTATGTATTTATCCTTTTCAGGATAACTATTCTTCCACATGGGAGCCTGCGAATCCTGAATGCTTCCAAGTCTGATGAAGGACGGTATTTATGCCAAGGTGTAAATGTATTTGGATCTGCAGAAATCATTGCATCAGTATCTGTTAAAGGTATGAAAATTACTTTGATGATAACAATGATTTCAAATTCCTAATATTTCATTATTTCTTAGAATCCCTAGTCAAGCATACAACAGCATTGTACAGGTAGATTAAAAATGCCTTTTCAACAAGTTCAGAGACTAAACTTCTGGTCAAATATTGTATTCCTGCAAGAGGTTGCATACTCAAGCTATCATACATGTATGTCAGAAGAAGTAGTATATATATTAAATATCTCAGATCATTAATAATTCTATAAGTAAAAGAAAGTGGGAAAAACAGAAAATTTAAAGATCAATATCCCTTTTTGGCATATATTAGCTTTGTGAATATACTTACCCTTAAACGTTTCTTCACGGGAATGAAGTTTAGTTTAAAGTAATAATTGTACCAATAAAAATTCTAAGGAACAATAACTTAGTTCCTTATAACAGTAATAATAATCAAATCACTAAGTTGAAGTTAATTTCCAAACAACTTTTTTGCACTTTTCAGAGTAATTCTTAGATGATCATGTCTTTTGTTTTTAATTGTTGAATTCTTTTGACTTCATTTTCCAAACTGTTTCCTGTATATATCATGTCTGGAAAATTCCCATTTTAAGTGATAGAACTGGTATTTTTACCAAAGGATTCCAGGTGCTACATCCTTAGAAAATATTGATATCTTTTTTTTTTCTTAGATTAGTAAATCTATTCATTCCTCCATCCCAGAATTCCTATAGATTATTATTTAGGATTATTATTATTTAGGATTCTGCCTTACTGCTTCCGTGAAAGCAGCTGTACATACTGTTCACCACTGCCATGAATTCCTGTGCATTATGGATATATTCCAGTATTACAGACTATGTATTTGAAACAGTAAATGCAAGGTTCTGGGCAGACTAAGAACTCTGTTGTATTATTCTGGTATTTTACTCTAATTAGACTTTCTTCTAAATGTCTCTAATCCTTCTGTATTTCTAGAACCTACAAGAATAGAGCTGACTCCCAAGAAGATAGAGTTGACAGTTGGAGAAAGCATTGTCCTCAGTTGCAAAGCCCTTCATGACAGCACACTAGATGTCAATTTCTATTGGACACTCAATGGGCAGCCAATTGACTTTGAAAAAGAAGATGGACACTTTGAAAGCATCAGGGCAGTAAGTGACCATGCATTTGTTATCTGTGTACCGCAAACTGATAAAAATTTTTATGCTTTTCCCTGTATTGCATTTATAAAATTCTGAACAAATTGAACATGACCTGACTTCACTAATATTGGAAAGAAATATTTGGTAGAGCAGGCACAAATGGTAGCTCACTAGAATTAATTCAAGCACTTTTAATCAAGAAAATGTTAAACTATATCTTTTTAATATTAGTGAGGCATTTGATGATCTTTGTGAGGGAGTATAAAGTAGTTTGACTCAAATCCTTTTTATATTCTTCTGCTGATTTTAATATAGAATGGATACTTCTACAAGCATTGATGTCTTTCTCACAGATAACATGGTTGTTGCAATGGCCACACCTTTCAATGCTTTTACTTGCCTACCAGTTATTATAATATCTAAATAGCAAGGACTATATTTTCCAGCTGCCCTGCATGAGGTATGTTCTATCTGTGGAACCATTATTTAAATCAATAAATATCCTATGGAAAAAATATGCATACCAATTTCAAATATTACCCCT
Source organism: Heliornis fulica (assembly GCA_013399135.1). Taxonomy (NCBI): domain Eukaryota; kingdom Metazoa; phylum Chordata; class Aves; order Gruiformes; family Heliornithidae; genus Heliornis; species Heliornis fulica. The sequence continues at coordinate 143,489 of VXBZ01000797.1, forward strand.
TCATTCAAAACCAATATAATATGACCAAACAGTATGATATAGTAGTTCTATCAATCTGTGAATTCAAACCTATGACACGTGAAATGGTTTGAACTTAGCAGAAAGAAATCTCTTTATGTGAATTTGTTTGGAAACAGAATCTACAGGTATTTAACTCTCATGTTCCCACTAATGAAATGTAAATCAAATGTCCATGCTATGTTGAGAAACATAAAGCTTACAAAGGTTAAAAAATTTTAAAAAGAAAATCTAGTGAGCTGCAATCAATTTATACTTCTGCTTGCCTTTATGCAAGACATAGTATATTCACTTTGAGGTGTAGATGTTATTTTAAAATTTGGTTTACTTCAGTAATTTTTCTAATTGAAAAGTATAGCTTAGTGTGAAGATTCTTTGAATACCTATCTTCATCTAAGGAAGTGAGATAAAGGAAAGAAAACTTATCATTCTTTGTTTTTAACTAAGAAGTTAAAATATTCTTTAATTCAAGAAAGCATCCTATGATTACAATTTAACTAAAAGTAATTCCTCAAAAATTTAAATGTAAATGTGTTACTTGGTTTGTTCAGTGCATTTCAACATCTTCTGTGCTGAAGGGAATTTCTAATCACTGGGAAAAACCCCCAGGCTAAGAAATTTCTGAAGATATTTCTCCTATCAAAGTAAAGCTAATTTAATATAATTACAATCGTTTCATGAAAACAGGATTTTCTAGATCTTTCAACAATAATTATTTATTAATTTCTTTTCTACCAGGGAAAGGCCTCAAACTGATGGAATTAAGGCTCATTCAAACTTAGAACCTGGTAGTTGATATACTTGGATATAGATAGCTTTGCCCAGGTATCTCAGTATGAGTTTATGACTTCCTTGTCACTGTGTTTCTAAAGAGTCACTGCTACTTCTACTAAGTGAAAACAGTATTAATCAGTCATAATGGAATCAACCCTCACTGTCAAAATGACTGGTGATTAAAAAAGTGTTGTGTAAAGTAAAAATCTGACATCTTTCTTTTCAGAGGAACACAATTTTTTCCCCCCTAAACTATAATTTTACAAACAGCATATTTCAGCTGTTCAGAAAATAAAATCAGGCTGAAAAGAAAGGATTGCTAATTTTGCATATTATTACAAAACTAAGTCCTACGTTGTCATTGTTAAAGCAATGGTGAAATAGTGAAGTACCGTGGAACTCTAAAGAAGCACCAAAATGAAACATCAGTCTCTGATGCTTTTAGGCTGCACTAGCTTCCTTTGCATTTACAAGATTGGTCACACTTCATTTACTTGCATTCCTAATGCTTTTAAATGTCAAGACATTTCTTTTGTTTTTCACTCTAAAGAGAGGGTGGAAGGGTAGGCTTGGATCAACCAGAACAGGGCTGAAGATACACCAGTATAAGGCGGGAAATGCTCCTTTTCAGAGTAGTGGATGAGTCAGTTCTAGATATTTTTAAATGCAGTGTATTTAATAAAAATAATATCGTTTGCACAAACTTAGTGCAAAATCATTTTGTTCTGCACACAGTGCTACTTCATCAGATTAAAAAAAAATCAGGTTTGTTTGGGTTTGGTCTACTTATTTGAAAGCCTGACAAACTCAGTATTATTTGAATGGGGTTTGTTAATAACAAAACCGTTGTCAACCTCTCACCACCAGTTGCATTGCTNATCAAAAGGATGCAAATATATTTCTTTACTTCATTAAAACCTAAAGCATGACCAGGTACTAGGGGAAAGCAAGACATAAAAAAACCTTTTCTGTTTTTCCTGTCATGTAATCTCCCTTAACCTATACATTTTCAAATGAGTAATATACTTTTTGATAAGCATATCTTCAAGAATTCAGAAAAAAAAAAAAAAAAGAGATCTTGAGAAAACTGGAAAGGAGATAGAATTCCATTTATATCCCTTATTTTCTGTTTTTGAATTATTTTTTTTTAATTGGATGAGTCAGTTTTNAACAAAACCGTTGTCAACCTCTCACCACCAGTTGCATTGCTCATATTTTCATCATGGCAGGCCCAGGTGTTAAATATGATAAACATTCTGATGCTTAATGTAGTGTTATAAAAGCTATAACCAAAGTAACACTTGGTTTGGCTGTAGATAAATTTCCACTTGCTAAAATTGAATGCTCCCTAGTAATTACATTTAAAAGGAAAAGCTTCTTTTAATAATACTATTATTATGCTTCTTTTTAAATTATCCATTTAGATTTTGTGCCATAAATTGTTCATAGTCAGAACTAATTTTTATAGAAAGCAAAGGTGGTTTTGCTGTTATTTACTGGACTATCAAGCTTTTAGCACCTATAGCAATTTAGGTACTTCAGGGACTAGTCTGGCAAGAGGATAAGTGTGGTAAGGGTGTCAAGTTGAACAAATTTGTGCAGGTAGAGAACATTCAGGTAAAGAGACTTGACTCCACTGGAGTGTCAGCTGCAGGCTGCATTCTAGAAAAGGGAAACATCCCATATCTTGTTTATGCATAACTCCACAGTACACTTGATAGCAGAACAATGATGCAAAGGGATGCATATACCCAGAATTCTTTAGCATTAAGAAATTCTTAGTCTACAAAAAAAAAAAAAACTTCAGTAACTTTTTAACTTTGTTTGGGATAATTTGTGCAATTAATAGAAACAATTTTTAATAGAAATCAAGGTGCCAAGATTTCTTTCTAGCAACACTGATGAACACTTAAGGACAGAACATGTAGATCTGCCTGCTTCTATTAGGGTAATTGAATTTCTTTCTGTTATGCCAAGTCCAGAAGTCCTGTTCGAAAAAGCCTATTCAGAATTTTCTTTTTCTAAGGTACCCATTGACTTTAGGTTTGTTCTGGAGGTATCCTTTTCTAGCAAAAGACATCTGCTTTTGTGAGAATATTTTCATCTTTCATCCAGCTATCATCACTCAAACTCTATATTTGAAAGCCGACACTGTTTTTATGGCAGCCAACCAAAATGATTTATTGTACTTATCCACAGACCAGTAAGCAGCAGCACTGCTCTTGGTCTCCCTTACCTTGACCTGCATGAGTACCTTTCAGGCTCAGGAAAGTGATTTAATCTCAATATCTTCTTGGTCTTTGATCCAAGCTGAAACTGCCACCATGGGAAGCAATAAGCACAGCTTGTCATGTTATATTTTACAGTTGCCGTTTGTTCAAATGCAGTGAATTAAAATCTACTGTTTCATGTAGAAAAGGCCAGTAGATAGAGACTGGAAAATACATTAACTACTCTCTATCACTTCAGACTTGAATCTGATAACCTAGAACCTGAGAGAGGGAGTATAACTTTAAACCTTTCCTTACATTTTCAAGTGTCTTCATAGTACTTTAATCATATTTTAGAAGTTAAGATTAAAATCTCCTAAGCATTTTCTCAATAGGCAGCACTAAGTTCTACACTACATGAAATCAATTAAAACAGCAGGCTGTTAATAATAATGTCTTTCTTTTTTATTGGACATAAAACCAAACAAGGCTAATTAAATAGGGAGTTTATTTAACACCATTCCACCTCCCCACACTGAGGAAAACTGCTAAAATTGTCAAAAGTCTTAAAGAAGATATATGCTCTGTGCACAAGGAATTTTTATTCAGGGTAGTGCTGCTAAATCAACCTCATTGCTATCAATTTGTTTCACTGTTTGTTGCAATACTTTCCTGCTGATGGAAGAGGCTGAACACAGCCATTACTGTCAACCCAAGTCTCTAGAAATTTCAACCCTATGCTCATTACCAGGTTTTTCCCATTTGTCACACAACAGCAATTAAATTCTTGAGTTATTTGAAACAGTTTCAAAATGAAAAAGAAAAAAAAATCTTATCTTTTGGAAGCAGTAATTTCTTGCAAACAAGGGAGGGAACAAAATGGGATAAGGATTGCTGGTGAAACATTTTGAAATGGGTTTTAAATGAATGACAACTACAAACCAAAATCCGAATACAGTGAAGACCATGGTCTAATGTACTTTATCATGCATTCTTTCCAGGTTATAAGCAGTCCTCATGAACCGATTTAATTTATAGACGTAGCTGCATGCTTCATTAGAATGGAACACTGACTATTTCTTGGAATCAAACAAGTACATAAATTGATGTTACCAAGTGCTTGTACCTTTGGTTATGAAAAGAGAGTAGGGAGAGAGAAGTAACCTCTCCTTTATTTAATTTTACTTTGAAGGAGGAACTTATCTGACCATTCTAGAAAAATGTCACGTAACATTCCTGAATACTGACTACTGTAAAAAAATAAAGTCATAAGAAAGACATACAGTTTTAAACTGGATTATTCTATTAAGGTATTAAGTACCTTCCCTTGTTCACATGAAACATTCTAAAAAGAAGAAACTTGCGATGAGTAAAAGATATTTCATGACAGTCCATTCTTTCTCCTTTTTACTTGCAGCTAATGGAACATTTAACTGCTTAGCGCAGTGTTAATCTGGGTTACAACAGCACAATTATTTGAACCGCTGATCGATAGTGCCTCATCCTTCCTAACACATTTGTAGCTTTGCAACCTTTTGGCTGTGGCAGTGTTTTCCAGAGCTCCCCTGGCAGAATTTCTCCCTTGCAGCTCTTACACTTAATGATCACTGTGTAACATCTGCTCTTAAATACCATGTTCCAGACAACATTAAAATACAAGAAGTTTTAGTAGGTTCAAAAAAAATAAAAGGTTATAAAACTAGGGGAGGGGGGAAAAGGCAAAAATTAAACATCGTCTTTTTCATTGCCACTGACTGCACTGGAGAGAACCTCAAAAGAATACTCTTTCTGGCTGGCCACCAAGAAGTGTGCTCCATTTTCTCTTTCATTTCTTCCTCTCTCTTTGTTCCCTTTTTGATTTTTCACCTAGGTAGTTTTCTTTAGTAGTGTTGACATGTGCATCATCTTCTAATAAACCTCTGTTCAATGCAAGTATGTCACAACATTCTTTTTTGCAACACACTAATCAAAACCCAATTACATGTCTGTTCTTCATGCTTCCCATGTTGGTGTCTTCTCAAAATGTGTCCCATCTTGGTTTTATTTTCATTTCTGTCATCTTTATCCACTACTAGCACCACCTTTCGACTCAAATCATATGTGTAGCTCCATGCTCTCTTTTTGCCTCTTTTAATGAAAGCACAGGTACCCCATATTATTCAGCAGTTTCTTCCTTCTTTCTCCTGGTAATAGCAACAGAGAAACAGAATATTAATTTAGTGACTATAACATAGTGGGCCTCTCAGTCCTGAAGCTTGTAATTTCATATCTTTTTCTCATTCCTTCCAATTTTCACTTTCAATACTTTTTCTGTTTTCTTTAATCCCTAAACCTCACAAAACTACCCCATTACATTCTATCTGATACTTGTTTAACTCCATCTCGTCCTCTGCTTCCTCTCAATAAAATTAATCAAACTAATTTGTAGCAATTCAAAATGCACTTTGACATCCTCCCTATCTACTCCTAATATTCAAGCACTCTCTGTCATCTACTCTGAACCATCAGTTTCCATTATTCTTGCTTCATGTACACAAACCCCTCAAAAATACTGGCATTGGAAGGATCCACAGCTCTCCTGGATATGTCTTACAGATCCACAAACCTGAAAACCTCAAAAAGCATGGCTTTTTACCTTATACACAGGGAAAATGGAACTTGACAGGTTAGTCAACCTGCATCAGCCTTGATACTACTATCCTACCATTATTATACAACAATATAGTGGTATAATAATTTAATCTTCTTTCCTCCAAATATGCTTATATGATTAAAAGATAGAACTCACAATTTTCCATTATCACTGTATCAACAGAGAAATCTGCTTTTTAAACAGAATAAAATATTTGCAATTTGTAAACATCGTAAGCAGTAAGCAGACATGTATTTGATGTTCTCAAACCTGAGAATTTGCATGAAATGGCGCTTAAATTGTGCTAAATGTATTATGAACGTAAGATGGCTTGAAGCCAACAATCCATCATAATGCAGACATAAAATGTCAGCATAATTTAAAAGCACTATATTGTATTGCTATTTTTCACTGCTGTTGATGGCATAAACAACCTCTTGCCAACATCAGTTTGCCAAAAATAACTCCATTGCAAATCAAATATGCCAGACAATCAAGATTGAGGTGTGAGATTTTTTTTTCAATTTAATCTGACTGAATTTCAATAATAAAAAATATTTTGCCTAGTCAAATTATGCATGAGACAAGAATTCATCTAACCTGCAAGTCATCTGTAAAAACCTATATATATTTTAAATAATAATTTAAACTGAACAAGATGGTATTAATAGCCCCGGTCATTCTTGTTTAGGATCAAATCTCAGTCCCATAATTACAAACTGTTGTTTTAGTGTTCTGAGTTTATACAGAATACAACCTTATGAAATGTTTAGGTATTTTCCATACTTTATGTACCTCCCAATCTTCTTCTGTATAGGAACCACTTTGTGGGAAAGTATCTTCACCTCTCACTGTCAACTGTTTTAAATGATGGCCACCAAACCTCACTAAACTCCTGTGGTCATAAAAAAGAAATTACTCAAACACCCCTTAGGCTTTCATCGTGAAAGTTTTCCTGCATGGCAGACAGTGTTTGCCCACTCTGTTTTTGTGTTGACTTAAGCTTTTGTTGAATCATGATTGGTTATAATAGTCCCACTACCTTTTTAGACATCTTCTTGCCAAGAAGAGAGACGATTTTCACTGCATGTTGTCCATATTGAATTCCCAACCCAGATCCTCAATATAAGTAATAGGCAGCTTTTATAGACCCCAAGCCTTTTAGTGCAGAAGCTGAGAGCTGTAAATTGCCACGTCATCTCTATTGATTACCCAGTATCTTGAACTTCCTTGCCTTTTTGTCCTTCTTTCCAAGATAAAGCAGACCTACATTCAGAGAACTGCACTTGGGAGCGCAGAAGTATGATGATCAATGTTGAAAATGAACAGCATAAGAAACAAAAGTTAGGGTTGATATAATGACAAAATAATGATTTAAGGTTCCTAAGTCTCATATATATATTCTACATATGATTCAGTAGTTTGAACATATTTGATGAGCTCTGTGAAAATCAAATCAATGTTTAATTCTTCCACTTTAGAGCTAGGGGGAAGAAAACAATACATTTACTACATGTCAAAAGAGAGCACCACAGTGAACTCCATTTCAAATGCAGGCAGATTATAGATTGTTCTTGTCCAAAACCTTCAAAAGAAAAGGTTGGATATGGAATGAACCACCTTGATTTAGAGATAAAACCTCAAATGAATGGACAGATTAACAGGGAAGTTTCCTAGCAACTGATCAAGATGATAAACTCACTCTTACAGGAAGAATCAGTGTAATTCTCTCCACTTGAAAAATGATATGTAAAAGTTACTTTACTGCAAAGTAACCTCTTAGGATTTATGAAATGGAAAGGAAAATAACCTGGATGAAGAAGTATTAATTCACAAACACTAAGTTCTCTGAAAGTTGGCTTAAATTTGAATTATTTTTTTTTTCTCCACAAATCAGCATTAGGGCAATGTGTGCAAAAGGCAAATCCAGTAGGGTGATTCTCAGGGAGCAAAGTATGCATATTACATGCTCCATGTAACCTTTTGGAGTTTGGGAAGTATCTCAACATCAAAAGCAAAATATATGTATAGGTGTCACCAATTCTTGTTTAAAATTACTTCAAACAATTTAAAAATGTACACTTAATAAAGTTGAATTTTGGATGTAGACATAGAAATTTAAATACCACTAATTTCAGCTTTGAACAATATTGCTGATACACCAGGCTGTTCTCATATTAGCCCAGATGAGAGTTCTTTCTACACTGTTTGCATCTGTGCCACCCAGTTTCTGTGTTCCCCAAACAGAGGGTGTGTCTCTGCTTTTGGTGAAACATTATGCCTTTCTCCAATGAAAGAAAACTAAAAGTGATTGACAAAGTTTCTGACCTTAAGTACTTTTCCTAAGGGAGTCTCTGCTGCATTCATGCCTAGTTGTTTGGGGTTTTTTAACTGGAATGATAATTGCTCAAATATAAAGAGCAGCTGCAATGACATCAGATAATGCTTGACCAACCAGATCTCCTTCTACAAGAAGGTGACCTGCTCGGTGTATGAGGAGAGGGCTGTGGATGTTGTCTACCTGCACTTCAGTAAAGCAGTAAAAGCCTTTGACACTGTTCCCCACAGCATCCTCCTGGAGAAGCTAGCTGCTCATGGATTAGACCGGTACATTTCACTGGGTTAAAAACTGGCTGCACAGCTGGGCCCAGAGAGTTGTGAAAGGAGTTAAGTCCATCTGGTGGCAGGTCACAAGTGGTGTTCCCAAGGGCTTAGTGCTGGGGCTGGTCCTGTTTAACATCTTCATTAATGATCTGTATGAGGGGACCCCGTGCACCCTCAGTAAGTTTGCAGACAACAGCAAATTGTCTGGGAGTGTGGATCTGCTGGAAGGCAGGAAGGCTCTGCAGAGGGACCTGGACAGGCTGGATCGATGGGCAGATGCCAACCTTATGGGGCTCAACAAGGCCAGGTGCTGGGTCCTGCCCTTGGGTCACAACAACCCCAGGCAGCTCTACAGGCTTGGGGCAGAGTGGCTGGAGAGCTGCCTGGAGGAGAAAGACCTGGGGCTGTTAGTTGACAGCTGGCTGAACATGAGCCAGCAGTGTGCCCAGGTGGCCAAGAAGGCCAAGAGCATCCTGGCTTGTATCAGGAATAGTGTGACCAGCAGGAGTAGGGAAGTGATTGTCCCATTGTACTCAGCTCTGGTGAGGCTGCACCTCAAGTGCTGTGTGAAGTTTTGGACACCTGACTACAAGAAGGATGTTGAGATGCTGGAACTTGACCAGAGAAGGGCAATGAAGCTGATGAAGGGTCTGGAGCACAAGTCCTATGAGGATCAGCTGAGGGACCTGGGGACTTTTAGTCTTGAGAAAAGGAGCCTGAGGGGAGACCTTATTGTTCTCTATAACTACCTGCAAGATGGTTGCAGAAAGGTGGGGATCGGTCTCTTCTCTCAGGTAACAAATGATAGGATGAGAAGAAATGATTTCAAATTGCACTAGGGGAGTTATGGGTTAGATATCAGGAAGAAGTTCTGTACCGAAAAGGTAGTCAAGTATTAGAGCAGGCTTCCCAGGGAAGTGGTGGAGTCACCATCCCTGGAGGTATGTGAAAGGCAAATAGATGATGTGCTGAAGGATGTTCTAGAGGTGGACTGAGCAGGGTTAGGCTGTGGTTGGACTCCTGAAGGTCTCTTCCAACCCAGGTGATTCTGTGGTTCTATGCTAATTACATGTTGCAGAAATGTTTTTATAATCTGGAAGGCCAGCACATTGGTTTGAGACCCTGCTGCTGGACCCTGTTGTGACCTTGAAACTCTCATTAAAGGATAAACTGATCAAAAAACTAATCCATATTCCCTACTTTGAAGATTCTGCAAAATTCTTAAAGACCACTTTATAAATACCTCTGAACTGCATTTTTAGAGGTGCTGGCCAAACATAGCTCCTACTTAACTAAATGGAAGACAAAATGTCTCATTTCCCATAAATAAGAATCTAATGTCTGACAATACATCCATCTGTATTAAACACAATGAGTTTAATTTCTTTCTACTCACACAGCCTGAGCAATGCTGGCTGCACATTCCATTGTGCTATAATAACTGTGTTTCATGGGGGTCTATTATACTACACTGCTCTCCACTTAAAGCAATGATTCTTCCAAATGCTGCTTGTCTGCCCGGTTACACAGGTGTGCAGATGAAATACAGATATTTTTCCTGATAAGAATATTAGGATTCATGCAGTCATGAACCCTTTGGAAGTCAGAGTGACAGCCAAGATTTTTAACAGCTCCTGAGCAGTGAAACCAGACAGTTGCTATCCATTATGCTTCTCCTCCCACTTAACAACAAAACACACATTAAATGTAAATTACTCTCAAGAGAGGACAAATGTGGACTGTTTTCAGTTTTATCCTTCTAATGGCTAAGGCTTTGTACCAGAGTCACAAATCATCTTGAGTAACCCATGTTTCAATGGTAGCAAATGCTGCTATGAGAGAAAACTTAAAAATAAATGTATCCTGAAGTTAACTCCTGGTAGGACTATGGACTTTTCTTTTGCATTTAGAGCTGCAGAGTACTCAGATATTCTTTTCCACTGCTGTGATTTCTGATATGCCTGAGGAGGCATATAGGAATTGCATAATGTCTTAACTGGTCTAAGTACCTTCTCCCAGTAACACCAAGGAAGGAAAGAGATATGAGCTGTTCCATATGAAGACAGGCTGAGAGAGTTGGATTTGTTCAGCCTGAAGAAGACAAGGTTCCAGAGAGATCTTACAGCAGCCTTTGAATACTTGAAGGGGTCGACAGGAAAGCTGGGGAGAGACTTCACAGAATCACACAGAATCACAAAATGGTCTGGGTTGGAAGGGACCCTAAGGGTCATCGAGATAACC